>VDFB02000017.1:3446364-3498160 GCA_007258455.2 Sequoia sempervirens | reverse complement strand
ACAAATAAACCTAGTAGTTTAGAAACTACATTCAATTTTCCACAGATTCTATTTTTACATATTTTTGAAATAATATAGATAACTTATTCAAATTTTTACGTCAAGTTGCCTAACTCTATTTTTTTTAATTTTCAATGCCACTTAAGGGCCTTTTTATTCTATGATGATCTTGCACATACCCACTTGGTAAACTTTGGGATAGATATGTTTATAAATCATACAAAGGTTGCTCAAAGACCCAAAAATATGTTAACGACTCCATGTATTGATCCAAGTCAAGGTAATACCATGCAAAATCAAAGTTACCTAAATCAAGGCAATGGGATTCCCAACCACAACAATGTTCAATTTCAACCTATAATGCCAAATCTGAACATCATCCCAAATCAGGACATTGTCCAAAATCAATCACCACATCTCCAAAATCAATCGCCACAAGGTCAATCTAAAGTACAAATCTCACAAGTTAACAAACGAAAATACACACCACTTGGGAAACCAATCGAATTGATCATGCAACAGTTGGTGCAGGAAAAACTCATCACAATTCCCACCTATGAAAATTATCAAGAGCCCTTAGTAAACCACCATGGTACAATGAAAATCACCTTTGTGATTTTCATAGAACAAAGGGACACACAACATTAGATTGTATTTGACTCAAAAATTTCATCTAAGACCTTATCAATCAAAAAATAATAACTATTTGGGACAATGATCAGGATTCAATCACTAATTATAGCATTGACAATCTCCCCACCACAATTGTTGAAAACAATGATCAAGATCTATTGACCAATAATCATGTTGAAAATATCTCTACATCATTCAATGAGTTAGGGGACATATCTCAAGAATTTATTCCAAAACATGATCAACATCTTTCACCAAAGTATAGTGATGGTCCTTTCCAAGACATGTTTGCAATTATTGAAGGAATCTTCAGCTAAACATTTGATCCAAATCCACTCAATGATCAAAAGGATATTGAGCCACTTCCCATGCCTAATGACTATTTCCAAGAACCCTTTATAATCAATCCATCCTTTGAAATTGACCCATTTCAAGAACTTGATCTAAAGTATGTCGAAAGCAATTCCAAAATTAATCAAGATCATGAATTTGCATCTCCAAGCTACTATAATGATCTAATGGACACTCTCCTATCTATACAAGATGATCATATCCACATAGCACATACTCCTCCATCTACCCATGAGATGCTTTCTTTGGATGGACATGTAAATGATCTTCATTCAGAACATGATTCCTTTACTCCTGACATTATTATACAAAAAAATTAAATTATTGATTCCTATAGTCAAACTGAGTTGTCAACATTAGGATCAGATATATCCAAAATTCAGACTAAGGACATCATCTATGAAGATATCCAACATTATCCACTCAAGGAAACATGTCAGATAGAATAGTACATTCTAGAGTCAACAGAACAAATTGAAATAATGTCATCTACAATGATCATTTATCAGAGAATGCTTACTGAACAAGACATCTCAAAACAAGAAAAATCAAAGAACAAAGGTGCTACTACCACCATACTAGGGGAAACTATGTCTCAAGAAAACATCAACATAGGGGGCATGGAGAATCCTTATGATGAAACTGATGCTAATACTACAACTAGCCACATCACGAATCTTCATCCACCCATCACCCCATCCACAAATTGGGACCAACATCAAAAGAGGGATGTGAATCGAAGCAAAAAGAACATCATCAAAGCAAAAGAAGTTGAGAAGCATAATGGAAAAATAAAATACACATGGATACCAAATACTACAAAGAAAGATTATCCCTATCAGACTCCATTAGTCAAAGAAACTATGGGGAAAAATTAAAAAGGGAAAAGTATCCATCAAAGACATCCACAAAAGAAAAAGAAATCTTTTCAAGCAATGTGCAAAGTATATCAAACAGTTGGTCCTAATTTCATGCACACTTACGTATCCACCCATCATTTCTATTCTTCCCAAGTTTGGAGATTCAAAGACCGTTCCAAACTATCAACCAATCCATCTTTTATTCCTAAACACACTCCATTCATGTCTCTACGCATGATATCCAATTCTCACATTAACCATGTATTGGCAGCCACCTTTCATTATAAGGATTCAAAAGGCACTCTATTGTGATGTGCGCACAAAGACAAAGTTAACTTTGGTATCAACAAAGTAGATAATGAATCTCAAAAATTACATGCAAGTGCACATATCTTGGTAAAGCAGCTTCTTCAAGGGTATGTGCAAGATCATCATGGAAAAAACAGGCCCTTAAGTGGCAAAAAAATTAGAAAAATCATAATTAGGAAACTTGACGTAAAAATTTGAATAAGTTATCTATATTATTTCAAAAATATGTAAGAAAAGAATTTGTAGAAAATTGAATGTAGTTTCTAAACTATTAGGTTTATTTTTAAGAAAATAAAATCTATTTGATGAAAAAATTAAAGAGGGAATTTCAATGCAGGTAGTACTTAAATTTCAAAGGGAAAGAGGAAATAAGAAGGTGTCAAATAGACCACCTAATACCAATAAAATAATCGTATTTTTTGCCAAGCATTTTAGGAACATAAGTAGAGGACTCATGTCCAGATGTGATAGATTTTTTATAATTTTTTTTGACCGTAATTAATTATGATTTTTATTACAAATTTTAAAAGATATAAAACTTGTAATGCGACCACCTTAACTTGGTCAAAACTTCAGCAAAATTCAATTTTCTTTTTCCAATCCTGGTAGCTTGTGGAAACATGGGAATGTGGTTGTAGGCTGATTCAAAATGTGATACCGTTGAAAGTTGGCGTTTTCAAATGCATTATCAATTCAGGGCTTTGGATTTAACTGAAATTCAGTAGAAAATGAATAATAATTATTTATTAAATTCAAAGTAAAAGTAAATGGGCTTTATATTAGTTGGAGTATGAGAATCTCCTTTAAAAACCCTTTCATTTCATCAATTTTGGGTAAAAAAGTTGAAAGTCTTCCACATACCCTACAAATGCCAATCATATCATACACTTTTGGCTATGGAGATCTGCACATACCCTCAAGTAGGATATCGATGGCACATTATGACAAGAGAATCTACATCAACACCACAAGGTGATTCAGCATGAGCTTAAAATCTTTTAGAAAAAATTTAAAAAATTATTAAAAATAAAAAATCTACAAAAATAAAAAAAAAAAGGATTGAAAACAATAAAGAAAAAAATCGTTCTCCAGTGAAAACCACTACGGTGGCACTTTGGGCAGGTAACATGATGAAAACTTGGCAAACAAATATCATGTGTAGAATCAAGCATTTGTGTGCGCCAGTTCGGGTGAAAGCATCTCATCCCATCCATAATAAATACAACATTCCATCCATCTTATCCATAATAAATCCATTCATTTGTGAACCATTTAGCCAATCCATCTTCATCCATCTACATCCATCTTCCAATTTATCTTGACCTTAATGAAAGTTTGGTACACACTTTACACTTTCTTATGGTAGACATCTTGACATGGGTCATTTTCATTTATCCTATCCTACCTAACATTATCTGAGCCATGAAGCCTTATCCAATGAAGCATTCCTCTGTTCAAATACCTTATCTATTGCAAGATAATCCATATCCCTCCATCCATGCATCTATCCAAGCATCCACCAATGGCATTCCATACATTGCTAGAAACTGGGGGCAGATATTTACATCTTGCTTCAAAATAAATCTTGATCTATATCCTCCAACTTATGTGGTGATCCAAACATTGGGAAACATGAAATCAAATTGGTCAAAGAATTTGTGAGCCAAAAATCCAAATCACTAGCCCATGGCATATTTTGACAAAATGTTCCTTATCAAGCATTATCTTCCATCGAATATCAATCAAAACAATCAATATCAATTGCATCTAATTTGCATAACAAACGTTACATCAAATCATCCAAAAATATTTTTTTTCCAAATCAAGCTTCAAAATCCTGATCAATCAAATCCAATCAATTCATCATCATCTTGGGATATCCATCCTAATCCTTTTTTTTCGTAACATTATCCTTGCATTGTTGTGTATCCTCAACAATGTTATTGTTGCCTATATTTCACCTACAATTTAAATCAGGAAAGATAATCATATGTTAGATCTTTAGAGGGCAATGGAACATTCACACGAGGGAAAAGACTCTACATCTATTGCTATGTCATGGGGAACTCAGTGGGAGAAACTACCCTAGGGAGATTCGGCATGAAAATCATCTAAGGAGAAAGTTGGTAGGGCATTTCAGAGGTCTCGCCGACTAGCAGGATTCCATTAAGTCCAAGTGCTTCAAGCCAAGGATCCTATCGGCATGAGATCTCTTTCCACATATAGTCTTGGCAACTGCTAATGTCTCGCCGACAACAGTGAACCTTCGGTGTAGCTTTCAAGTTGCTGGGATGTCTCCCCAACTCCTAATGTCTCGCTGATGCATGAGGAGCCTCGGATGGAGAGATGCTTTCGGCATAAGAAGGCGAGATTCGCTAGGAGGTCTTAGAGAAGGTGAAGGTCTCACTGAAAGGAAGGTAAGGGGCCTCAATATGGTTGTCTTCGACAGGAGTCCTGCCAACACAAAGGAACCCCTCGGTATGACTAAGGGACTTCGCCGAGAAGTCTCCCTGACTCGTAATGTCTCGCTGAGATTAGAGCTCGAAAAAAGGTGAAGGGCACGACAAAAGGTCTTGGAAAACACAAAATTTCTTGCTGACAGGTCAAAGGGAGGACTCACCAAAAAATGAAAGGGGCTCGCCAACAATTGAAGATATCGCCCTAAGGTCCTGTCGACATCAAAAAGTCTTGGTGACATAGAAGGTGTCATCGACGAAGGTCTTACCAACCAGTGGAGCCTCCAAAATGAAAAGGAGTTCGCCAAAGGGAGGGGGTTTCTAAGTGATGTCTTGGCGAACTGAGTGGATCTTGCCGACATGGATTGCCTTCGGTACAGTGTTGTGTTTCACCCTGAGGTTTCCTCGAAGTGGTAATGTCTCCCTGACCGAAGAAAAATGAACTCTCGCCGGATGCAGAGAGTCACCCTGATGGGAAGCAATTTGCCAAAAGGTAGAAGTTGTCAAAAGTTTTAAAGCTCGACATAAGGTTCTGCCGAGGCGGTGCAATCTTACCGACAAATGAAAGGAAAGACCCTCGCCAAAGCAAAGTTCCTTCGGTATGATATCTTCCCGACTAGCAGAAGTCTCGGCGAAAAAAAGTGAACTCGGGCAGACAGAAGGAATTCGGTAAAAGGTCTTAGCGACCTGCGAGAGTCCTACCGACTCGATATAGGGTCTCAACAAAGAATGCAGAGGCTCGGTAGAGCAAAATGTGTCGGGGTGACATTGGCAGACTCTTGTTGACATGGTTTGTAATATCAAGATCGAGGAGACTTCGGGAGGAGGCTGTACACTTAGTATGATGTCTTACCGACGAGCGATTGTCTTGGCGACCACAGAGGCAACTTCGGTATGAGTTATGAAGCTCGATAAAGACTCTCATCGATATATCCATGATGTGTCGATAGTTTCAGATGACATAATCGCATCGGCGAGACACTTTCAGTGTCTCACCGAGATGCGATTCTTTTCAAAAGAGTTTCAACCGCCTGCAGAGCCTGTGTTGAATATGCTCGACCAACCATGAGGAGATGAGTCGAGCCATGGAAGTCTAATCAGAATGAAGGATGTCAACGGAATGAATGCATCGCGTATCTGTTGTGAGCTCAGGGCATTCAAAGCGTTCAACCAAGGTGGTTCGAACAGGATACAATGCCAGGATCAAAATGAATGTGGTGGTTGCGGAAAGATCAGAAGGCTTCTCTAGTCAGTAGCTCTCCACCGACACATATAGCAAGGACATGCAGGGTCCTGCATTTATTTCATCCAAAAGATCTAGGGAAAAATCTACTCCAAGGACTGATATTTTGTAAGCCCTAAGGGGCCGACACATTTTGATATATAAGGCTTTTTTACCTTTTTGTAGATAGTTCAGAATATACACTCAGAGGAGTTAGTGATTTTTTGTCAATCCTTTCTCGACTAAATGTATGTTTTGTAACTCAACTGAAATCTGGAATGTAAAACAGAGTTCACCTCAAAGACAAGTATTAATGCTCTTACCACTCTCATTACAGTATGTTAGCTTATGTATGTATTTCTTTAATAGTGTTTTCTCAATCTGTATTCATACCACAAAGTTGTGAAGTCCGTTTCTTCCTTCTTGAGATATGTATGTAGATCAAACATGTCAAGAGTGATGCATAAGTCTAATGGGGTCATGTTGAGTAAGTAAAGCAATTGTAGTCTAGTTTTCTCAGTGTGGTTGCTTTTTCTATTTTCATTCTTCTGATTTCTTATCAACTCGGTGTATCACCATAGGAATAGTTCAGTATAGTTTCATTTTGTATGCATTTCTTCTCCCTTTACCTCAAAAAGATCAATAATTTAGGTGATACCCAAAGGAAGCTGGCCTTCTCCAGAGGTTCACTCCAATCTTAGGTGACCCACAGCCTTGGAGGGATCCAATGTTTCACTAGAAAGCTCAGTTTTACAACTTTGCATAGGGTGCATTTCTAGGTGACAACAGTTTCTGGCATGCCCGGTGGGACAGTGAACTAGTTTGAACTACTGGTTTAGTATGCAACTAGTGAATTTTAGGCTTTATAGAAGTCCTTTGGCATACTTGGCGACTCCATAAAGAGGAAAGAGCTCCATAAATCAATTCCTTCTTCAGTTTATGAGAAAAGTTCAGACGAGAGGCAGCTCAGGTCCCTTCGAATATTTGCAGCTGTCACCACCAAGAAGGAAAGGTAGAGCAACAAAAAAAAGAGGAACAACAGTTATCTATTCTAGAAGAACTCAGTGTACTCCTCCATTAGTGGGATCTTATTTTTCTATACAAGTAAATCCAATTCAAATACCTCCAATGGCCGCTCCAAGGAATCAACCCTTTGTCGCTTTCAACGAAGGTAGTCCTTTGAACTTGGCGCAGCACAACGACATCCCAATGGTAGCCTTAAAGAGTCTGCCAATTTTTACAGGAGAAGATCAAACTACTCTGATTGAACATATGAGAGATGTGGCTTCGTTATGCGGAGTCCATCACATAACCCAATAGGACGTTGTAGTGAGGTTACTAGCTGCTTCACTAAAAGGAAGAGCTGTGCAGTGGTATAGGAGCCTATAGGTTAGTTCAATTGCAACATGGGATGAATTTGGAGATAAGTTACATAAGCAATTCCAAGACAGGTCTAACAACTTGTCTCTACTGGAGCAATTGACTACAATTAAGAGGGATCCACAAGAGCAGATGAATGATTTCAACTTTAGATTTTAGAGAACTTGGGATAGGATCCCTGCAATGGTGAGGCCACCTCTAGAATATGCATTTTTGTATTTTTTGAGGGCTCTGAATAGTGACATAGCTATCATGATACAGTCAATGGGAGGATTGTCCTTGCCAGATGCCTTTGAAATAGCTATCAGAGCTGAAAACAACTTAATTCAAGCTGGTAAGCTTGCTCCCAGGCCTCCAATGCCTATATTTCTAGAAATTCATGCAAACATCCCTTTGCAAATACCTCCTTTCACACCTCTACCAGTTGTACCAATGCTGCCATCTGTTGTTCCAACCATTGATAAACAAGAAAGTGTTGCTTCAAGCTCATCATAGGAGTTGCAAGAGATCAAAAGTCTCTTACAAAATTTTGGTAACAAGTTGGTGAACTTGGAAAAGCAACAGACCTATTCCAGGCCTTATCAATAGCAGATTCAAGCCTCAAGTCAGCCTTTTCAAGGTCACCAGTAGCAATTCCAAGGGAATAGACAGCAATATCAGGGCAATTATCAGGGCCCAAGACAAAATGTGAACACAAGGCCTTTTTAGGCCTATGCTCCAGCCCCTGTTAGTGTGACCAAGGAGCTGGTTCCTATCCAAAAAAACTTAGCAGCAGACTATGAGTGGTGTTACCCTTGTAACCAACCTCATAATCAAGCTACTTGCTCAAATGGACTAATCAATCAAGCACTTATGGTACAAAATGCTTCAAGTTTGCAACAGAGTGCATGCAATGATGCATCTTCACAACATCAGGACCAATTCAGCAATGATACAACCCTACTTAATTAGCAAGGTCAAGAATTTGATGGGTTGAATGAAGATAGCTCTCCAGTTGCAGTTAACACCAAGGCAAAGAAGAGAGCTTTTGAGCTTAGTCAAGCGGCTGACAAAGGAAAGGCAACCACTATAGAGCCATCTACATCTCGAGCGACTCCTGTTTGGCAAAGAAATCGGCAACTCCCAGACAAGGAGCAGTCACACCCGCAAGCTGATCATACTGGTATAAAGATACATCCTAAAGTAAATCCAATTGTAACTTATAATATCCTTGATAGTATGAAAAAAATTAATGTTATAATGTCCATGTGGGACTCATTATCTATCCCAGGTCAAAATGATATGTTATAGACAACCCTGTCAAGTTTGAAAATGTCTGATGTATCCGAGCCCCTGATAAGTCGGGTTAGAGTTGTGTTAACAAATAATTCCTAGGGAAATGTTCAACAGCCTTGCATAGAGACTAAAAAAGGAGTTAAGCCACCTCCTTTCTATGTGTCAGTGATTATTGGTGATAAATTAGTCCATAATTGTATGGTAGATAGTGGAGCTAGCAGCTTTGTTATGCCAAAACAGATTGCTGACAAACTTGGACTAAAACACCAGCCTTTAGAGAAAGGAGTGATCCGATTGGATGGTACTTCGATTAATACTTTGGGCATTATCAAGGATTTAAATCTCACCCTCCATGCTTGTCCAAATTTTTTAGTTCCTCAAGACATATGTGGCATAGACCTCCCACCTTTCTTTTCCTTGTGTTTATATAGAGACTTTACAACCAAGATAGGTGGTTATGTATAAGCTGATTGGTCACATATGTTATTTAGAACAAGATATGGAACCAAGGTTACCATTAAATCTGAGAGATTGGCTAAAGATCACATTGAGCCATATAACCCAAGTCTCTTTAATGTTGTTCCTACTGCTGTAGACACAAATTGTGTCATTCTTTTTTACAATGAACTAGCTGCTGCTCAAGAACTCCAATCAAAAGTTGTTCCGGATGTGTTGCTACATGAATGGGCAGTTGAGAATGTATTGGACAGTCCTGAGGACCTCATTCAAGATGCTGGTATGGGAAACTATGTCATTCTTGAGCCTGACACAGAGATTCCAAACTTGGAGAAAGATGCAGATCAATTATTGCAACCACTAAATGGACTTTGAGAGATGTTCTTCGATGGTTCTAGAAGTAAGAATGGGGCAGGAGGAGGTGCAATGTTGATTTCTCCACAAGCTAATAGGTACTACTCTACATTCCATTTTGCTTTTACATGCTCCAATAACACTGCTAAGTATGAAGGCCTTGTTCAAGGTCTAGAGTGGGCAAGGAAGAGAAGAATAACCAGCTTGAAAGTCTATGGGGATAGCAAATTAATTGTTAATCAAGTAAGGGGCCTGAATGTTGCTAAAAATGACACATTAAAGTCTTATAGAAATAGAGTGTGGGACATGCTCAAAGATTTTGATGCCTTTAACTTAGTGTCTATTCCAAGAAATTAGAACAAGCATGCTGACAGGCTTGCAGCCATTGGAGCACAGTTTGATATTCCAGGAGATATTAGAAAAGAGAAAGTGCAGCAGTATGTGAAGGTTGTAGTCAGGCCATCAATTCCCGATAACAACATTCACTGGAAAGTCTTTGACAGTGATGAACAAATCCTTTATTTCCTGCTCAAAGAAGATCAGTTCTCCATGGTGAATCAAGCAAAACTCAAGCAGCAGCATGGTGATCAAGTCATACAGCTAAAGACAAATAAATTCCCCAAAGGCCTTGTTACCTTAGAATCAATTTTCAGTACTGATGATCAACTTAAAAAGGGTAGAGTTGGCTTGCAAATCAAAGAAGAACACTATGAAAAACTGAAGATTTTTAAAAGGTAAACTTCTTAAGATAGGCAAAATTTGTTCACATGAAGATAAACAAGCTTTTGTTGCTTTATGTCAAGAATTCTATGATGTCTTTTCTTGGGAATATTCAGATTTGAAAGGGTTTGATCCCCATATTGCTCAGCACACAATTAAGTTAGAGCCTGATGCTAAGCCAGTAAGACAGAAACAAAGGCCCTTGAATCCTAAACTTGAGCCCCTAATGATTAAAGAGCTGACTAAACTAGTCGAGAGGGGTATTGTCTTTCCTATCAAACAAACTTCATGGGTTTCTAGCCTTGTGCCGGTTAGGAAGAAAAGTGGTGAAATCAGACTTTACATAGATTTTAGGGACCTTAACCGATCATTTTTGAAAGACCACTAACCGCTGCCCTCCATGGAATAAATCTTGCAAGAGGTTGCTAGTTCTGAAAGATTTTCCTTATTAGATGGTTTTCCAGGGCATAATCAGGTGTTGGTTAAAGAAGAAGATCAGTTTAAAATTGCTTTTACGACTAAATGGGGCACCATGGCATACAAAAGGATGCCTTTTGGTTTGTCCAATGCTGGTGCCACATTTTAGAGGGCCATGGACATGGCATTTCAAAGTTTGATCAACAAGATTATACTGATTTACCTAGATGATATTACAGTATATTCCAAGAATGTTGATGAACATGTGTCACATATTAGGCAAGTTTTTGAAAAATGTAGAGAGTTTGGGATCTCTCTCATTCCAAAACAGAGTATCTTTGTTGTTCTTGAAGGGAAATTATTAGGACACATAGTGTCAAAGCAAGGAATTACTATTGATCTTGAGAGAGTCAAAGCCATACTTGAGTTGCCGCTACCTAATCAAAACAAGGGTCTATAAAGCTTTCTTGGCCAGATCAAATTTCTAAGAAGATTCATCCCAGACGTTGCAAACCTGTTACAACCTTTGACAACTATGTTAAAGAAGAATTCAGTTTTCAGTTGAACAAAGGATGCCAAGAATAGTTTTGAAAAGGTCAAGGAGGCCTTAGCAGCAGCTCCTACACTAGTAAATCCCAATTTTTCTAAAGATTTTTATTTGTATGTTTATGGTAGCACAAGTAACATTTCTACAATATTGGTTCAAAAAAATGAAGAGAATTTAGAACAACCAATAGCCCCTTTTCAGTCAAGGATTGGTTGATTATGAACATAAATACTCCTTTGTAGAGAGTCATGTTCTTGCTGTGATCAGAAGCCTGAAGAAATTCAAGCCTTTGATCTCTCATAATAAAATTCATGTCATGGTGGCACACTCAAGTGTGAAGGATTTTCTATTGAATAAAGATCTGAATGAAAAAATAGCAAGGTGGATCACTAGGTTCATGGAGTACGATGTAGATATTAGGATCACCAAATTGGTTAGAGGCAGAGGTCTCTGTGAACAACTTGCTATTGGGTCAAGCAGTAAAAGTGAACTAGAAAAGGATGTTATCCTTGCTAATACAAATGAGTTTTAGAATGCTCAAGATGATGTACCAATAGGGACAACCAATTGGGTTCAAGATATGATCCAATTTTTACAAACTGGTGAATTCCCATTAGGATTAAACAGAGCTAAAAGGAGATACTTCAGATTGCAGTCCATACCATATGTGTTGGTAAATAATGTTCTCTTCAAAAAGGATCTGAATGGTGTCCTATTAAGATGCATTCATAGTCACCAAGTTAAGAAGGTACTTCATGAATTTCATGATGGAGCTGCAGGAGGCCACTTTGCTCCCAAAACTACTGCCTGGAAAATCATGAGAGCTAGTAACTACTGGACCAGCTTGTTCAAAGATGCATATTCCTGGTCAAGAAAGTGTATCAAATGCGCTTTGTTTTCAGGAAAAGAAAAACTACCCGCTATGCCTCTACATCCAATTGAATTGGAGCAGCCCTTCATGAGATGGGGCATTGATTTCATTGGGCCAATAAATCCACCTTCCAGTGCTGGTCATAAGTGGGTACTTATAGCCACTGACTATTTTACAAGGTGGACAGAAGAAGTTTCATTGAAAGAAGCAAAAGAGTCTTCATTTTTAAGCTTCTATGAAGATATAATCACCAGATTTGGAGTCCTTGACTCTATCATATCTAATAATGCTCTTTCATTCATGAGATTAAGACTGACTGATTGGGCTGTCAAACATGGCATTCATTTGAACACCTCCTCAAATTATTATCCTCAGGGTAATGGTTTAGCTGAAAGCACAAATAAGAACCTCATCAAGATCATTAGAAGAACCATAGAGGATAATCAGAGGACCTAGCACTATAGTTTAAAGAATGCACTTTGGGCAGATAGAGTGACCCCTAAGAGGTCTATTGGCAATTCACCATATATGTTGGTCTATGGCAAAGAGGCAAAATTGCCCCTATCTGTGGAGCTTCCAGCTCTAGACATTGTTCACCAGTTGGAGGTGCTGGAGGGACAGGACCCAATGTCTGTAAGGTATGTAGAGCTCACGGAGCTTGAAGAATCAAGGGACAGAGCAATGAAAACTTTGGAGTATCATCAACTCTAGACAAAGAAGACATTTGACAAAAGGGAAACAACAAAGTCTTTTAAGGAGGGAGACCTCATGCTCAAATGGGACGTTCTGAAAAGCAGGCCAGGCCATCACACCAAATTCGACAATATGTGGACCGGTCCATTTATTATCATAGGCTGTAAGGAGCACAATGCGTATCAACTGGCCACCACAAAAAGGTGAAGTGTTTCCTATCCCAATTAATGGGATACACCTCAAGCCCTGTTTCTGAGTTTGACAGGTCCATCTATTGTACATATTAGTTTAGGCTTTATTTTTTCCATAAGCGCTATTTCAGCACAGTAAATATTTTTCTTTTTAGTTTCCCCTGTTTTGTTTTTTGACAACCTGTTATGACCCGTGGATCCCAGGGAATGACTCCATACCCAATGGACAAGTTGTGGCTACTGGTTCTCATGTTTAGCAGGCAAACATCCCGCAAAGGTCACCAGAATTGTTGCCTATATTTCACCTACAGTTTGCATTAGGCAAGATAATCATATGCTAGATATTTAGAAGGCAATGGAACATTCACACGAGGGAAAATACTCTACATTTGTTGCTATGTCACGGGGAACTCAGTGGGAGAAATTTCCCTAGGGAGATTCGGCATGAAAATCATCTAAGGAGAAAGTTGGTAGGACATTTCAGAGGTCTCGCCGACTAGCAGGATTCCATTAAGTCTGAGTGCTCCAAGCCAAGGATCCTATTGGCATGAGATCTCTTTCCACATATAGTCTCGGTGACTGCTAATGTCTCGCCGACAACAGTGAACCTTCGGTGTAGCTTTCAAGTCGTTAGGATGTCTCCCCGACTCCTAATGTCTCGTTGATGCATGAGGAGCCTCGGATGGAGAGATGCTTTCGGCATAAGAAGGCAGGACTCACTAGGAGGTCTTAGCGAAGGCGAAGGTCTCGCCAAAAGGAAAGTAAGGGGCCTTAATATGGTTGTCTTCGACAGGAGTCCCACCAACACAAAGGAACCCCTCAGTATGACTAAGGGACTTCACCGAGAAGTCTCCCCGACTCGTAATGTCTCACCGAGATTACAGCTCGACAAAAGGCGAAGGGCTCGATAAATGGTCTTGGCAAACACAAAAGGTCTTGCCGACAGGTCAAAGGGAGGACTCACCAAAAAATGAAAGGGGCTCACCAACAGTTGAAGATATCGCCCTGAGGTCCTGCCGACATCAAAAAGTCTTGGCAACATAGAAGGTGTCATCGGCGAAGGTCTTACCGACTAGTGGAGCCTCCAAAATGAAAAGGAGTTCGCCAAAGGGAGGGGGTTTCTATGTGATATCTTGGCGAACAGAGTGGATCTTACCGACATGGATTGCCTTCGGTATAGTTTTGTGTTTCACCTCGAGGTTTCCCCGAACTGGTAATATCTCCCTGACCGAAGAAAAATGAACTCTCGCCGAATGCAGAGATTCACCCCGACAAGAAGCAATTTGCCAAAAGGTAGAAGTCACCAAAAGTTTTAAAGCTAGACATAAGGTCCTGCCGAGGTGGTGCAATCTTGCCGACGGATGAAAGGAAAGACCCTCGCCAAAGAAAACTGCCTTCGGTATGATATCTTCCCGACCGACGGAAGTCTCAGTGAAACAAAGTGAACTCGAGCAGACAGAAGGAATTCGGTAAAAGGTCTTAGCGACCCGCGAGAATCCTACCGACTCGCTATAGGGTCTCAACAAAGAATGCAGAGGCTCAGTAGAGCAAAATGCATCGGGGTGACATCGGCAGACTCTTGCTGACATGGTTTGTAATATCAAGATCGAGGAGACTTCGGGAGGAGGCTGTACACTCGGTATGATGTCTTACTGATGAGCAATTGTCTTGGCGACCACAGAGGCAACTTCGGTATGAGTTCTAAAGCTCAATAAAGACTCTCGTCGATATATCCTTGCTATGTTGATAGTTTCAGATTACATAATCGCATCGGTGAGACACTTTTAGTGTCTCACCGAAATGTGATTCTTTTCAAAAGAGTTTCGATTGCCTGCATAGCCTACGTGGAATACGCTCGACCAACCATGAGGAGCTGAGATGAGCCGTGGCAGTCTGATCAGAATGAAGGATGTCAACGGAATGAATGTAGCATGTATTTGTTGTGAGCTCAGGGCATTCAAAGCATTCAACCAAGGTGGTTCGAACAGAACACGATGCCAGGATCAAAATGAATGCGGTGGTTGCGGAAAGATCAGAAGGCTTCTCCAGGCAGTAGCTCTCCACCAACACATATAGCAAGGACACGCAGGGTCCTGCATTTATTTCATCCAAAAGATCTAGGGAAAAATCTACTCCAAGGACTGATATTTTGTAAGCCCTAAGGGGCCGACACATTTTGATATATAAGGCTTTTTTGCCTTTTTGTAGATAGTTCAGAATATACACTCAGAGGAGTTAGTGATTTTTTGTCAATCCTTTCTTGACTAAATGTATGTTTTGTAACTCAACTGAAATCTGGAATGTAAAATAGAGTTCACCTCGAAGACAAGTATTAATGCTCTTACCACTCTCATTTCTATATGTTAGCTTATGTATGTATTTCTTTAACAGTGTTTTCTCAATCTGTATTCATACCACAAAGTTGTGATGTTTGTTTCTTCCTTCTTGAGATATGTATATAGATCAAACCTACCAAGAGTGATGCATAAGTCTAATGGGGTCATGT
Organism: Sequoia sempervirens; assembly: GCA_007258455.2. Lineage (NCBI taxonomy): Eukaryota > Viridiplantae > Streptophyta > Pinopsida > Cupressales > Cupressaceae > Sequoia > Sequoia sempervirens. The sequence continues at coordinate 3,482,919 of VDFB02000017.1, read as the reverse complement.
TGAGTAAGTAAAGCAGCTGCAGTCTAGTTTTCTCAATGTGGTTGCTTTTTCTGTTTTCATTCTTCTGATCTCTTATCAACTCGGTGTATCACCATAGGAATAGTTCAGTATAGTTTAATTTTGTATGCATTACTTCTCACTTTACCTCACAAAGATCAATAGTTTAAGTGATACCCAAAGGAATCCGGCCTTCTCCGGAGGTGCACTCCAATCTCAAGTGACCCATAGCCTTGGAGTGATCCAATGTTTCACTAGAAAGCTCAGTTTTACAACTTTGCATAGGGTGCATTTCTAGGTGACAACAGTTATCATCATCAATCCATCGATCTGATCAATCAACTTTAGCTTGGTTTTCAAAAAAATCCCAAATAGAGCACTGATATCATCACACATCCATATCCAAATTGTCAAAATAATGCAAAAAAATCTTGACATTCAAATCATATCAAAATTCAAAAAAATTCATAAAAACATAAAATGTCAAAAACCTAGATGTCTAAACTACATCGTCTTTGAGCTTAAATGTAGGCAAAGCTCATCTTTGATCAGCTCTTTAGACAAAAAAAGAAAAATCCAAAAACATTCATAAAATCTCATAAAAACACAAAAAAAATTGAAAATTCAAAAATCAAAACATTTGCAAAATCTCAAAAATACCAAAAACAGCCTCAAATCATTTCAAAACTCCAAAAACATCCAAATGTTTGAAAAAATCCATCTGTCTCATTTCACTTCACCCACAATAATCAATCATCCATAATAAATTGATTGTCACCTTCATCCTTTGGCAAAACGAATAGAAACAAGCACAACAATCAACAAAAGCAAATTTTAAACACAAAATCAAGATCAAAACAACAAACTTTTAAATGCAAAATCAAAATCTTGATCATTCACAAACATTTATATCAACCTTATATCAATAGCCTTTCAAACAACCTATCAACTTGCCACCATCCACTAACATGTCCTAGGATGCATCCTTCCTACAATGGGCATTATTTTTGGCAAAACCACTTTGGATTCTTATCCTAATCAAAACAAATCCCTTTGGCTAGAGGTATGAAGAACATTGTCTTGTTTGTGTACTTAATCTTTTCTTTTGATTTATCTTATTGCGCTCATTTTAGTGACCTCTCGATGATGTCTAATCAAAACAATTTAAAGAGAAAGGAATGTGGCATTGATCAATATCTTTTTTCTATTGTGCTTGTTGGATGTTCTTATAATATAACCTTGGCGAGTATTTGTTTTATTAGGTGTGGATGGAAGGTGTTTTGGACAACTTGTTGACTATTACATTGTAAGGATTTTCCTTTCCATGTTTTGGTCTGAGATGTCTGAAATATCTCAAGTACATCCTAGTAAGGTTTTTGTATGTCAGGTGTGAACAAGAATACTCTTATCTGATTGTCAAATCAAATTCCATCACACTAGGTGCAACGCCATCCTAGTTCTTTATACCTTGATGCATCGTGCCTATGTGTTATATCAAACATAAGGTAAATATCCCTTTTAAAATCCCAATTCATGATAAGAAAATCATTATCATCATTCATTACAATCTCTAATAAAGTCCCGTAGATCATGGACTTGTTGGATCCTCTTGTCATCATCTTTTTTCCATCTTATTCTTCTTTTATTTACTAACATTTATGTCCAAGTATCAGGTGTGTGTAATATATCAAAGTATACATGAGGCTATCTATGGCCAATGACTGTCTACATCATCAAATCTATCTACATCAAATATTCAAGTTGAACTGATCTTGAACCTCTTTGTCAAGAGATCGACCCTCAAATAGAACCTCTTCACCTAATTCTCTCATTGGGGCAGCAGTGGGGCATCCAAAAAAAAAATCAGAGAAATTTTTGAATTTTGGTCTCAACAAGTTTATTCTTTGAACCAACGCAACAAGTACGTTGCTTCAAAAAGGGAAAAAATGTAGACACGTAGAATATACATGCATCTGATCCTAATTTGCTAACACCACTTCATCCCAAATTATCTCCTCTGCTAATTATTTAATTAAATATCTTGTATTTGATTAAATTCATCTCACTTCCTCTCTTAATTAAATAAATCAATTTTATCTAATTAAGTCATCATCTCTTGTTAATTGAATAAAAAAAAATTATTTAATTAACCCTATAGTCTCTATTTAATTAAATAATCTATTTTATTTAATTAAATTTCTAAAGTCATTCTATTAAATTAAATCAATTTTTATTTAATTTAATCTAACATCATCTCCTTTTAATTAAATAAATCAAAATATTTATTTAATTAAATTTAAATCATATTCCTCTCAACTTTGATTTAAATCAATCCAAAAATGGGTATGTGCAAAATCATCATAGAAAAAACAGGCTCTTAAGTGGCAAAAAAATTAGAAAAATCAGAGTTAGGCAACTTGATGTAAAAACTTGAATAAGTTATCTATATTATTTCAAAAATATGTAAGAATAGAATCTGTAGCAAATTGAATGTAGTTTCTAAACTATTAGGTTTATGTTTTTTTTTCAAAATCTATTTGGTGAAAATTTAAAATTTCAATGCATTAGTACTTAAATTTTAGAGAAAAATAAGTAGGTATCTATCTAACCACCCTAACCAAAATCAAATGATAATATTTTTTTATAATATTTTAGATATAAGTAGAGGACTCATGTCCAGATGTGATGCATATTTTTTTGGAATCTTTTTCCAAGTAAATAATTAATTATGAATTTTTTATTACTTTTAAAAAATATAAAAACCTGTATGTCTGACCACCTTAGCTTGGTCAAAACTTCATTATTATTTTTTTTGTTAATCCTATAGTATGTGAAGCATAGAATGTGACACTTGTTTTGGATTCAAAAAAATTGGTATCGTTTGAAAGCTATAGATGTTTTTCAATAAGCCTATCAATTAGGACTTTAGTCGTAATTCAAATAGAAAATGAATAATAATAATTTAAATTAAATTCAAAGTAAAGCATAATTTATATTGGTGGAAAGCTGAGAATCTCCTTTAAAAACCCTTTTTGTTTCATCAATTTTGGGTAAAAAATAGGTTGTCAGCCACATACCCTACATATACCCATCATATTGCCACTTTTTCGCCCGTCATGATCCTGCACATACCCAAATATGAATCAAATTATCACATCAACTAATCTCCTTTTAATTTAATCAAATCTTGGTTAAATTAATCTTAATTCCCTCAAATCCTCTAGCTTTTGCCACTTGCTCATGAAAATCATTTTATTTGATTTATTAAAACTCCTTTTTCATTCAAAAAGGCATCAAGGGTTGGAATATTCTTCAAATTTGAAATCTCCCCCCAAGTGGGTTTATCCTTCCAACAAAGCATTAAAGTCTCTTACAAGTCCTTTTTTTAGCCAAGTGACATTAACTTCATTTTTCACCTCATCTTTCAAACCATCTTTTGAATTTCAAATTTCCCCCTCTTTGCACATTCTCCAAAATGTACTCCATCTCTCTTCAATGGCATGTTGACAAGTGGCACTTTATCATTGGATCATCTTTAGTCCCATATCCTTCATATCTTTCATTCTTCAATCCTTATCTCTTATAAATAGAGGCCTTCTCTATTTGTTTTAGGGGAGCCACAATCAATGTAAAATCATTATGCTCATTTGAGGAGGAGAATTGGAGGCAAAGTCATTATCTTCAACAAAGCTCATCCACTCTTCATCCCTCTTAACTAGGTTATGCAGGATTTTCTCCAAGAAAGCATCAATCTTCATCAAGATCATCACCAAGCTTACAAGGGATTGGGAAAGGTCCATTTTCCACATCAAAATGGCACCAACTCAACCATGAGATTGAGAGTTTGCATGCTTAAATAGGATTTAATTGCTTTTCTTGTTTTGTTCTTCATTTATTTCCTATTTTGAGCATTATAGATGAATTTCATAGGGAATCTTAGTTCTAACTTGCTTATGGATCTAATATTTTGTTTTTTTGCTATGTTTGTGCAGGTCTAGGATTGGGGTTCACACATTTAAACCCCCCTAGCACTCTTGCTATCAAAATCTATCAAACACTCTCATGATCAAGTCTTAACATTTTCATTATCCAGAGCATTACTAAGCATTGAAGCATTATCAAGAATTTATCATTATCACTGTCAAGTGTAGCTATCATTTATATTTGAGCATTTATTCTTATCATTGCATCATATAATTATTGTTCTTTCATAGTTTGTTGCTTTGAAGAGAAATCAACAATGTAACAAATCAAAATCTTCGCTTTGATTTTGCTTGTTATCTAAATTCTATATTCTAAGCCAAGATATTGAACTTCATTGCACCATTGTGAAAGTGTGAATTTTGCATTGTTGTTATTTTTTATTTGCATTTTCATCATCTACAACTATAAAAAAAAATGTGCCATGATCTTCATTCAAAACAGACATTGGGAGATCATACAAGTAGTTTTCACTAGATTGACAAGAATAGTAAGTTGTGAGAGTATAAGAAAAACCAAGGGAATAATCAAAGGTAAAAATCTAACTTAGTTTGATTGTAGTGGTATGAAGCATGATGAGAACAAGATAAATATTTTTAGGCTCATTGGTGTTAATATTAGAAATTATTTTTTCATCTTTGCAAGTTAGTGTGTGCACATGGTTAGTAGAATCAACAAATTAACCTCCTCTTGGCCTTCAGAGTGCAGGGATTGAAAGAATAAATAACAGTTCAAATCAAGCAAAGAGATCAAGGGAGTAAAAATTGAAGAAAAAACTACTAGAAGGTTTGCACCCTTGAGCTAGTAGCAAAAAAAATTAAGACGAATTCTACCAAATCAGGTCTTCAAAACCAAGAGGTTGGGAATATTTAAAAGATGGGGAGGATCATCTACTATCCTTTAATGACTTGTTTCCCATAACATGTTCTTTTGTGCTTAGCTATTTTTAAAATTGGTTGTAACTATTATTGGTCATTGTTATGGAGGTCTTTCTAGGTGCCTTCTTGGAAAAAAATTGTGGGAGAGAGTTTTTGGGACATAGATTTGGAAATATTCTCATTTTGAATAAAATATAACATGTGAATAGTATTGTATGCCGATTTTTAATAATGTAAATATTTATGTATGTTGTGTTGTTTTCATTTATCTATCTTACGATGAGATATAACATTCTCATTTTTACTTAGGCTTAACATTACTCTTTTTATAAATTCTATTATTTTGTTACTACTCATGGTATAAATAATATTTATTAAAAATAAAATATCTATTAAAATTTAATTTATAAATTTTATACTTTATCTATGATGATGGTGTCTATTTTGTGTTCTATGTGTGAGGTCACGGCCTTCGTGGCCATGGATGCATGTTGATGGGAGTGGATGCATGCACTTGCTTTTGTTTTTGTTGTATTTCCTATTCTGAGTTGTGCGTAGGTGATGCAAGAGCATCTATCAACAACAACAATTCATCAGGGGTACTCAAGACCCAAACTCAACTGAGAAGATCAAATTGAACAAATCACTAAAATCAACTACACATTTCACCAATTTTACTTATCTACTCAACAAAATCCAAAAAATTCTTTGACTATTCACAAGGCTCACAATCATCAATTTCTCAAAATCAGTATACTAGATCATCATTAGACTCAAACAAAACTTAATCAACAATCAATTGACTATACAAACTCAATAAATCCATTAGAAATTTTGAATCAATCCATATTTACACTATTCACCCAAATTACCATTCTTTTCAACTTGTTACACAAGACTAAAAGACTCAATCAACCATTCTTATTTCAGAACCTTTTACCAATCATTCAAAGCACTACAATCTTCATGTTTTGATTGAAAAAAATCTACTACACATTCACTAAACCAACAGATTTCACATCACTGCAATCAAGTCACCTTCCTTACAACTTGGATTCATATTGCTCAATCATCCAAAAACAACATATTTACCTTCAAAACCCTTTCCAAACATTTATTCACCTTTTACAACATCAATAAGGAATAATTAAATCAAACTCTAACATTCAAATCACTATTTTAACAGTTTTTCACTTTCTAGGCATTCAAGGCACTATTTGCCCATTAGGTTTTCAAACCCTAAATCGGGTATTCCAAACTATATTGAAATAACCCAAATCAATTGTACCTTCAAGAGCCCAATGTGACTTATCATAACATATCAAGAGCTTTCAGTAGATTGCTTCCAAGGAATTACCAAATTTATAGACTGTACGCTGCCAAAACTCATCAATTAGCCCTAATTTACAAATGAAGTAGTCTTAAATCACTATCTAAACTCCAAAAAGTTTTAAAAAGTCCTTAATCAAGTCTCAAAACACAAGATTCAACAACTTTTAGAAGTAGAAGGGCTCAAATAAACGTTGTTCTATAAAACCCTTATTCAATGCATCAAAACAAGCCCTACGAATGAGGGTTTATTAGAATATCAAACTCCAAACCTCCTACCACTTAGAAACTACTTCAAACACATTTGCATAGGTTTTCTCCAACTATAAAAACCACCTCTCATCCTTCATGCATACCTATACATCATTTAGCACCTTGGAGCCATTCAATTTTATAAGGAAATCACTATTTTTTTTGTAGGACAACATCATTCAAATTGTAATCTCTCTTTCCCCTACACAAATCAACACTTAAACAACATAAAAAATCCTAATTATCTCTATTCCACCGATCTACAGGGCCTAATTTGGTGGAGTATGCTACATTTTCTTATGTGTCTCTCAAAACCCCTGTTATGGGTTTCTAACTAAACTATAGAAAATGCTTTCAAACAAAAGTTCTACTTGATCAAATCAATCCCAAATGGATTCAAAAGGATGTTAACTCTTTGATATATCAATAAAAAATTGATTTAAATCCCTATACTATAGTACAGTCCGTACAAGTTAATGAAGAACAGAAAGAACTCTGAAAACTATTAAAACAGGGTACTTTTATTGAATGAATTTCTTTAAGATTACAAAGATTGATTATTTGTTCACCTTACAAATGTTTTTGTAGAAGTTTCTCAACCAATAACTATCTTTTCAACTTCCTTTATCGACCTATCCTTCACTTCCTCACAAAAGACTCTTCATCTTTTTTTTTTTTTGCTCTTTTTGCATTTTACATAATTGACAACTTTTGCAATTTTTTGAAAATTTTCTTTTCCCATCTTTTTCCCACCTAGTGACCTATTTGTGACCTCAAATACATTACTTATGACCACTTCATGACCTTTTTAGAAAGATTTACATGCTTTTACATTTGAAACTCATTTTTTTCAATTTTGTTTTTTGAAGGCATTATGTTAACAAGGTGCTCCTACCCCATACAACCAACCAACAAAAACTTTCCAAGTATCTTGGAAACATATTGTATCAACTTTGCTTGTGCCTGCAAAACAAGTTCAAATCTGCCTTGGAATGCTTCCTCACTCTTTCTCTTCTCTTGAATCTTTGTCTTTTTCTTTTCCTTTAACTTTATCTTCATCTCTGACTCTTCTTGTCTTCACTTATCTTTTGCCTTCTCTCTTTTTTGTTTATCAGGTTCACAATGATTCTTCAAAAGGACACAGGAATATCCTTTCACAACTCTCATCTTCCACCAACTCTTTCATCACTAAGGACACATGACTGTCCTTCCACTTTGCTTTTCCAAGCATTCTTTCCTCTTTTTCACAATTCATCCTTGACCTTCTTTGACCAACTTGTCTTCATCTTTTCATCTTCTCATCTACTCCCATTAGTGGATTACTCTTCAAGTTGCAACACCAAGTGCTTCTTCAGTCAGGTATCCATCTCCTTTACTGCTTCTCCACACAACTCACCGAATCAGCAAACCATCCATCTTACCCAATAGAAGATCTTGGAAGATGCCCCACTCTCTTTCCTTTGCACCTTCTACCCAACTTAATCTCCATTGGAGGATGGTGACCATAGATGTCAGCTTGTCTGCCAACACACAACTTCTCAGAAATCTTCCTCTTTGCAGCTAGATGGATCAAGCACCTGCAACCAAACTCAACAACAACTTCAACAAACCAAACCATCAGAATCAACTAGCTCTAATACCAATTGATGCAAGAACATCTATCAACCAAAAAAAATCATCAGGGGTACTCAAGACCCAAACTCAACTGAGAAAATCAAATTGAACAAATCACCAAAATCCACTACACATTTCACCAATTTCACTTATCTACTCAACAAAATCCAACAAATTCTTTGACCATTCACAAGGCTCACAATCATCAATTTCTCCAAATCAATATACCAGATCATCATCAAACTCAAACACAACTTAATCAGCAATCAATTGAATGTACAAACTCAATAACTCCATTAGAAATTCTGAATCAATCCATTATTTACATTGTTCACCCAAATTACCATTCTTGTCAACATGTTACACAAGAATAAAAGACTAAATCAACCATTCTTATTTCAGAACCTTTTACCATTCATTCAAGGCACTACAATCTTCATATTTTGATTGAAAACAATCCATTACACATTCACTAAACCAAAAAATTCCACATCACTGCAATCAAGTCACCTTCCTTACAACTTGGACTCATATTGCTCAATCATCCAAAAACAACATATTTTCCTTTGAAACCCTTTCCAAACATCTATTCACCTTTTATAACATCAATAAGGTAGAATTAAGTCAAACTCTAACATTCAAATCACTATTTTAATAGTTTTTCACTTTCTAGGCATTCAAGGCACTATTTGCCCATTAGGTTTTCAAACCCTAAATTGGGTATTCCTTCCAAACTATATTGAAATAACCCAAACCAATTGTACCTTTAGGAGCCCAATGTGACTTATCATAACATATCAAGAGCTTTTAGTAGATTGCTTCCAAGGAATTACTAGATTTATAAACTGTACACTGCCAAAACTCATCAATTAGCCCTAATTTACAAATGAAGTAGTCTTAAATCACCATCTAAACTCCAAAATTTTTTAGATAGTCCTTTATAAAGTCTCAAAACACAAAATTCAACAAATTTTAGATGTAGAAGGGCTCAAATAAATTTTGTTCTATAAAACCCTTATTCAATGCATCAAAACAAGCCCTACAAATGAGGGTTTATTAGACTATCAAACTCCAAACCTCCTGCCACTTAGAAATTGCTTCAAACACATTTGCATAGGTCTACTCCAACTATAAAAACCACCTCTCATCCTTCATGCATACCTATACATCATTTAGCACCTTGGAGCCATTCAATTTTATAAGGAAATCACTACTTTTTTGTAGGATAACATCATTCAAATTGTAATCTCGCCTTCCCCTGCACAAATCAACACTTAAAAAACATAAAAAATCCTAATTATCTCTACTTCGCCAATCTAAAAGGCCTAATTCAGTGGAGTAGGCTTCATTTTCTTATGTGACTCTCAAAACTCCTATTAATGGTTTCTAACTAAACTGCAGAAAATGCTTTCAAAAAAAAGTTCTACTTGATCAAATCACTCCCAAATAGATTCAAAAGGATGCTAACTCTTTGATATATCAAGAAAAAAAGGATTTAAATCGCTATACTACAGTATATTCTATACAAGTTAATGAAGAACAAAAATAACTCTGGAAACTATTAAAACAAGGTGCCTTTATTGAATGAATTTCTTCAAGATTACAAAGATTGATTACTTGCTCGCCTTACAAATGTTTTTATAGAAGTTTCTCAACCAATAACTGTCTTTTCAACTTCCTTTACCGACCTATCCTTCACTTCCTCACAAAAGACTCTTCATCTTCTAATTTTTTTTTCTCTTTTTGCATTTTACATAATTGGCAACTTTTGCAATTTTTTGCAAAAAAAAATTTCCATATTTTTTCCACCTAGTGACCTATTTGTGACCTCAAATACATTATTTATAACCACTTCATCACCTTTTTACAAAGATTTAAATGCTTTTACATTTTAAACTAAAATTTTTCAATTTTTTCTTTTGAAGGTATTTTGTTAACAAGGTGCTCCTAAACCAGTAGGGGTGGGTTTTGATTGTGTGCTCGGGGAGGGTGTTTTATTTTATGTCCAAAAACTTTTTGCTCTGGGTTTTTTCTGCAGCAAATACCCTTGTTCATGGAGGCATTAGTCATTTCTTTTCATGTTGGGTGGTGCGACTATTTCCTCTGTTTGGGCCTCACCCTTTGCTTTGCAAGGGTGTGGTTTTCATTAGGATTGGTTGTGGTCTTGGTTCTGTTTGTGGTTGGAATAGACGTGGTGATGGGGTTCCCACTCCATCTTCTCCTAGTATCAATGTATCTAGAAGTGGTGTGTTTAAACTACAAAAGATTAATGGGTGTTTGGAAAGGGTGCAAGTACATCCGGTGGTGGCGATTCAAATGGAAGTTGTTGCTGAGGATCTAGAATATTACAGTAAGCATGTCTTAATCTGCAAATTTATGGCAATGAGAGTTTCTCTCCCTTTCCTTGATCCCTAGATTTGGAAGACGTGGAACCCAAAGGGCGATTTTGATGTTCTGTTAGCTACAAACAATTTCTTTTTGGTAGATTTTTTTCATGTATTTCAGATCGAAATAAGGCCTTTGAGGGTGCCCATATTTTTATAATCAGGTTAGATTGTTCATTAAACCATGACATGTTGCTTTTAATTCAGTGGAGGAATTGTCATCCAAGGTCTCGGTTTGGGTCTGCTTTCCTCAGCTGCCGCTTAAATGTTGGAGAAAAGATATACTGTAATCAATGGCTATGTCAATGGGAACCCCTTCTCAGCAAACTCTAGAGAAGAGGGTTTTTTCCTATGCATGTGTTTGTGTAGAGATTGATTTGAGTTAGCCTTTGTCGAACTCTATTGATTTGACAGTGGGATCTAGTTCTTGGACCCAACCACTAGATTATGAAACTTTTTCGTTCAGATGTCAGTTATGTCATGAGTATGGTCATCTTTAGAGGCGGTGTCCTCGTGCGCCTGGTGCTAGTAGCTCATGCAACAAAATGACTACTTCAAATCAAAATTCTGAGAAGGGAAAAGTGCCCATAGAGGGTGTGACTTAGGATAAATATGGGTTTGAGCATGTTAGGCATTGAAATAAGATTCGAGGTCAGAAGAGGACTTTATGGGACCACCAAGGGGAGGAAACATTTAATAGGTTTGATGCATTAGATGACTTGGTCCATGAGGAGGGGATATCTCCCGACTTGCATGTTGATGTTCCTCCTTTTTCTACTTATAATCCTAAGGGCCTATGGTTGTATCTTCTTCAGCTCTTGGTTCTGTGGATGCTCCTGGGATGGTGAAGAATTTAGTTGTTCCTTCCTCTAGTGTTGGACTTGGGGATTCTTGTGTGTTGGCTAACACTTCTTTGGTCTCTGCTACTGGTGGTGCATGTCCAGCTGGCAGTTCAGCCTCTGGAGATCCTGGCAAGAATAAAATCTCTACTTCTTCCCCTATTCTGGGTGTATAGTAAAAGCCCCTGAAAAAGAGTGTTTCTGATAAGTCCCAGAAGGTGGGTAGGAAGAAGGATCAGGGTATGTGCAGGATCATGATGGACCAAAAAGTGGTGATATGATGGGTATGTGTAAGGTATGTGGCTGATGACTCTTTTTTTTTCCCAAAATTGATGAAACAAAAAAAGTTTTTAAAGGAGATTCTTAGTTTTCCACCAATATAAATTGTGTTTTACTTTGAATTTAATAAATAATTACTATTCATTTTCTATTTGAATTATGACTAAAGTCTTGATTGATAGGCTGATTGAAAAATATTTATAGCTTTCAAACAGTATCACATTTTTTGAATCTAAAACATGTGTCACATTCTATGCTTTGCATACTATAGGATGAAAAAAAAATGAATTTCATAAAGTTTTGACCAAGTTAAGGTGGTCAAACATACGTGTTTTTATATTTTTTAAAAGTTGTAATAAAAAAAATCATAATTAATTATTTACTTGGAAAAAAATTACCAGAAAATATGTATCACATCTAGACATAAGTCCTCTACTTATATCTAAAATATTATCATTTTATTGTGGTTAGGGTGGTCAAATAGACACCTACTTATTTTTTCCCTGAAATTTAAGTACTGCTACATTAAAATTTCAAATTTTCACCAAATAGATTTATTTTTAGAAAAATAAACTTAGTAGTTTAGAAACTACATTCAATTTGCTAGAGATTCTATTCTTACATATTTTTGAAATAATATAGATAACTTATTCAAATTTTTATGTCAAGTTGTCTAACTCTGATTTTTCTGAATTTTTCACCACTTAAGCGTTTGTTTTTTCCATGATGATCCGACACATACCCATCAGGAAAAAGTCAAGATGGCTGGTGAGACATTGGTTAAATCTGGTTTGGTGAAGACAGTGGATACTCACTTTTCCCACCCTTTGTGATGATTGTGGTTTCATGGAATGTAAGGGGTATGAATAGCATCCCTAGACAAAAGGCTATTTGAGATTTAGTTTGTGCTCATTCTCTAGATTTGGTTTTTCTCCAGGAGACGAAGTTATCAATGGATGGTATGATGCAGTGTGCATCTAAGATTTGGAATAGAGGGTTAATGCCAGTTTGTGGGTGCCCATGGTAGCTCTAGGGGTCTTGCTTGTTTATGGGATCCTCAGCAGATTTATCCTATTTGGTGGTTCTCTAGTAAATTCTCCATTTCTCTTGTTGCGTTTAGTTTGGAGACAAGGGAAAGAATTCTTCTTTCTGACATTTATGCTTCGATGAACGTCCCTGGTAAGATTCTTTTGTGGTCTCACATTCATTTTCTGAGATCGTTGGATCCTTTCCTTCCCTGGATTATGGCAGGTGACTTCTATGCAATTGTCTCTCTTGAAGAGAAAAGGGGGGGTGTACCTCATCTGGACCCTTCCTTTTATCTTCTTCGAGTTAATTTGGCTTGGCTCCGGCTTGTGGATATCAAACCCTTGAATGACATGTTTACTTGGAATAATAAGAGGCTTGGGAATGATGCAATATGTCAAAGGTTGGACAGGTTTCTTGTTTCCAATTTTTGGGTTGGTGACAAGTGGCTATCAAGTTCTGAAATTTTAGATTAGCAAGGATCGAAACATTGGCCGATCAAATTTTCTACCCATTTGGTTAGTGGTTCCAAGAAGCAAAGTTTTAGGTTTCAGCTTATGTGGCTCAGGGAGGAAAGCCTTCTTGATATGGTTTCTAGATGGTGGACTGAAGGTCGGCTTGCTTTTGGTACGGCTATGTACTCCTTTGTGGAGAGGCTTCAATATGTTAAGTATAAGTTGAAACATTGGAATAAGTATCATTTTGGCAATGTGTTTCAAAAGAAAAGGGTTACACAGGAGCGCTTGGATTCTATTAATAGGAAAATTCATGATCAAGGTCTTGATGCAGATTTGAGCAAGTTAGAGGATATTTCGATTAAAGAACTTGAGGAGTGGGAGCTTCATGAGGATTTTTTTTGGAAATAGAAGGCTCGTGTTAATTGGCTTCAGGAAGGGGCTAGGAATACTTTCTTCTTTCATAACTCGGTGAGGGCTTGAAGACAGGGTAACATTATTTCTTCTCTTCGTTCTCCTAAGGGTTCTAATCTTTCTTCCTCTTCAAAGATTTCTAGTGAGGCGGTTCGCTTCTTCTATGCTCTCTTTTCTGATGATACTCTTCCTGCTTGTGAGGAGGAAGCTTCTATCTTGGCTTGTATTCCTCCTTTGGTGACTATGGATATGAATGCCTCTCTTCTTAAACCTATTTCTTTGAAGGAGTTGGAAGTTGTGGTGTTTCAATTGAAAAAAGGGAAGGCTCCTAGTCCAGATGGGTTTCCAACTGAGTTCTTTCAGGAATTTTGGGAAGTGATCAACCTTGATTTGTTGGAGGTTGTTTAGGAGTCTTTAAGGAATAAGAAAATGTTGTGTGCTATGAATGCCATTTTTCTTGCTCTTATCCCAAAACGAGAGGGTGTTGATTCTTTGGGTCTATTTCAACCAATTGCCTTATGCAATGTGGTGTATAAAATTATTACAAAGTTAATTGTTGAGCGTCTAAAGCCATGGCTGGATAAGTTGATTTCAGAGGAACAAGGGGGCTTTGTTGTGGGTAGACAGATTTGGATGGAGTGGTTATTGTTGTTGAGACTATTCATTCCATGGCTTCTTCTAAGGAAAAGGTTATGTTTATAAAGTTGGGCATGGCCAAAGCTTATGACAGAGTTAAGTGGGGTTTTTTGATTGAAATTTTCAGAGCCTTTGGGTTAGGTAGTGAGTGGATTGATTGGGTCATGAGTTTGTGTGACGATTCCCTCCTTTTTTGTTCTCATAAATGGTGAGTCTTCTAATCTGTTTGGTGCATCCAGAGGTCTTCGACAGGGGGATCCCTTATCCCCATACTTATTTTATCTTGATGGTTGAGGGCTTGGGGAGGTTCATTAAGTCCTAGGTTATGGATGGGCTCATTCAAGGATGGAAATGGAGCAATTCTTTTCCTCCTCAAACTCATCTTTAGTTTGTGGACGATACAACTTTGATGGGTGCTTCCAAGGTGGCTGAAGCAGTTGCTTTACGAAAGACCTTGGACTATTACTTGGCTGCCTCAGGTCAACGCATTCATGAAAGTAAGTCAAGATTAAATTTATTTCTTTAATACTCCCATGCTTATTCAACAACGTATTGCTAGAATCTTAAGGTTTCAGGTGGGGAAGCTTCCCTTCATCTATCTTGGTATCCCTCTAGCTATGCGCCCACTTCCTAGGTGCTTTTGGCAGGACGTGATTGATAAATTCTGCGGGTTGGTTTGTCATTGGACTTGTAAATGGATTTCTACGGCTAGTAGAGTTACTCTGCTGAAGTTGGTGGTGCAGACCCTTCACCTCTACAGGTGCTTTGTGTTGACTACTCCCTCAAGCTTCATCAAAGATTTTGAGGGCCTCTATAGACAGTTTCTTTGGTTGAGTAATCTTCTTTCGAGGAAGTGGAGCTTGATTAAGTGGGAAGTTGTTTGTCAGCCAAAGCAGGATGGTGGTCTGGGATTGTGCAGGGCGAATTGGAATGGGCAAGCTTTGGTTGCTAAGTTGTACTGGAGATGGTGTTCTCATCAACATCAGTATTGGGCTAGGATCCTTACCTTCAAGTACATTGGGGAGGTGGATGCCGTGAAGATTCCTTGATTTAGCCTTACAGGGAAAGGTTCTATGATTTGAGATACTCTCAAGAGGGGTGTTAAGTTGGTTAAACAAGGCCTATTTTGGATCTACAACAGAGGTTTCAATCCTCTTTTTTGGTATGGTTCATGGGATGGTTACCCGCCTATTCTTTCCTCACATCCTCACTTGGGAGATTTATGTAGGATTTTTTCTTAGGCTGGTTGGAGCAGAGCGATCGATTCTAAAACCCCCAAGGCTTTGGGGTACACTGTTGTTTACAAGTGGAAGGATATGTAGCATTGGCCCCTGGGAGGCTTTGCGGAGGATAGAAGGGAGTTGTCTTCCATTTTGGCTAATAGAGTATGTTGTTCACTTGCAGAGCATGATGTGTTGACTTGGGGTCTGGATCCAAAAGGGAAGTTCACTATTGCTTTAGGGTGTCGTGTCTTGGACATACAGGCCTTGGGCAGTCTGGAGGTCCCTTGGTGGAAAAATATTTGGAATAAATTCTCTTGGCCAAAATGCAACTTCTTTTCTTGGCTAGTGGTGTATGGTAGGTGCTTGACTTGGGATAACCTATGTAAGCGAGGCTTCCAAGGTCCTTCAATTTGTTTCTTATGTCCAAAGGATGTTGAGATTGTTTCTCACCTTTTCTTTCATTGCCCCTTTGTTAGGACTATTTGGCATTTTTGGTGGGGGGCCTAAAACTTGCAGTGCAGGAATCCTTCTCTTGATGAGTTTTGGCAAAGCATTGGGCCCATTTCAGTGAAGACTTCTTTTTTGCACAGAGCTTGGCCTATTGGCCCTAGCCTGATTATTTGGCACATCTGGTTGGAGCACAATCGCAAGATCTTTCTGTATAAGTTTCTGGTTGACCAAGTTTGGTCTCACATTCTTGGGGCTTTGCAGGAGACTCTTTATGCTAAATGTCATCTAACGGTCCCGAGGGATCCTGGTGATTCTGGGGTGATCCATAATCTGGGGATTTTTGTTGACAGTACTGGAAGGCCTAAGAAGGGGCAGAGCAGGTGTTCTAGAGGGGAAGTCTTTCAAGGAGGGCATTGGATACTCCCTCCCACTGGAGTCCTTAAAATCAACACTGATGGTTTTGCCAGGGGCAATCCTGGGCACGCTGGTGTTGGTGGAGTGGGCAGAGATAGTTCTGGGGTTGTTGTGTTCTTCTTTTCAGAATATAGAGAGCAACACTCTAATAATCTTATGGAGGCTTTGGCTATTCTCTTGGCTTTGAAGAGGGTATGTGCTCTTGGATGGAATAGGATTATTTGCGAGTCGAATTCTCAGGTGGTGATAGACTTGATAAATAGGAGGCAGTTTGATGATGTTAGTTGACAACTTGTGGTGGTAGCTAAGCAAATCACTAGTTTTAGTGAAATTTTTAAATCTATCACCTTCTCTCATATCCCTCGAGAATGGAACAAGGTGGCTGATGGGTTGGCCAAATGGGCTTTTGAGAAGAATGGGACTTGGTTGGTGGGTGATTGGGACAGTTTACTTGGGGCCCTTGCCCAGAATTTGGAGGATTTAGTTATTGAGGATATGAGATGTTGCATGAAATCTTTTGATCTCTTGTATGATGTTTCTTGGCCCTTTTGGGTTTCCTGTTGGTTTTATGCTTTGTACTACTCTCTTTGATTAATACATAAATTAACCGCCATGGAAAATTAACCACATTAAAATTAATTTGATTAATTTTCTGCAGCAGTGAACTGCTGGTGGTGAATTTTACTACTTGTGAATTTTTCATGGCGGTGAATTTTCCCGCAGTGAATTGTTGGTGGTGAATTTTCCATATGCCATATACGACAAATCCATACATAAATGTGAGAATGGGATGTCCTTTGTTTTGGGTTCTTAAATTAAAAAATTGTGTATTTACAACTTATTTTCATGGCTTTAGCTATTTCTAGCCACCTTAACATGTTGCAGGTTACTCACATGGTCTACCAAAAATACCTTATCACCAGATTCTGGATTTCCAAATGTTGTCCCCTTTTTCTTGGAGCCAAAACACTCCTCCTGTTTCCTTTACTGCTATGAAGTGTGATATGTAGTCAAACTACCCAAGTCAGGTTTTCAACAGATGGCCATGCAGACAAGGCCGATACTAGATCATACGAAGTGTGTCCTATTTGGCACTATCACTTATCCATCAGAGAAAACATTTCGCCAGAGGTGATACCTATGTTTCCTGGTACCAAATTTATCTTCCTGTGAGTTTGAGTATATGCAACGTATAGAATCCATAAGAATTCAATTCATAGCCTTTTCAAGTTGTATCACCAGTAGTTCCTGAAGTATTCATAGTGTTGGTTCCTGCAATGATGGAATCAACTGTCCTGCGTAGGAAATATTACTTGGCCAACAATCTTGGCACTCAAATTGGTAGCAGTAACCAACCACTACCAACGCAAGAATTTTCACACTTCATATAAATATTATGAATGGGAAGCTTATGAGTCCAATAGAGATAAATAGACCACAGAAGATGTTACTTCTGTCCATTCCCAACATAGATCACAGGAACTTACCTGGGCTTAATCTTCATCTTCCCCTAGTTTGCAATGATCTCTTCTCTTTGTCGATTGGGTTAGAGTCCAACACAAAATACATGAACCTTGCTCTTAATCTCAATACAGCTAAGCCATGACTCTTTGTTCACTTCCTCATCATTTTCCTCACCTTCGCTCCATCATTCCACCTACCTTCAGTAGCGTAGAGATTTGAGAGTAACAACTAAGTTGTAGAATCTTTTATGTCCATAGCAAACAGAGATTTTGAAACACGTTCTCCAAGCTCCACGTTGCCATGAATTCAGCATGTAGCAAGCAGAGTTCGCCACACTGTAGGACTGGGTTTGAATGGCATCATCTTGACAAAACACTCAGCCTCTTCCAGAAGCCTAGACTGGCTAAAAGGGTCAACCATGTATGCATAGTGTTCTTCTCTAGGAATGATTCCATGGCCTTGGTTCATATGATCAAAGTAGTAACAGCCTTCATCCACTAAGCCTAAATGACTGCAAGCATTGAGAATAACAACAAATGTAACGTGATCAGGCTTTATCCCAGCATCTTGCATTTCTCTAAAGAGTTCCAGAGCCTATCTACTATACCCATGCTGAGTAAGTCCACTTATCATTGCATTCCATGAGGCAACGTCTTCTCTGGGCATTTCCCCAAATGCATTACAGGCATCATTTATACTCCCACCTTTTGCATACATATCAATAAGACTGATACCCACAATGGCGTTAGATTCAAATCCACAATGTACGATGTGCACATGGATTTTCTTTCCTTGTTCCAATACTGTGAGGCTCACACATGCCTTTAGACCACTGCAAAATGTAAACTTGTCAGGCTTCAAACCTAACTGTTGCATTTGGTAAAAGAGTTCCAGAGCTTTGTCACCATCGCACTAGTGAGAATATGCGGCAATAAACACACCCCATAATATCAAATCTCGTTTGGGAATTTCACTGAATACTTTGATTGCATAATCCATCCTTCCACAGGTTAAAGCATATCAATAAGTGTTGTTGCCACATAGAGATTCCCTTGAAATCTAGTTTTAATGATAAGGGCATGGACCTGCATGCCCTGTTCTATGAGAACTAAATTATCACTTTTCCTGAAAACAGTAGCAATGGTGAACTCATCAAACTTCAGTTCTACAGGTTAAAGCATATCAATAAGTGTTGTTGCCACATAGAGATTCCCTTCAAATCTAGTTTTAATGATAAGGGCATGGACCTGCATGCCCTGTTCTATGAGAACTAAATTATCACTTTTCCTAAAAATAGTAGCAATGGTGAACTCATCAAACTTTAGTTCTTCCCTATGCATTTGCCTAAAAAGGTGCAGAGCCTCTTTATCATGCCCATTCTGAGCATACTGTGCTAGAATTGCATTCCACGACACAGTGTCTCGTTTAGGCATTTCATGAACACGCAAAGTGCATCCTTTATTTTTCCACATTTTGCATACATGTCAATAGGAGCATTCCATAAAGACATATCCAAATCAAGTTGCAATGTAATCACATTGGCATGGACCGCCTTTCCTAGTTCTGGAACTAGACTGTCTGCGCTTGCTAGAACTAATATTTAAACTCCAATGTTTAAATATAAAAAATCATCCTATATTTAGAAGCTTACAAAAGCACTAATACTAACAATTATAAGTGCATATACTGCAATGTGGTAGAGCATTTTCAGGTATATGTATATACGACAAATCCATACATAAATGTGAGAATGGGATGTCCTTCGACTTGGGTTCTTAAATTAAAAACTTGTGTATTTACAACTTATTCTCAGGGCTTTAGCTATTTCTAGTCATCCTAACAACATGTTGCAGGTTACTCACATGGTCTACCAAAAATAACTTATCACCAGATTCTGGATTTTAAATGTTGTTCTCTTTTTCTTGGAGCCAAAACAATCCTCCCTATTTCTTTACTGCTATGAATTGTGATATGTAGTCAAACTACCCACTTTGGGTTTGCAGTAGCTGGCCATGCAGACAAAGCCGATATTAGTTCAAATGAACTGTGTCCTATTTGGCACTGTCATTTATCCATCAGAGAAAACATTTTTCCAGAGGCGATATACATGTTTCCTGGTACCAAATTTATCTTCCCATGAGTTTGAGTATATGCAATACATACAGTCCATAAGAATTAAATTTCTAACATTTTCTAGTTGTATCACTAGTAGTTCCTGAAGTATTCCTAGTGTTGGTTCCTGCAATGATGGAAGCAACTGTCCTGCGAGGAAATATTACTTGCTCAACAATCTTGGCACTCAAATTTGTAGCAGTAACCAACCACTACCAACGCAGGAACTTTCACACTTCATATAAATATTATGAACGGGAAGCTAATGAGTCCAATAGAGATAAATAGACCACAGAAGATGTTACTTCTGTACATTCCCAATGTAGATCACAGGGAACTTACCTGGGCTTAATCTTCATCTTCCCCTAGTTTGCAATGATCTCTTCTCTTTGTAGATTGGGTTAGAGTCCAACACAAAATACATGAACCTTGCTCTTTATTTCAATCCAGCTAAGCCCTGCCTCTTTGTTCACTTCTCTATCACTCATCATTTTCCTCACCTTCGCTGCATCATTCCACCTGCCTTTAGCAGCGTAGAGATTTGAGAGTAACACATAAGTTGCAGAATCTTTTATGTCCATCGCAAACAGAGATTCTGAAACACGTTCTCCAAGCTCCACGTTGCCATGATTTTGGCATGCAACAAGTAGAGTTCGCCACACTGCAGGACTGGGTTTGAATGGCATCATCTTGACAAAACACTCAGCCTCTTCCAGAAGCCTAGCCCGGCTAAAAAGGTCAACCATGCATGCATAGTGTTCTTCTCTAGGAATGATTCCATGGCCTTGGTTCATATGATCAAAGTAGTAACAACCTTCATCCACTAAGCCTAAATGACTGCAAGCATTGAGAATACCAACAAACGTAACCTGATCTGGCTTTATCCCAGCATCTTGCATTTCTCTAAAGAGTTCCAGAGCCTGTCTGCCATGCCCATGCTGAGTAAGTCCACTTATCATTGCATTCCATGAGGCAACATCTTCTCTGGGCATTTCCCTAAATGCAATATAGGCATCATTTATACTTCCACCTTTTACATACATATCGATAAGACTGATACCCACAATGGCGTTAGATTCAAATCCACAATGTAGGATGTGCACATGGATTTGCTTTCCTTGTTCCAATACTGCGAGGCTCGCACGTGCCTTTAGAACACTGCAAAATGTAAACTCGTCAGGCTTCAAACCTAGCTGTTGCATTTGGTAAAAGAGTTCCAAAGCTTTGTCACCATCGCCCTGATGAGCATATGCGGCAATAAGCACACCCCATAATATCAAATCATGTTTGGGAATTTCACTGAATACTTTGATTGCACAATCCATCCTTCTACAGGTTACAAGCATATCAATAAGTGTTGTTCCCACATAGAGATTCACTTTAAATCTAGTTTTAATGACAAGGGCATGGACCTGCATGCCCTGTTCTATGGAAACTAAGTTATCACATATCCTAAAAACAGTAGCAATAGTGAACTCATCAAGTTTCAGTTCTACCCTATGCATTTTCCTAAAAAGATCCAGAGCCTCTTTATCATGCCTATTCTGAGCATACCCTGCTAGAATTGCATTCCACGACACAATGTCTCGTTCAGGCATTTCATTGAACACACAAAATGCATCCTTTATCTTTCCACATTTTGCATACATGTCAATAAGAGCATTCCATAAAGAAATATCCAGATTAAGTTGAGATATAATCAAATTGGCATGGACTGCCTTTCCTAGTTCTGGAACTAGACTGTCTGCGCATGCTTTGAGAATAATCGCAAATGTGTACTTGTTAGGAAGCATGGATGCTTGCTGCATTTGACAAAAGAGTCTGAGGGCCTCTGTTCCATTACCATTTTGCACATTACCGGCAATTATTGCATTCCACGAAGCAATATCTCTTGAGGCATTTTGTCAAACACATGGTGCGCATACTCTACACTCTTACATTTACTATACATATCAATAAGAGCACTTTGCACAAACAAATCAAATTCAAATCCAAATAGCACAACAAGGGCGTGAAGTCATTTACCTTCTTCTTTTAATGCAACAGTGGCAGCCCCGCTAAGGAAGCTGCCAAAGGTGAATTCATTTGGTTGCACCCCTCGCTGTAGCATCTGGTAAAACAACTCCACTGCCTCATCATATTGGCTATACCGAATATATCCTGCTATAATTCCATTCCACGAGACGACACTTCATTCAGCCATTCTGTCAAACACCTGGCGTGCGTCTTCTAAGAATCCACACTTTGAATACATGTTAGCCAGATTGTTGCTCACAAAAATGTTTGGCTGATATCCTATTTTGATCATGTGGGCATGCATACATTTACCCTTTGCAACTTCTCTCATGGTGGCTGCAGACTGTAAAATGGGGACATATATATTTAAACCAACCCAACTGAGAGGCTTCCACAATGCCTGATGTAGCAATCCAATCTTGCACATTACACATCTACATGTTACAGTATAGAAAAAGAAGGCAGACAAATCGTTATACCCTGTTTCTTACAGTCAATGTTTCATGGTGTACTCTGTATCAATTTCGAATGATACGTGCTATCGAATAGTTCCATAAGCATAAATTCAGAGTTTATATAGTGTTTGGTTAACAAGATGATTAATATTTATGTTTAATTATTATAGTCTGATTAAAAAAACTGATGATTTTATATGGGAAAATAATTTTGAAGATATTTTAATTAATTTATAATCATTTTCAAAGATATTTAATATTGACAAAATAAGTATTAATTATAAGATGATTATTTTTTTAATTTCTTTTGGATATGTATATTTTATATTAATATTATAAAGGTTATAGTTAAGTCTAATGTTTTTTACGTTTTTATTTTAAAGGAGAATCTTGAATTCAAGATTGATTATCATTCAAATCATTTTTATTTTAAAATAACATTATAGATTATTAATATTTTTTATGCCTTTTCTTTCTAGTTTTAATACATGAGAGTTATGTATAGGAGTTGTTATGCTTTAGATACACACCCTATTTTTTTTCTTCGCAAATTGGGACCGCTTCCCTGTCTTGTTTTCTTCAAGTCCTTGTTTTTGAAACTTGTTTCCTATATTCTTTATTTTCTAGTCTTTGATCCTCTTAGGGTCCTTTTTTTTATCTTTATTTTTTTTATTTTGAGTCTTTTTATTATGTTTTTTTTACCTTTTTGGATTTTTAGAGCTTTTGCGGACCTTGGACTTCATCCCAAGTTCCTTTAAAAATCATAATCTCATACTATTATTGAAATTTTAGACTTCTAGGATTTTCTTGGACATTGGAACATGATTCCAAGTTCTTAAGTCCTCCCACTTCTCGATTTCCCATGGCTATTTGATTTTTCCCCTTTGTCTCTTAAAATTTTGTGAGTCCAAGGAACTTGGGTACTCACAAACTTGATTTCAAGTTCCTCCTGGATCCCAAATTCACACTCGACCTAAGAAACATTATGTCATGTTTAGGGTAGCTAGGGCCTATATATTCATTTCTTTGCCTCATTTATGCACTTTGCATTCAAAATTCTTGTGTTTCTTGAGCTTTGGGTGATTGAGAAAGGGTTGGTCCTTGCAACTTTGTGTGAATTTGAGATGTTTTTCTATGTTTCTTTCTTTGAATTGGCCATAGGATTCACTAGGTCTATGGAACTAATTCTCTCCCATATCATTCATTCTTTTGGTCATTTTGTAAGTTGGTTTTCATTGTTTTTTCATTTGATTTTAGTTTTTAATCGACTATTTGCTGATTTTTTCTAGTTTTTATTTATTTATTTTTATGTTGTTTTGTTGGTTTGTCATTGATTTTTATATTTTTTACTATGTTTTTTTATATTTCCCATATTGAGGTTTTAACTTAGGAATTTTAGGGTTTCTTTATGTTTTGGTAGGTCAAATTTTAGGTCCTTAACATGCTTTGGGAGAATTCATACCTTATTTTAGCTTTTAGTAAAATCAAATCCATGTGAGATTACATAAATTTCATGCTTTCAAGATTTAAATCTTAAAATTTTAGGCCTTTTAAAAGATTCTTGATCTTCATATCCCTTTGGTCCTCATAAATTCCTAACCTATTTTTTTTAGGGAACATCGACATTGGAAAAACATTTTCACCTTAGATCATTCATCCTAAATCCTTAGTCTCCCATGCTTTGTGAACCTTGTAAAGAATACAAAGCACTTTAAAAGTTCATATTTTGGACATTTGTTAAAACCTAGAACCTTAGGTCCCAATCCCTTAAGTACTCCCTCATCCCAAAATTGTAAAGAGTATAGAATGTTAGAAACCTAGAGTTTGGAAGAATCTTCAAATTTGGAACCTTTTATTCCTATTTTATGTATCCTTTTGATACCCCAAAACTCCAACTTAGGCTAAAATAAGCTCTTTATTTGTATCCTTCAAAATTTTAGAGATCTTATGCACCATTTCACCAAGGTCCATGAGATATAATTCCCTTTAGAAGTTTGATTCCTACACATAATGGAATATTATTTACCTTTTCAATTTTTTGGGAAATTGTGCACCTTTTCATCTTGATTCCAATTTCCTCTACCCTCTTGATTCACCATGATAATAGCGTTGTGACAATTACTTAATGGGTAAATTGGATTTTCATGTATCTATGGACCTAGTTCCAAGTCCCTATGCCCCCCATAACATAAAAACTTGCAACACTTCAAATATACATGAATTTTGATTAATTGAATGGATTTTAATGGTTTGTAGGAACTTATTGTGGATTGTTGTGACTTTGTAAGTGTAACCAAATGACTTCTAAGCTTGATAAGTTACTAATAACTATGGCATACAAATTTCTTGAGTCACCAAAGCATCCAAGATTGCCTCCTTAGTGCAAACTATTATAGACATTGTTCTAGGTCATTAGGGCCTGAGAGATTTTCAATAGAGAATTTTTGGAAATGCACAAACTATTAAGGATAAAAGTTTAGAAATAGTAGGATTGACACATGTGGTTGGTTTCCCATCTATAGTTTAAATATTGAAGTTAATTTTGATTTGTGCCCAAGCATATGATGCTACAACACTCCTTTCATCCACACTATAAATCATCATTCCAAAACCCTTAAACCCACCAATTGCAACCAACAAAAAGAAAATTCTTATAAATCCAAAGTCCATAATCAAATTTCAAAATCAATTGAATCCAAAAATCCACGTGGATAAATAAAGTTAAAATGGGTCCCAAAGAAAATTAGATCAAGCAAAGAAAAGATTACAAATCCAATAGTTAATAAAAAAGTGGAGCAACAAGAAAAGAGGTCTCCTGTGTATATAACAAATGTCCACCTCCTTCAAAATGGTTGTCAATCCCACCATGAAAGGTACATAAAATTTTTGGTTCTAAACATAATGACAATCCAAAGTATTAAATTAATCATCCACCATCTAAAGTTTGGAAAATAAAAATCCTACATCCAAAATGCCAAATAATCCATCTACATCTAACATAATCCATCATAATTCTACATCTTTCCCAATGTCTAAAAATCTTACTTCACAAATCCGTCACATCCTGGTAGCAACACTTTATCATGGGGACTCTCATGGAACTCTATCACAATGTGAGTATTTGGATAAGTTCAATTCTAGTATCAAGAAGGATCACAATGGCATCCATGGGTTATATACAAGTGCCATGATCCTAACAAGGCAACCCCTTCGTAGAGGTAACTATTGACATATCATGACACTAGCATCTAAATTAGCATCATCAAAGGATTCAAAACAATCAATGAGAATCTAAACATCAAAGCCATTTAAAAAAATACCAAAAAAATATAAAAAAATTAGTAAAGAGAAAAATTCATCCAATAGTGAAAGGTGATCCCACAATAGTGGTTTGCAATTTTTTGCCAAACTGGAGACTAAAATTATTATTTTTAACTAGATCTTTACATTTGGGCACCTATAGCAGCTAAACCATGAGGAATTGAAGATGATGCAAACTAGAGTCTCATCACATTTTGTTGTAGATTCTAAAAAAAATCAAAATTTTTGGAATCATATTGTATTCTTTTTCCATCTCCCACGAAAATTGGCTTTTTTCAAAAAATAACAATTTTAAAAAGTGACACACCGTATAACACATAACTTCTTTTCCATGAAGGATAAAATTCTAATTCTTTTGAATTTATATTTGTAACTCCAATATCTAGTGCTTCCACTTGCTTAGATGGTTTTTTATTGAATTTTTTTCTTAATCAAGTTTTTGAAATCAAACCAATTACAATTCAAACATAGTGCAATCGTATAAGTGTAATTTTTTTTTTGTATATATTGAAATTCAATTTTTTTTTTCTTTCAAGGACTTCAATATTTGGTGCACTTATTTATTTTTTTTTATAATCTACTATTTTTTCACATGTGCATAACAAAGACCTTCATTTTTGATAAAAAACCTATGTTTAATAAAACTAAAAACAAATACATAATAAAAAAAACATATTAAAATTATATTCATTGGATAACTCATTAGGACTACCTGATTCTAGTTGGGTTTGTGAAGATTCCTCCATTTTCATCCTCAACCCAGCTCTGAAGTGCCAAAATTTATTTTTTTTGTGTCTCAGGGGGGATGAGGGATAAGGGGGTTCATACGAACCCCTAGGGGTTTGAGCGAACCCCTTTGCTATGCATTTTTTTTGGTCTTTTGGTGGTCAAAATTCAAAGGGGTTTGGTCGAACCCTAGTTTGAGCAAACCCTTAATGGGTTTGCTCAAACAAATAGGTTTGTATCAACCCCCAAAATCACTTTTTTTTCTTTGGGGTCATTTTTTATGAGTTTTCCTTCCTCACTTGAATTTTAAACCACTATTGTGGCTTCACCCTGAAAAACCATTCTTATGGTGCTTTGGATAAGTACCATGATGAAAACTTGGTCCATAAACATCATTCGTAAGACCAATTATCTATGTGGATCATTGCAATTGGGGACAAGTTATCTCATCTACCATACCTTTGTCATGAAATTTTCATCCATCCATCCAATCCATACCATTTCCACCCATCTAGGTCCTACCTACCTTAATCTTGATAAGGACTAGAGCACAAACTTAAATCATGTTTTGGAAAACTCTTGACATGTCCAACCTTTGTCCATGCATCATAAAAACATCATGTAATAGACTACATAACACTATCCAGTTAAACCCATATCTTAGAGAAAACAAGTTATTCCTATGTGACACAGTCCTTGGAGATCATATCTTAAAATCCTCCATTAGACAAGCCTAATCCTCCCATCCCCTACCTAACAAATTCATTATCCTTTTATCCTTATCACAAGACATGGTTTTCCCTTGTCATTGGTTCTAAGCTTGTATTCCACCTATCCAAAATCTATCTACTATCCCATCTAATCCCAAAATAAGTCTATTGAAATGCAACAATCATAATCCATACAATTCTGCTATGCAATCTAGCACATATCCAAAACATGCCTTGGTTGTATTCCCAAACTTGCTACAAACCTTGATCCCTTAGAAACATTATCATGATTGGGATATGTATGTCCTATTCTCATGTTTTTTTAGGGATGTGTCCTTCCCATATCAATAATGTTATCATTATCATCATTGATAAATCAATCAATTTTCAATTAGACTAGGAGGGAGGTTATGTTTGTCTTTGTATCCTTGTGCATGCTTTCTTAATTTCTTGTGTGTATATTTTATCAATATGCATTTTTCATGGTCCTTATAGTATAACATCCCCAACATATCCATCCATCAAAGGCTCATCCCTATGCAATAATGGGTTACACTTTTTGTACAAGAAAAGTTTAGAAGAGAGTTGCACATTTTTTTTGAGCTACCTTTGTTTGAAGGTTTTTGTTCAAACAAAGGTACCTTCGAGTGAAGGTACATAGCCAAAATGTACCTTCAATCGAAGTTGGACCTTCATTTGAAGGTTGAAACCTTTGAACAAAGGTAATTTCCAAAAATAGAAAAAATGGGACCTTTGAACAAAGGTCCCTTTTTATTCCTTTTATGGAAATTTCTAGAAAAGGAATGAAAAGGGACCTTCATCTGAAGGTCCCTTTTTAATTTTAAATTTCCATAAAAGTAAGGTTTTTTACCATTTTTTATAGGAACAAAATACCTTTGAATGAAGGTCCTTAAATTCCTACCTTCATTCAAAGGGGTGTTCAAATGAAGGCCCCTTTTTTGACCTTCCACCCTCCCTTTCAAAATTTGTGCAATTTTTTAGCTTTTGAACCTCAAGTTGAAGGTCCAAATGGAATCAACTTGACAAACCAAGTTGCAAGATCGTAGTCTTTGAAACAAGCTTTCCAACAACTATAATTTTAATATATTTTTTATTTTATTTTTTATTTTTATAGTTTTACTGAACATAGGTTTTTCACTGAACTTTAAGTTTTTTATTCTACACAGGTGAAAAAATAGTAAATCAATGATTTGTTTCCTAAAAATATCTACACACTAGGTCTTTCAATTTCCTTGTTCCAACAAAAAAAATTGAATGTTAATACATACAAAAGAATTTATGCATGACTTAGTACACCTATGTCTAAATTATAATTGGTTTGACTTCAAAACTTAATTAAAAGAAAAATATTCAACAAAAAGTTATGAAATGAAATTCAAGAACTAGATATCAATGTTACCAACCTAAATTCAAAAGAATTTGAATTTTATCTTTTGTAGAAAAAAATTTATGCAAAATATAGTACACATGTCACTTTTTAAAAATGTTGATTACTATTGAAAACTAGTTATCAAAGGAGATGCAAAAAAATTACAATTTAATTTCAATTTTAAAATATATATATTTAAAATCTACAGACAAAATCTCACAAATCACTAGTTCGTATCATCTTCAAATTCCTAACAGTTAAGCTACTGTAGGTGTTAGAAAGTGAAGATTTTGTTCAAAATGTTGATTTCAATGTCAAGTTTGGCAAAAAAGTGTAACCCATTATTGTGGGATGACCCCAAACAATCATCCAATAATATACATCTGCTTCCAAATCATCAAACAACACACTTGAAACATGTGCTTTTAACATAAAATCTTAGAGATCAACATCAACCTAGATAACATGTAATATAAACAATCCTTTACCATTGTGAAACAATTTTGTATCAACCATCACTTGTCTTATACATGATGTTTCCTTCTTGAAACCAAACATGATCCAAATCCATCCTTTAGTCCTTTCCACACCTCAACAAAAGATAGTATTGTTGTGTGTCTATTGATCATTTCTCAAGTCTTTCTCTTTGGTTTATCTTTTCAATCTTTTCATATTATTTATTTTGATTTATATTTTGAACCATACTATGCCTACACAAGGTCACCATGATCATTTCATATCATGGTGTGTTTTTATATGGTATAAATTGGGGCAAGGTCTATTGTTTCTATGTGTTGTGTTTGATGGTTTTCTCATCACAGATTCACCAAGAGTGTCATACACCTTGTGACTATTGAGACATCCTATTTTATACTAGTTTATTTTCTTAAGAGTGAATCCATACATTGGATACATAGTCACCTTGGTCTTATATACCTTGGGGCATAACATTCATTGCTATAACAAATAAAGGATCTGCTAATCTCAAACTTTAACATAACACATCCTCATCATTGCATTCATAATCATTTATATTTCATCAATCTTTAATTATTTTTCTTCCATCATCTTCATTTTCATCTAATCTCTTATTTTTAGAGACCACCCATGTGATTTATGCACATATAATCTCTCGAGGGGGCATCAATCATCTCAACCATTTGATTTCCTACCTAGCTATGGCATGCCATCGTCATCTTCATCTTCTATTTTTTCTTCTTGACTACTTTTCTTTTCTTTGAAGCAATGTCATTTTGAACATTACATCAAAGAGGAGAAAAATGTAGACACCTAAATTATTCCACCTAACCCTAATCATCATCATGTCATTGTTAATTTCATCCATTTATCATTTATTGCCAAATTAATTAATAATCATTTAATAATTTCCATTTATCATTTATTACCTAGTTAATTAATAATCATTCATCACATCACATTATTATTTATTAAATAATAATTATTTCCCATTTAATCCCATTATCCATTTAATTAAATTATATTTTATTATTTAATAAAATATGAGTTAATTATCCATTTTCACTCATCACTTAACTCATCTTTTCTCTTCAGTCAACTCTCCCTTCCATCATTAGTTAACTCACTCTTCATTCAATAACTATTTATTCTTCTTCAATTAATAGATCACATTCACTTTAGAATCTTCTTCTCTCACGAATTAACTCAATCTGAAAATG
The DNA here is from genome assembly GCA_007258455.2 of Sequoia sempervirens. NCBI lineage: Eukaryota > Viridiplantae > Streptophyta > Pinopsida > Cupressales > Cupressaceae > Sequoia > Sequoia sempervirens. The sequence goes on along the minus strand of VDFB02000017.1, from coordinate 3,452,857 downwards.
AAAAGTTTGTGTAAAATTATCCATTAATTAAATCAAATAATTCATTATTATCTCTTCATGATTTGAAATGGAAATTTTCTATTTACCAATTGAGTCAATACTGCATAATTAGTTTAGTTAACTGATGTCTTGATTTGTATCCTCATCTTCTATTTGATTTTTCCTTGGAAATTCTATAAATAAAATCATTCTTTCATTAATATCATATCTCACATCTTATGAAAATCAACTCTATCAATTTATTCAAAATCATCAATCATTAATCATAGGGTAAAAGCACAAACCTGTGTCACACTTTCAGCCAACCAAATGGTTCCAAGTGAAATATTTTTTACCTAAACAGTTTCAATTGAAAGGGTTTCACCCAAAACCACATTGCTTATATGTGGTGCATAGAGTTTTGAGTGAAACCATTTTTCCTAAAACTAAAAAAAATGATTTTTCCCTTTTTTCGCTTTGAAATGTGACTAATTTCATGTTTGAGGTTTTGATGTCTAAAGGGTTTCAACTGAAACCCTTTCTACATAAATTGTCTATGTGGCATCCTAGTTGGCAACCAACTCAACATTTTTCAAAATTTTATAAAACTTTCAACTTCAACTAAATATTTCTTCAGTAAGAAAAATTAATATAAAAGAAAAATACCCTTTTGTAGAGCTTATATATATAATGCAAGTAGGTTGTTAAAGTTAAAAAAGAGGCTGATTAGAAATTTAAAAAAATAGTAAAACATATTAATTTTTTTTTTTAAAAATATATGGTGTACTAGAGGAGAGAATCCTCTTCAAAAGGGTATAATTTGTTTTTTTAAAATGATAAAAAAGTAGACAATAGGTGATGTCAAATGAAAACTATCAAATTCTAGTAGTTTTGACTTTAAAACATTATTATGAAAAAAATATACATCAAAATTTAAATTTTATTTTCCATGACTAGATATTGAAGTTGCCTATTTGGTGAAAAAAAATCAGGGGAAAATATTTTTTTTTTCTATTTGTTTCTTGACGTCAACTAAATGTCACATTTTCCTAAAAATTTTAGCATTTCAAAATCTACTCTTAAATTGATAAAAAATAATCAAAAAAACTTTTAAAAAATCTAAAAAATTATAGGAATAAACTTCATCAAGAGTTCTACATTTCATTAGTTTACATCATTTTGAAATTCAAAACATAAAGAGCAGTAAATATGTGGTCAAAGATGAATTTTTTTTTGGTGTTGGTCAATTCCTTTATAAAATGTGACACATTTTTGTACTTTTATGCCATAGTGTTATGTTGTTGAGATTTAGCAGATGTCCACATCCAAAGGAAAGAGACATCATTTCTATTTGAGGTTTTCAGTGGGATCGATAAAATAGAGGTTTAATTTGGTTTCTTTATTTATGTTTTCAAGTCTATTCATTTATTATTTTTCCAATTTCAATACATATAGGTACAATGTGGGACAAACATGCAAACACCACACACAAAAGATCAAGAACTTGCCCATAGTTTCTACCATTGAAAGCATAACATGATATGAAGAATCATGGTGACCTTGACTAGTTAGATTAGGAATCATAAAAAAATGCAAATACAAAACCCAAAAGTAATAGTCAATTGGCATACACCATTATTAATTTTTTCAATGGAAAATTGATGAAAGGATGTTTCATGACATGAGGAACAATATCTTGTGAAGGAAGAGGATGGATGAAGAGGAGTTAAGACTTAATGGAAAAAGGATGATAAAGGCACATTTTTTCATGGTGACCAATGTTGGGAATAGGATGCCATTTAATTGATCTCCTAAACATATTTCATGTATCTCCTAAGTCCTTGGAAAGTGTTACCAAACACTAGGATTCAAAAGAGATTAAATTCGAATGAAATGAACATGTAAATTGACATTTGTAATTAATTCTAATAGGAACATGTGGGGATGCCTAAGAAGAGCTCCTACAAAATAGGAGGACATGGGGCGCCCACATGGAAGGTGGAACCCACCTTGAGTTCAGTTAACTATTTGGAGGAAAGATAACACTTCAATAATGCATGTAAAGATCCTAGAAGTTAGGGATTGATATTTACATGAGTTCAATTCAGTTATGGTTCAACTATCTTCATTTGCATGTAGTTAGTTTCAGTTGAATGCTATTTGACTTCATTTGACTTGGAATGCATGGTCCCAATGACTTTAGTTGCATGATAGATAATAGGTGATAATTTCAGTTAAGTGGGGATGATCAATCATGCATAATGTTTGCATGAATTGATGGAGAGATATGTGTTTCTATTAACAAAGATTGACTTGGACCCACCTTGGGTGCCCAAGTTGGCTTCTTGGATTTAACACCTTTTGCATGAGAAGATATTTACAAGGCTGAGTTAAGTGGGCCCATTCTTGGGCCCCGACTTTGAGGAGAAGCTTGGAAGATATTTTCTTGACCAACGGTCAGTTAGGAGTTCAGTTTGAGGCAACTAAATTGAGGAGACATTGGTTTTGACTTCATGTTACATGATGAAACTCTACTTGCACAAAATATGCATAGGTTTTTGAGAGGAGCTTCAAGCTCTTATAATTGACAATTCTTTGGAGTTTTCAATGCTCATTATTGTCTATTAATTGCAACAAGTTGAAGAGAGTTTAATTAGAGTTTATTGCAGGTTGTGAAGAAGAATTGTTGAAGGAAAAAGAAGCATATCAAGCAAAGGATTGATACAACAAGTTATTGTAATCTTATTCTAAGGTTAAATAATACAAGCACTATTGATTTTGGTGGTGGATTTTTTTTCCAAAAGGGTTTCTCCACGTATATGTTGTGTCACTTCTATCTTCTTGTCTCATTCTTCTACAATCTTTCTATTTCTACATTTGCTAAAATTGATCTAAACATATAATCATACACAAATAATTTGTAAAAAAGAACACTTAATTAGATCTACAATCTCATAGTTTTACAAGTTTTTAAGCTACATATTTACCTCCATTTTTCAACATTTAGTATTGGAGCTAATAGTTGGGTAGAGTTTGGGATGCCTTTCTCTTAAAAGTTTGAAGGTGTTTTGGCTATAGTGGGAGCTTTTACTATTGTGTTATTTCTGATGTATAAAACAAGTGTGTTATAATGAGTTCTAATTCTCATTTAGATATTGAAAGATTCAGTGGATCTAGTTATGAGATGTGGAAACTAAAAATGGAGGATCTCTTTGAAGAGAGACTAGTGGTTAGTTGTTTGTAATGAGACAAAGTCACCTACAATGATGTCAGATGAGGATTGGGCTAAGCTTGATAAGAAGGCAAGATGGACCATAAGATTATGTCTTGTTGATTTTGTTCTCTTGAATGTTTTAGATGAAACTACCACATATAAACTATGGAAGAGGATAGGTGATATCTATCAAACCAAAAGTCTTACTAATAAGTTGTATCTAAAAAGACAGTTGTATTCATTAAAGATGAAAGATGGTGATTCTGTTGCACATCATTTAAATGATTTTAATTTGATTCTAAGTTAGTTAGCATCTATAGATGTAAAGCTAGAAGATGAAGATAAATGCATTTTGTTACTTTGTTCTTTACCAAAATCTTGGGAAAATCTAATTGTTGCTATTAGTGGTAGTGATGCAGATCCTAAGATAGACAATATAATTCATACTCTCCTATTAGAGGAGATGAGGAGGAAGTCTAAAACATGATCCCACGATGCCTTGTTTGTTAGAGGTAGGCCTAAGGAAAAGGAATCTAAGGAAGTTAAGAAAGGAAACTGTAAGTCCAAAGGACTTTCTAAAACCCCTAGTAAGAGTAAGGTAAAGTGTTGGAATTGTAGGAAACCTAGACCTATAAAGAAGGATTGTAAGAGAAAGAAAAAGAGTTTTGGTGCTTCTATAGAGAAATCCTCGAATGATAGTAATGATGCATTGGCCATTTCATCTAATACTGTTTGTGATAACTCTTGACTTATTGATTCAGGTTGCTCCTATCATATGACTCCTAACAAGGAGTGGTTAATTAATTATATTGCATATGATGGAGGAAATGTCTTCTTTGGAGATAATATTGGCACAACAAAGGTTGTGGGAAAAGGAGAGTTAAAGTTGTGTTTCAGTGATGGTAGGGTTAAGACCCTTAATGATGTTTTACATATTCTAGGACTTGCTAGAAATCTACTTTTTGTATCTAAATTCAATGATTTTGGAATGCATGTGCCATTTGACAAATGTGGTTGCAAATTGGTGAAAGGGAATATGGTGGTTGCTAAAGGATCCTAGATTGGGACTTTGTTTAAGGGTGTGTGCAAGAAGTTGAGTCCACTTTTTGGCCAAAAAGTGGAAGTGTTTTCCCTGATTTTCAGTATTTGACACATTTGACCTTAAAATTTGAAGCACTTAGAGATGAAATCTTTAAAAAAGTCACTAATCATAAAATGTAGTGCTCGGAGTCTAGTTTCCAAATATGTAATTTATTTCAATACCTAGATTGTACAAATTGATTTTTAATAGGCATTTCAAAAAACCATTGTTTAAAAGTCATTTTTTTGTACCATACCATGCACGTGTACGACATCCATTTTTGATTTAAATTATTATTTTTCTAAATCCTTTTGGGAAAAGTTTTATGACTCACTGAACCTTGTTCTTGATATTTTTTTGTAATTTTTTATTAGGCAGATTTGTCATTTTGAAAAATGGTCATGTACAGCATGCATAAGATGACCTAAACTTATCATTTTTTGACTTTTTTTTTCAAATTGAAAAGAATTGTCTGAAGTTTGCTCTCGTGCAATCCATTTGTCAAAATGTTATGTTGATCAAAAGTTATTCAAATAGTAAAAAAATCTGATATTTAAAGTTTATGGAACAATTTTATTAGAAATTAATTGAAAAATAGAAAAAATAATTCAATTGCAAAACAAATTACATATTTAGAATCTGCATTGTTAGATCTAAAATGGGTTTTAATTTTGTTAGAAAATTTTTGAAAAAAGGTCGTCAGCCATATGTCCAAAGTCGATATTTTTCTTTGACATTGTTAGGGCCCTTCAATTTGCAGGTCAAAGCAGGTTGAAGGCAGGTTCGGACTTCCAAACCTTTTCCTGAACCGAAAACCTTGGAAAAAACCGGCCCACGATGCAAAAAAAAATTCAAATTTAAAAAAACAGGATCCTGATTATAAAACGGGATCCCGTTTACTAATAAACGGGATCCCGTGCTATAATCGGGATCTCGTTTATAAGATGGGATCCCATTTCCTTTACAACGGCTCCCACACTCATTTTAGTGAATGGGATCCCGATTATAAAGAGGGATCCTGTTTATTACTAAACGGGATCCCGTTTGGTAATCGGGATCCCATTTAATTATAGGTGGGATCCCGTTTTATAGACGAGATCCCGTTTATATTATTTAAAAATACTCTGCACAATTACTGTCAAGTCTGCAACTTCACATGTATGGCCGAGAGCACTAAAAATCAATTATTTTTCATAAGTTATTGTATGTACAGGTGGTCAATTTGATTTTTTGTTGATTTTATCAAAGGGAGCATCATCTACACCATTTTTGAAGTGAAATTTGCAATATGGATTGAATTTTTCAAAGGAAGCATAAAGAAAACAATTTTTAAAGTGGAATTGTGGTAGTTTTCTATTTGTTTTGAGGAACACAAGAGGAATAATTTTGCCATAATAGGTATTCAACTTCCAATTTGGATTCAATATTTTGAAGTATTTCACTATTTCACTATTAACATTCATTTGTGCTTGAAAATTTTATAATTATGGGAGATAAATTTAGTAATAAGAGAAGAAAGACATTGACTCCTCAAGAAGTTGAAACAAATAAGGAAAAAGAGAACAAAGACAAAGAGAAAGAAGAATGAGAATAAAATCAATGAGCGATGGTGGAGCAACCAATTCAACAACTATTGAAGATGAAAACAATGAAGATACCATAGTTGTAGATGAAGCTAATTTGCAAGGAGTCAATTTGGAGAAGAATATGATTATACAAACAAGTCCTAAGTTATGTCTTCAAACCCCTCTTTGAATGCTATGGAGAATGTTTCAATATACACAAATCCAGGTACGTCTTCAAATCCACATGTTAGTGACATGGTAAATTTGTTTGTAGAAGATTTACAAGAAGCTGGATATAATGATGTTGACATTGACTATATTCAAAGAAATGAAACTTTTATAGAATTTGTTGAAAATATAAAAAAAAAATCTTTTATTTGCAAATGAAAATCAAAATGATCATTTTCTTGAAAATGAAAACAAAACCTATATTTTGATGAAAATGAAAATGAAAATGAAAACAGTTTGTTGATGAAAATGAAAATAAAGAACCGTTTTGTTAATGAAAATGAAGATAGAAAATGAAAATATAAGCCCATTTTGTTGATGAAAATGAAAATGAAAAGCATTTTGTTGATATGAAAATGAAGATGAAAATCTAGAATGTGATGTTAGCGAATTTAATTAAATACTTTTAAAATTGGAAGTGGTGTT
>VDFB02000017.1:3417384-3446264 GCA_007258455.2 Sequoia sempervirens | reverse complement strand
AGCTTATAAATTAGTGTTAGATGAACTATTATTTATAGTGTTTATTAATGCTTTTTATTCTCTAATCTTCTATGGTATTGTTGGGGTTAGGATTAGAATTTTTAATTAGAGTTGGGAATTGAACCCTAATTTTTAAGCGTAATATAAGGTGAACCCTAACCTAACCCAGTTATTAGAACCAACCCTTATTGGACCCTTATCACATCCTGGAAATTAATCCTATCCTAAGCCTTGTTGTATCGACCCTAGTGGAGACCTAACCCTAACTCTAGAGCTGTGTCCTAATCCTAACCTTGCAAAGTTTTTTATCCTATAACCCTAACCTTAATTCCGCAGGAGAAAATTTTGTGGGTCATATTTCTATTTCTTATGTACATAATTTATGTGATATTCTTTTTCTTGTTATTGACACATGGAGCAAGACTTTTTATTCATTTTTATACACTACACACACAATCATGATATTCTAAATGGAAACAATGATGAAATTAATTTTCCTTTGGATTAAGGCTCCATATTCATCATTTTAAAATTTATCGTAATGTGTGTACACTCTTTTGTTATTCATCACCTAATGGTTACAATCGTTTTACATATACACATTCTCATGTTATCATAATTTATGTGATATTCTATTTTTTTTTCTTGTTATTGACACATGGAGGCAAGACTTTTTATTCATTTTTCATACACTACACACAATCATGATGTGTTCTAAATGGAAACAATGATGAAATTAATTTTCCTTTGGATTGAGCTCCATATTCATCATTTTTAAAATTTATCATGTGTACACTATGTATTCATCACCTAATGGTTACAATCGTTTTACATATACACATTCTCATGTTATCATAATTTATATTTTTTCTAATGATTACCTCTTTCCTTAATTTTTAGTACGAACACTTTTTTCTATTACTAGTGAGAAACTAATGGTGTCATTTTATAAATATGTACATTAGCTAATTATATCAATACCTTGTTAGATTTTTTCACTATAAAGAATTTTATTTGCTTAAGAGTTTAGAGCAATGACTTTATTTGTCAATCTAGTTAAGGAAAAATTAAAGAATAAAATAACAAAGAATGGTGATATCCATGATATTCACAAGGTATAGGAATTCCAAGTGCACCAACAATGAGGTAAAATTCAATTTATAGAACTAAATAAGTAGGTAAATCCACATTAATTTTCTCTCATAAAATTAAAATTAATACATTAGAAGGAAAATATCTTCTTGTTCATTGAAAATAAGATTAAACCTAAAATTATTCTACAATTATGAAGTTTTCAGTAAATTTCACATTAATGTCCTATATTAATGTCTTGACTATGAACATAAAATGCATAAATGTACATGTGTAAATTAAAATTTCAAACAATAATAATGTCCATAATTTATGTAACATATGAAGTGCATGAAACCAATATATTAAGCACACATGAAATAAAGTCCAACAGAGTACATGATAAAGAAAAAATATAAAACACATAAAATCACATGTTTGTCCTGTCATGTACTGTCTCTATAATCAAGAGACCTCTTCACACCATGTGGACTATGTGGATGACCTGAAACACTCTGTACATAAGAGAAAGATGAAATTAGATGTAAGACAATAAAAAATGATTTAATGACAATTTCATTTATAATCCATCGTAAAATTAAATTACCACCATATCTACATTTGGATTCTCTGATGTGCCTGAAGAAACCTCTAAATTCTCTAAATCAATCTACATAAACAAGACAAAGAAATTCAAAATTAGATGTACAACTCTACAATTATTATTTTTTTATTCAATTTAATTCAAAATTTATCATATTTTAATTACATACCATATTCTAAGGTTGTGCACTAGGCTCTTCTCCAAGACCTGTCTGTACATGCTCAACTACAGGATGTGTCTCATGCTATAAAATAAAAAGAATATGTGAAAATATCATATTAATATGTATATATTCAATTTAAAATTTATAATTCATTTTAAATATAATAAAAAAATTAAATTACCATTTGATCTGAAACCTGCTCTACATGTCCTCCTGGTGGTGTAACTATGTCTGGGTTAGGGCTGAAAGTTGCACTAACCAAGTCCTACAAGATCAAAATTAAAGCATGTACAATTCAATTAGGTTAATATATACATATATATTCATGTTTGCACATTTTGTGTAGAAATTTTTGTAAACAACCTAGAAATCAGTGGCCTCATGAGTAACTGCAACATCAAATGTTTGCCCAATGCCCATTCTTATTGTGGTATCAGCCTAGACATACATGTACATAGACATTTAATGCTTATAATATTTACAAGTGTACATGCATGCGTTTCATATATCTAGTGAATTCAAAACTCATAAAATTGTAACTATACTAATGTAAACTTTAAACAAATTTACAATATGAATGTACCTACCCATGATCTATGTCGTTCGATAGTGGAGGAGTGCTTGACAATCCCTCAGGAGGAATCGACGTGGATGTCGATTAACTCACCTAAACCAACATGAATATGTGAAACATATATATGATTCAATTATAAATTTAAAACTCAAGTTAAATAATTTACGATTTCATATATAATTTTAAAAATTGAAATCAAAATACCCCATAAGGGTTGCCAAGTATGACCGGTGTCGATATATGTACTCGTGGTGCAGATGATTGCCCTTGCATTGAAAGTGTCATCTGTACACCAAAAAAATTGATTGTTAAAATGTATTGCAAACTTTTCTTTGATATATACAACCATAAAAATTATTATATAAAATGAGTTCGTACATCTAGATGCATACTTATACCTATGTGGTAGTGTCCTTAGGGTGATGTTCTACTACGAGGAACTCTACAAATGAACTGATGCAACCAGATGAACCACCATAATCTCCCTGTCCACCTGAACTAGATGTAGCCTGATCAGGTCCATAGCACACTTGATGACAACTAGTACATATATGGGGGATGAGTCTCGACACTCTTGGAGTAGTACTCGGACCAACTCCATAAAAAACTCCTCCATCATCATCATCGTCTCTATACTCCCCACTTGCTATCGCAGAAGTGTGTTGATCAAGGTCTCCTGCGAGTGTACTAAGGGAACCTAATGTTGAGACCAGAACTTGATGATGTATAGGTGCAGGAATGGGAGGACCAGGAGCAACAACAAGGGGTTGTGCATGCACGGGGCATCGAGGATCAACCCTTGCCCCTAATCTCTGTTGTGGCATGCCGCCACCAACACCTTGAAATGATCTAAAATCAAAATAATTGGGCTTTTGCCCCAAAACAAACTCTACATACAATTTTCTCAAAAAATACAATGGGCACTCCCAATTAGCATGTGGGGGACTATCAAAAACCATATACCATCAATCCCAAAAATTTGCAATCATCTGCGGATGTATGCACCACCTCATGGATATTCTAGATTTGTTGGGTGGAATGGGTTGTCGGGTAACGGGGTCAAGAAAGTAGGGGGCTAGATGGGCTTTCGTTATTTTAAGGTCTAATATTTGTTTGTAAGAGAGACCATCAGAATAAAATTGTCATTTTTTCTCTCTCTCATCGATGCCTATCAAGATCAGAATCGATCATCCTGATGGAATCAACAACATTTTGCATTATAGATGCAAAACGTCTCACATGTGGAGCAATCAATGCTTGAATCTGCATAGCATTGATTTGATTTTGTAAGGATGTGACTTGATCATTTATTTTTGCTCTCAAGCGAGCCTCATCAGATGCCATAGGTGTTGGAGGTGGCATATGAGGTGGAGGGGGAGGTGGAGGTGGAGGTGGAGGTGGAGGTGGAGGGGTGAGGGAGGCAGATCTGGTTGTGGCTCAAGTGGTGGATTGATGATATCATCAATGTTAAAATCATCCATGATATATGCTTGATATAATGTGCACCTGCATTTTAAATCATACAAAATAGTCAATGTGCATACAAAAATTAAGATCATATATTTAATTGAAATAGGATGAGCAACATATATATTAATCTCATATATTTAATTGAAATGCACATATATATACATTGATTGTTCAACTCAAGAGCATGTCCATACAAAATTAAAAATTAAATGTATGTACATGTACATTTCAAATAAAAAAATATGATGCATAATTTGCATGCGTACAAATCATTAAACTAAACTATACATACATACATATACAAATTTCAAAATTTAAGAACTATTATGCAAATTTTTAATACATGCACATACATACTAAACAATAAACTTGAAACATTCACAAAATCTCATTTTATGTCTTTAACACACACACAATTTTTCAGTAGGAGAAATAATGATCTAGTAGATAGTCATAAAATATATACTATTATATACTATTCATTATAAGTTCATAAATTCCACCAACTTCACAAATCCATGTCACTAAAAATATCCATATAGAACCAAAATCATAAATTCATGTCACTAAAAATATCCATTTGGAACCAAATTTATAAATTCATCACACAAAATATCCATCATTCACCAAATTTATAAATTCATAACTATTTAAGATCATTGTTTTAATTTATAAACTATTATGGCTCTCTACTGCATAGATATTCATTTCTTTGTGTTTTCCTTTTCAAAATTAGGAGTTCTCCTCTCCTCTAGCCATTGTCGATGCTCATCTATGATCCCATCCATAGCCCTAATAGCATCAACAAGGGTTTGCATCCTAGATGCAAACATCCTCATAGGAGGTGCGACACATTCTTCATTTTGAATAATGTTGATTTGATCTTGGATGGTTCTAGCAGAAGCATTGATTTGTGCTTGCAAACGAGCATGCTCATTGATTTCAGGTGGTGGAGGTGGGGGGTTACGAGGTGGAGTGGGGGAGGTGGAGGTGAAGGTGTTGGAGATGGATGGCGTGGAGGTGGATTGCGAATATTATTGAATGGATCCATGTGATCTTTAAGATATGAGTGAACCTGCATTAGATTTGTAATTTCAAGATGTAAGATACATGTTTAGGAAATACCAAGTTAAACCATTCAATATAAATGGCCTTAAATAATTGAATACAAATGATAAAATTATATATAAGCCTCATTTATATGTCTAAGGCACATGTTATTTGAATGAAAAATACAATTAACTATTGATATTGTATAATCTTGCAAGATCTTATTATTGTTAAATTTGGTTGGGCCTTGGGCAACTTTGATCACCAAATTTTAAGAACTTCTTTGATCCCCTTAAGAAATGTCATATTCGAACCCCTTAAGAAAATTGAATTAAGATTTAGGGTGACAGGATGGCTTAAGGGGATTTATGTCTAGTGAGGTCCTAGGAGAAAATGGCATGGCTCAAATGAATAAAATTTGGTGAAGTTGCCCAAGGCAACCAAATTTCATTAACAACCTTTCAAGAAAAAATGATGGCTTTAGGGTTTAGGGTTTAGACTTTAGAGTTTAGGGTTTAAGGTAATAGGATAGCTTAAGGGGATCTACATGCTGCAAGATCCTAGGAAACAATTACATGGCATAAGGTAATGAAATTTGGTGGAGTTGCCTAAGACAACCAAATTTCATTAAGAGCCTAAGAAAAAATGATGGCTTTAGGGTTTACGGTTTATACTTTAGAGTTTATTATTTAATTAGCTAAAATCCCCAAATCCTAACTTTTAATCAACCATTAAGGGGATAATCATGTCACATCCATAGCTTAAAATTAAAATAATTCCAAATCACCAATCCAAACTCAAACTAATGTAACTTACTTCCACTTCATCAAATCTAAAATGAAATTAATAATCTATCCTAGCCATCAAATCAATTAGACTAATCATAGCCATTCATTTCCAACTACCTTCAATCCAAATTCAAATTAGCATTCAATTATTCCCATCTACCTAATCAAGTCAACACAAGCCCTCCATCAACCCAACCACCTACATTTAATTCTCTCTTCCCTCTCAAATTCAAATTCAAAAATTCTCTCATGAAATTCTAGTCCTCGATTCCAAAAAAACCTAGTCCTCCATTCCTTTCCCCTCAACTCTATAAAATAATGACATCCCCAAATGTTTCCATATGATAAAATTTGTATGTATATGTTATCACATTAGAGAACCAAAGAGCAACATCAACACATACATTTAGAGCCATAAAAGAATGTTATGGAACATATTATGCTTCTCTAATCTTTCATTATTTTATTTACCTTTCATTAGAAGTAGAGTATTGAGTTTGCACTTGCATTCTTGGTCTAGAATTTCTCTTCTACACTAAGTACAAAAATATAATATTGGATAGCTTAGTATATATTTCTCTTCTAATATATATTCCCTAGTTCTCCTTATCCATATTTGAGTATCTTAGCATATGTGTAACACGACATGTTAATAATATATCTCATATAAATGTAGGGATGTGTCGCTAATGTCATCTTCAAACATATTTAACCAATAGGAGATACTATAAGGTATCTAATATAACTATACAACCTATACAGGTATGACATATGGTGACCTTTGGCTTTTTTTGATATGTCAAGGGTAGTTTTGCAAAGATTAGTTTCTAGTGCTTTTGTGAGTTTTCACCACTTGTACTTATTAAGCTACACTTTTGGGTTTTCAACCTAATAGGGATAAACCTAGTAGATTTTTTAGCTTTCCAGCCTAATGGAGATAAATCAAACCACACTTTTTGGTTTTTAGTTGCACCTATCAAGTTATTTGTTAGCTATTAAATTTACAAACATTCTAGGATTATAAGTCTACTATAAAATTTGATGTAAAATAGATTACACATTGAGCCCTATAATTTAATTACAACAATGAATAAATATAGCAACATTTAGTAGACATAATGAAAATCAAGCCATGATAGTAATATAGAGATAATATACAATGTTTAATATAGATAAGTTAAAGAATCATTTTAAAAATATATATCTATATATTCACATCATTTTTGTTTTTTCTTTAGATTTCAAATATATCCACCAATCCTCCTTATCTTACATTAACATAAACTCAAAAAACATAGTGGACATGTACACACATATAAAACTACATTAAAATAGTGTTAGATCTTACAATTTTTCAAGGCTTATTTCATCCTCTTAGACGATCACTCTTACTAAATCATTGGCATAAATTAGATGCACACAATGGCACATTAAAGGTTTATTCCTCATGTTGGATTCCCTATTTTATATAACTATATCTTTATTATCTAATTTAAATATATCTAAGCACAAATTTCTTTTATGTAACACATTGATAATTTCAACTCATTATAAAAACCAAATACAAATTTAAAGGGGGTACACTATATTTATAAATAAGAATTTAAATACCATCCCAATCTCCATGGTGTGTCACTTGTTCACTAAAAATCCCTTACATAAATCATCTACTTAGGTCAATCTTATCTAGATTTTTCTTAAATATTAATATTCATAAAATATGGCACAAAGCATATTGATGCATTTCTATCCTTCCACATAAATCTATATAGTATCAAAATATAGGTAATTTTATGGTTAAATTGAATCTCTCTTAATTGCTAAATAATCCATTATGATTGAGGATGGGTGGATTATTATCTAGGATCACTCGCCTATATGATAGACACCTTCCTAGATTTAAATTTCATACGATATATATGTACCCAAGTGTTTCCAATTGGAATTGCTATAATTATACTTTTATGGCATTCTAGATATTCAAAATAGTTTTCATAAATCTACCAAATAGACCCATTCTTGACATTGAACCTACATAATTTTAGGTATGTCCAATGAAAGATTAGGGTCTAGGGTTCATAAATTTCAAATGCTTTAGTGTTATGGGTTTAGATTTTACAGTTTAGGGTCTATGGTTTAGCAAACTTAGGGTGAAGTTTGGGTGGCCCTTGGCATAATTTAGAGTTGCAAGTTAGTGTCAATTGGAATCGATTGTACGTGTTTAGATTTATGAATTTGTTAACTAAATTTGCAAACAAACATCAAGATAAACTTTATGAATTTTAACCATTCTTTAACATATTGATTTCTAATCTAATTATAATTTAAAATTGAAACTAAAGTTTAATATATATCATTTTTTCCATACAAAGCAAATAAAATTTAAAACATTTAAGCAATGTGAATGATTTTTTGTTCGATTCCAATTTAGGGTTTTAACAATTTTTTTTGTTCCAATTCAATTTAGGGTTTCAGTTTTAAACAATTAGGGTTTTTAATGAAATTTTTTCGTTTCAATTCAAACTAGGGTTTTCAAATTCAATTTTTTTCGTTTGATTTGAATTCAGGGTTTCAAAAAGCTCAATTTGGATTTGTAAATGCGATGTTTTTATTTCATTTCGATTTCTAGGGTTTTGAAATGCAATTTTTTTTGTTTTATTTCAATTAGGGTTTTCAAAATCAATTTTTTTTGGGTTTAATCGAACAATTTAAGATTTAAAAGTTAAATTTTGTTTCTAAAACACAATTCAAGGTTTTTTTTTTCATTTTTATTAAAAAACATTTAAGTTTCATTGCAAGTTTTCGTCTATTTTTACAATTATTGAATTCTACTATAACAATTAAAAAATGATTAAAACGTGACATAAATTAAAAAAATACATGCTAAATTAACATATTTCTTTTAAAATTCAAATTCAAAATAAAAAATGCAAAGAAATGGTGTTTAGGTGGGGTACTTGTAGCTGGTCGTGGGGTCGCTGTCGCCAACACTCACTCGGGGTCCCGTTCGCAGAGCAGTGAAAACTGTTCTTTTAAAAAAAAAAAATAGCAGTATAAAACAAGATCCCAATTTATACAACTCGGGATCCCGTTATTTATAAATTGGGATCCCGTATTTTATAAATCAGGATCCCGTTTCTTATAAATCAGGATCCCGTTCCGTATCCATTAGTTCAGAGTCTGACAGGAAATAGGATCTCGATTTTTAAAAAGCAGGATCCCGTTTGATCTCAGGCTCGGGATCCCAAACCATAACGGGATCCCGATTTTTAAAAATCGGGATCCCATTTATTAAATCGGGATCCCGTTTGTTGGATGCCAATTTCAATTTTTTGTCTAAGGCAAAAAACTTCCACGTTTCGTGGACTCAACTTTGTGCACTTACCCTTAACCTTAATACCTCTAATTTGAATAAATTAGCCAATGTAACTGAAGATGAAAACACGTGTATGTTGTGGCACCATAAATTGGGACACATTGGTGAAAAAGGTCTTAGGACCATTCTTAATAAGAAATTGGTTGATGATATTCCTGATTATACAATTGGAAAAAATGATTTTTGTGAGCATTGTGTGTTTGGAAAGCAATCTAGATCTTCATTTCCTAGTGGAACAAATAAAGCTAAAAAAATTATTAGAGATTATTCATTCAGGTATGGGCCTTATGCATATTGACTCTATTGGAAAATCAAGATATTATGTCACATTTATTGATGATGTCTCAAGATACACTTGGATCTATTTTATGCATAACAAGTTTGATGTGTTAAATAAGTTTAAAGAATTTAAGGCTTTGGTTGAGAAACAATCAGATCATAAGATAAAAGTGTTGAGATTAGATAATGGTGGTGAATATTGTTCTAGGGAATTTGATGATTATTGTAAGCATGCAGGAATTGTGAGAAAGAAAACTACTCCATATACACCTCAACAAAAATGGAGTACGTTGCCACAATAGTGGTTTACACTTTATGGGAGATCTTGATTTTTGTTGAAATCACATATTTTTAGAAAATATAATTATTTAAGCCTTGAAATGTTCCATTTAAAGGATTCCAATTGAAGAGGGTTTTATCAAACCACCTTAGACCAAGTCCCCTTGGATAGAACCCCGCTAGTTTTAAACCACACCTATAACAAAGTCTCATTTACACCTATCAAAATGCTGATAAAAAGCCACTTTTGATTAACCTTTTGGGGGATCAAATGAATTCATTTAAAATTTATTTTTGTATGTAGTCCTTATTACAAGCTTCCAAAAAAGTATAATTTTAATTAAATTTAATTTGAATATTATACTTATTTTTTTATTTCTTGTGAATGTAGGTTTTTCACTGAAAATCAAGCTCTTTGTTTTGCATATGTGAAAAAATAGAAGATTATAAAAAAAGGAAAAATATGAGTGCACTAGATATTGAAGTCCTTGATCCAACAAAAAAAATAAAATTGAATTTCGATACGGACAAAAAAAAGTTATGTGTTATACGGTCTGTCTATGTCTAAATTATAATTGGTTTGACTTTGAAACTTGATTAAGGAAAAAATATTCAATAAAACACTATGAAACCAATTGGAAGCACTAGATATTGTAGTTACAAATCTAAATTCAAAAAAAATAGAATTTTATTCTTCATGGAAAAAAAGTTGTGTTATATGTGTGAGCATCACTCCTTAAAAATAGTGTTTACTAAAAAAATTAGTTTTCAAAGGAGATGGAAAAAGAAGTGCAATCTGATTCCAAAATTTTTGAAAAAAATATATTTAGAATCTACAAATAAAATGTTACAAATCAGTAGTTTGCATCATCTTGAAATTCCTCATGGTTTAGCTGCTATAGGTGTTTGAAAGTGAAGATTTAGTTAGAAAAAATTAGTTTAGTGTCCAGTTTGGCCAAAAATTGTAAACCAGTATTGTGGGATCACCCAATAGTAGAAAGGATGAACCAAACTTTAATGGCAAGATCTAGGAGTATGTTAAGTAATGCTAAGCTAGATTGGTGCATTTGGGTTGAGGCTATAAGTACTTCTTGTTATTTAATCAATAGATCCCCTAGTTCATCTATTGAAGTTAAAACTCTTTATGAAATGTGGTTAGGTAGGAAGCCTAGTGTTGCACATTTAGGGATCTTTGGTTGTGATGATTTTGTTCATGTGCCTAATGAAAAGTGATCTAAGTTGGATCCACAAGTAGAAAAATGCATATTCATAGGTTATGGTGAAAATGTAAAAGGTTACAAGCTTTGGAATCCTCTAACTCGAAAAATTAATTTATCTAGAGATGTGATTTTAAGGGAATTTAGAGCTTATTTAGGAGAACAACAAAAGGAGAAGGATACTTCTTGAATAGTTCATTTTGAGATAAATACTAAGAAGCAAGAAGATACACATGTTGAAGAACAATTGGATGGATTGAATGAGGAGAGTTCACAGAGTTCTTCTGAGATAGATGCACTCATGATGAGCATATTGAGGAACAAGAAGAACCCCCTTTGAGAAGATCCACAAGATAATGGAATCCCATTGATAGGTATAGCCCACCTGATTTCCATTGTATATTTGTTTTGATGAGTACTAATGATGAGCCTAGATCTTATAGGGAAGTTGTTTCTTAAGATGAGAACAAGCTTTGGTCACAAGATATGCATGAGGAAATGGATTCCTTGGATACTTATGACACATGGGATCTTGAGTTTTCCTAAAGGAAGAAAGGCCATTGGTTGTAAATGGATCTTTGAAAAGAAAACTAGAGCAGATGGTAATCTTGAAAGGTACAAGGATAGATTAGTAGCCAAGGGCTACTCCCAGAGAGAGGGAGTTGACTTTAATGAAATCTTCTATCTTGTTGCTAAATTAACTCCTATTAGATTCTTTTTATCTATTGTTGCTGCTTATGATTTTGAGATAGAGAAAATGGATGTGAAAACTACCTTTTTGCATGGGAATCTTAATGAGGAGATTTATATGAGGCAACCTGATGGTTTTATTGTAAAAGGAAAATAAGAATTGGTTTGCAGGTTAAAGAGATATTTATATGGATTGAAACAATCACCAAGAATGTGGTACCAAAATTTTGATACTTTTGCATTGAAAATTGGTTATGTTAGGAGTGGGGAAGATTGTTGTGTTTACATAAAATGTATTGATGATCAACTTTTAATTATTATCTTGTATGTTGATGACATGTTGTTTACTAGTAAGAGCAAGGTAATGATCAAAGAATTGAAACCACAAATCTCTAGCACATTTGAGATGAAAGATATAGGGGCTATAAAATATATCCTTGTATGGAGATCAATAGAGATAGAGGTAACATAAAGCTTTGCTTAAGTAAAAGCAACTATGTCATACTATTTTGAAATCCAGTTTAACATGTAGGATAGTACAAACCAATTAATATTCCTTTACTAGTTGGTATGAAGTTAACTTTAGACATGAGTCCTAAATCTGATTTTGATTATGAGGAAATGTCTAAAATTCCATATGCTAGTGCAATTGGTAGTTTAAAGTATGCATTGGTTTGTATGAGAACAAATATAGCCCAAGCAATGGGAGTTCTAAGTATGTTTATGTCTAACCCTGGTAAATAGCATTAGACTTATGTTATGAGGGTGTTTAGATATTTACGAGGTACTTTTGATTACTGTTTGGTTTATCATGGTGCTAATGATATTGTTATTATGCATAGATCATTGGACATATAGGGTTTTGTTGATTCAGATTGGGTAGGAGACCTAGATAGTCGAAGGTCGACAAGTGGCTATGTGTTTACTTTGTTTGGAGTTGTAGTTAGTTGGATGAGTAAGAGGTAGCCCATAGTTTCTTTTTCCACCACAAAAGTAGAGTACATGGTTGCTACACATGCCTCTAAAGAGGCAGTTTGGTTACAAAGACTTGGGAAAGGTATTGGTTTTAATTGCAAGCAAATTAAACTTAAATGTGATAGTTAGAGTGCTATTTGTTTAGCCATAAATCCTATGTATCATGCTCGTACTAAGCACGTTGATTTTTAGTATCACTTTATGTGAGAAATGGTTGAGAGTGGGAAGGTATTGATTGAGAAAGTTTACACTTTGATCAATGTTGCAAATTATCTTATGAAACTAGCTCTTAAAGATAAGTTCTCATGGTGCAGGAAGGCCATTGGCCTTGAGTCTTGTACTTAATTTATAATAATGATTCCTTGTTTAGAATAATTACAATGTATAATGTCAAGTGGGAGAATGTTGGGAATAAGATGCCATTTAATTGCAATTCTAAACATATTTCATGTATCTCCCAAGTCCTTGGAAAGTGCTCCCCAACACTAGGATTAGAAAGAGATTAAATTTGAATGAAATGAACATGTAAATTGACGTTTGTAATTAATTCTAATAATAGGAACATGTGGGGATTCCCAAGAAGAGCTCCTACAAAATAGGAGCACATGGGCTGTCCACATGGAAGGTGGAACCCACCTTGAGTTTAGTTAACTGTTTGGAAGAAAGATAACACTTCAATAATGCATGTAAAGATCCTAAAAGTTAGGGATTGATATTTAAATGAGTTCGGTTTAGTTCAATTCAGTTATGGAATAGTTATTTTCAATTGCATGTAGTTAGTTTAGTTTGAATGCTAGTTGACTTCAGTTGACTTGGAACTCATGACTAATGACTTCAGTTGCATGACAAATAACAGGCACGATACATTTAGTTAAGTGGGGATGATCAATCTTGCATAATGTTTGCATGAATTGATGGAGAGATATATGTTTATGTTAACAAAGATTGACTTGGACCCACCTTGGGCACCCAAGTTGACATCTTGGAGTTAACACCTTTTACATGAGAAGATATTTACAAGGCTGAGTTAAGTGGGCCCATTCTTGGGCGCCAACTTTGAGGAGAAGCTTGGAAGATATTTTCTTGACCAACAATCAGTTAGGAGTTCAGTTTGGGGCACCTAAATTGAGGAGACATTGGTTTTGACTTCATGTTACATGATGAAACTCTACTTGCACAAAATAGGCGTAGGTTTTTGAGAGGAGCTTCAAGCTCTTGTAATTGACAAATCTTTGGAGTTTTCAATGCTCATTATTGTCTATTAATTACAACAAATTGAAGAGATTTTAATCAGATTTTATTTTAGGTTGTAGAGAAGAATTGATGAAGAAAAAAGAAGCATATTATGCAAAGGATTGATATAGTGTTATTGCAATCTTATTCCAAGGTTAAATAATACAAGCACTATTGATTTTGGTGGTGGAGTTTTTTCCCAAAAGGGTTTGTCCATGTATATGCTATGCCACTTCTATCTTCTCTCATTCTTCTACAATCTTCTATCTCTTTCTACAATTGGTAAAATTTATCTAAATAGATAATCATACACAAATAATTTATAACAAATAACACTTAATTAGATCTACAATCTCATAGTTTTACAAGTTTTTAAGCTACAAAGTTACCTCCATTTTTCAACAACCAATGGATAATAAGTTAGAATGGACTTGTAGGTGTTCTTACAAGATGGGAAGTGCCATTCATCATATTCTCATAGTAGAATCACAACTAGGACAATAGCGGGAGTGAAATATGGTGGGGTGAATAATAAATTACTAAAGACACATATTTATAAAATGTAATGAGACATTGGTGTGCTTTGTATGTTATTATAAAATCTATGAATATGTACATGGTCATGGAGGCACCTGAGATGGCATCATTGGGTTAATTTTTTTATTGCATTAATGAATGTACAACTAAGCCATGATGGAGTTATATAATGGGGTGCTGGAAGTGCCGAATCAAATGTGATGTCATATAAATTTTGTGTTATCATAAGTAGGACCTTGGTATATGTTTTGGTGGGTTATGGGAGTACATAATTCATCCAAAGGTTCCCCTTCTACAATTTCCAACTAGTATGCACCTAATCCATACTTATTCATGATGACATAAGGACCCAACCAGTTAGGTTCAAATTTTTCGTTCTTTTCACAATTTTTTTTTTTTTACATTTCTTTTTTAGCACAACGTTACCAATTTAAAATTCCCTAGGTTTAATTTTTGTATTGTAGCTTCTACACAGATAGTTTTAATTGGGTTTTAGGTGATTGAAGGTATTGATGCATCATTCATCTAGGATCTCTAACTAATTTAATCAAACAACTCTATACTCATCATCATCAATAAGATTTTTCAAGGAGATACAAAGTGATGTGAGTTCAACTCTGATTTGAAAGATTGATTTGATACCAAAGAATAGGGAATATGGAGTGGCACCAATAGGTGTGCATAAGCTTTTTCAATATGACCATAGGATGGGATTAAGGTGGAGGTGCTAGCCATGAATAGTCTCATTAACAAATTTCTTGAGTATTTCTAGCAAGGTTTTGTTAGTTTCCTTAGCTTGGACATTACATTGAGGGTAGAATGGGGTGGACCAATGATGTTGGTTGTGGAATAATTCATAAATAGGATGAACTTCATATTTTTCTATTAGCTATAATGATGATAAATGGAGTGTTGTAATAGAAAATGATATGATAAAGGATGAATTTGGATACTTTGGTATCAGTGGTAAAGGTGAGGGGAATAACTTCAACCCATTTCATAAGATACTTTGTGGTGGTAATGATGAACTTCTGGAAATTAGACTGAAGGGGGGTGAATCTTTCCAACTAAGTCAAGGCTCCACTAAGAAAAGGGCCAATGGGTTGTGATAGGTCACAATGCTTGTGATATGTTGCAATTGTGTGTCAAGTTGAAGTCTTTCATTAGTTAGGAATATTTCAACATTTCAATATTTTTAGAATATATTTATAAATTAATTTAGAAGAAAATATTTGCAATCATTTAGTATCAAAAATTAACTACATGAAATATTCAATTTTAACCGAGAATTACATTTAAAAATATTTTAAATCTAAGTATTTTATATAAATAATTATTGTGGTATGTTATATTTAAGTACTTTATATAAATATTTTAGCTAAGAGTCATTACATTGATGATTGATTTGTGTGTGGAATTACTTAAGCATCTTGTCTAATTAATTGCTTCTTTGATTGATTTTTGATCTAGTGAAGATTATTATTAGAAGGATTGCATAACGATTGCAACTAGCAACTAAGAAATATTGAGGATCATTCTAAGGTAGTAAGGTAATGTGATTAGATCTTTGAGTCTCCTCTTATCACCATATTTGTAGTTTCTATGTATGGTTTAGTTTCAAGATGCTTTGATTTCTTCAAAACTTGACGCATTTGATATTAGGGTTGAAAATTTAATGATAGATAATTGCCAAATTAGGCTTTCCATTAATATTTGATTTCCAACATGTTTAAATTACTCAACTACACTACTATAAAGTTATCAAACTTTAATCTTTTCTTAAAAAATAGGGAGACACTATTTATATTAATCATGCAAGTAGCATACCATCATACTCGAGACTTCCTTATGTGAAGTACAACCATGTTGAAGTGTATATGTACTATAAAAATCCATTTAGTATTAACCATAAATTGATGTGATTTTTAGCTAATCATTAAGTTTTAGGGTTTTTTATGTGTGTGTAAAATTTCCCTATTTAATTTTTCTTTACCAATAAAATGAATGATAATTAAAGTTACCCATCATAAATTGTACCTCTATGGATTTCATAAGGTCATATTTAGTATCTTATAGGTCTCAGTAATTATTATTAAGGAGAAACTATCTTATTTATGAGATATTCCCCATATTATTTTTTATTTTGGATTTTCATTATGTTGTTGAATGCTTCTCATAGTTCTCCCATCACTTGGGAAATTTTAAGAACATAATTTTTACACAAATGAGTAATCCATATTTGAAACATCAAGTTTTTAATGTTGAGAAAGGTTTCCTAAAATTTGATTCATGAATTTATATTGAGAATGCAATTATTAAAGAAATAAAGGAGGGAAGATTCTAATGATGGGGAAAAAATGGTTAGGCTCATCTTTACCAAATATGAATATAATTGAAAAATAATATTTGAAGGATAAAAATAGATCTCAAACATTGATAATGTTAGGTAGGTTGGTTAGTAGACATTCTAGTATAGTAACTCAAAATTTTGATGTACCTAGACCTTTTAATAACTTGTCTTTCACCACTTATAAGTGTTGGACTATTCATTAACATCTCCCATTAGATTTTAGACATGGACTAACCACCTCTAGTGGATCCATACAAATGGTATCAGAGTCGTGGTCACGGGTTCGAATCCCCTTGGGTGATGTTGAGGGAGAGATTGCTTTACTAATTTTTAGCATCTCCTTTTAGATTCAAGACATGGACTAATCGCCTCTCATGGATCCATACAATAAGTTCCTCTATTCTCAAGATTTTTATGTAATTTAGCTTTATAACTATCATTAGTGGCAACTATATGGTTGAATTATAGGTGAATTTTATTTTATTTTCTTAGGTTATTTTTTGGGCTATAGATTTGAAAATATTCTTGCTTTAAAAAACGGAGATGTGAATGGTGCTATATGTTAATATTTTATTAATATAAATATTTCTATATAATATTATTTATTTGTGTATTTATTTATTCGATGATGAGTTAAAATATTGCCATATCTTCTTTTGTATTTTGTATTGATTTGGTATTATTCATAGTTTGGAATATTAACTATCATAATAAGTTATCTATTAGATTTTAAAGGTTTATTAGTTTATCTACATCCAAACAATATTAGAAGAATCAAAGATGTTAGGAGTAAGAAATTCATGAAAATGTTTTTAAATAAGGAGAGTTGTAGATATGCTCTTGACTATGGATTCATGGAGTTATTCTATAATGTGGTTTTTTGTGTTTAGTTCTTACTTTGTACTAACCTATCAAATCATTCTACATAGCTATTTAAAAAACAAAAAGTTGGATTCCACATCATCCTCCCCATCTTTTAGTGGGATGAAGTTTTAACTTCAAGATGAATTTGTATTGGTGGAATTACTTATTTTGAATGATATAGGAAAAACTAAACTAGAAAAGAAAGATGTTGAGTAAAAGGGTTGATAGTAGCTATAGTATAGAAAAATAAGTTATTTGAGAAACTACTATGGGTGAGGAGCTAAAAGAAGGGGAGACTCCATAGGTAGGAGACAAGAGTGAAAATATTATAGAGTTTGGAAGCACTTAAGTTTTTTAATATTTGATAAGGGCCATAGATTTCCATTAAGAAACTAAAAGGATGATGATAGCCTACTTGAAGAAAAATAATTACTATTAGAGGAAGTTGAAATATAAATGGGTGATAAATTAATTTTTTAATGACCTTGACATTTAGGAACAAAGAAAAATCAAAAGTTGATTGGAAGAAGAAGAAAATATTTTGAAAAAAATACAAGTGTAAGGACAAAGTGTGCAAGGTGACCATAGATGGTAGATCTACAAACAATCTAGTGAGTGTAAATGGTTAACAAGTTGTAGCTTACTTGCATTCCTCAATCTAACCATTACAAGAGTTATTGGTTGAAGAAGGATCTCAATGCAATTATGGATAAATCACATCTTGTTGCTTTCAAAATTGGACCTTATATGGATAAATTATGTGGCATGGCATTGATGGCCAGTTCTTTTTATTTTTAGGTAGACCTTAGTAATATGACTAGAATGTAATTTAACATAATAGACAATTTTTTTATGTAATACAACATGAGGGGAGGATATGATGTAGGAGCATCCAATGGGTGGACATGGAAATTCATAGAAATTCAAAAGAATAAATAAAATTGAAATTCCAATTACCATTTTATTCTATTTAAAATTTGGGCAAAGATAGCATGGCATAGAAGATTAAAAAATGGAAAAAAAGAATAGAATTGCATAAGAGATAAGTGAATTGGTGATTTAATTTGTTGGGGATTGGTGTATTTTTAAAATGTTGCTCTTAAACTTTATGTGTTAGAGAAAATTGAAATGGCTCTAGGAAAATTCATCACCAACAATTCATTGATGGAAAATTCACTGTCAACAATTCACTGCGCGGGAAAATTCATCACCACCAACAATTCACCATGATGAAAAATTAACCCCCAAAAGTTCATGCAATTAATTTTTTGCGCAGTGAATTGTCATGGTGGTGAATTTTCCCGCGGTGAATTGTTGATGGTGAATTTTCTATTAATTAATTGCTGACTGTGAATTTTCCATATGACAATTGAAATAGACCAAATTCATAAATTCCTAATAAAGGTAAAGAGTCACAGGAGCAAACATGGAAATTTAAATGACCATAGAAAAAATGAAAATTTATAGTATGAAAGATAAAAATGAGTAAAGGGATGCAAAGGAAAAGAGATGGCGCACGGGTAAATAAGGAAAAGGCTGCACCCATTTAATAACCTTATAAATTGCAAACAGGAAAGGAAATGGAGTGGTAGGGGGATGCGTGGTGGAAGAGGGAGTGCCCAGCCTAGGAGAATGGCTAAAAAACAATGAGGAGTTTCTTCTAGAAATAACACATAGAGAAGGTGCATAGAAACTAAAGGTGAGGCTACCCATGTAGTAGAGGAAATCATGTCAAGAATGCAAAGGAGGGTGCATTAAAATACAATAGCTTCTAGACAGATTAAAGAAAGAATAGAGTTTAAGGAAAGAACGATAGTTTGCAAACAAGAATGTAAGAATGAGGAGAGTACACTGTGTGAAAATTCTATTGCAGTTACTAATTATTAATCTCCTATCTAAATAGATTATTTGACTGCCAAAAATTAATTCATAGCAAATATTGAAAAATAACATAGCTGCAACTTCACTAATAAATCATAGGAATAGATAAGAAAACATGCACAATAATAAACACAATATTTTTGGACAAATTATCCTTGGAAAAACCCCGAAGGGAAAACTAGTACTATAGGTGAGGAATTTTATTAAACTTCAGCAAATTAAGAGATACATAAACTACTTGCCTCTTACTGGCATAGCTCTAGAAATATTCTTTTTTGAAAATTCTTCCCTCAATTTCTCCTGCTGAAATTCCACTACCGTTGTCCCCAACGCTATCACTACGCCATTGCTATCACTACAAAATTATTTTCTAACACTACAAATCTACTTGCTATCACTGCAAGTCTTTCTAAAGTGTGTATTCTCCAAATGCCCATTCATCCCATTTTATACTTTCCTCATTGAAAAACCAATGGCCATGATTTAATCTCAATCAATGGCTAAGATTAATTAGACTCTAACAAACCCTAACTAATTGGATTCTAGAAGTCTCTAAAGGAATCAATTAATTAATTACATAATTATCTAGACAACTAAATCCTTTCTAGAAGTCTCCAGAAAAAATTAAATAATCTTGGGAATGGAGATAACAATTGTCCAAGGTACAAAAATTAATACTCCCTCTTAGTGAGGAAGGTGTTCTGCATGACACCCAACTTATCTCTGAAGAAGATGAATTTCACCTTCCCCAATGCCTTAGTTAAAATGTCTACTACCTGCTGATCTGTAGGTATGTACTATAGTTGAACAATCCCCCGCTGTACACAATCCTTGATGAAATGACATCTGATGTCTATATGCTTAGACCTATCATGAAACACCAAATTCTTAGACAATTTGATCCAACTCTGATTGTCGCAGTGTATCACCGTGGTCTCAACCCTCTGACCAAATAAGGCTACCAGCAAATTTTGAAGCCATATTGCCTCACACATTGCCATGCAAGCTACTATGTATTCTACCTATGTAGAACTCAAAGCCACAGACTTCTGCTTCCTACTGTACCAAGAGACAACTCCTGATCCCAAACTAAAGCAACAACTTGAAGTGTTTTTCTTGTTTGACGTATTGCCTGCCTAATCTGCATCAGTATAGCCTATCAACTTGATACCATCACCTCGAGTATATTTGATTCCATACTCGATTGTACCATGCAAATACTACAACACATGCTTTGCCACTATCTAATGCACTCTCTTTGGCTCAACCATGAACTGATTAAGAGAGTTTATTGCAAAGGATATATCTAGCCTGGTGTTGACCAAATATATGAGAGATCCAATCAACTATGTATATAAGGTGGGGTCTACATCCTTCTCCCTAGATATGTCTACCTTCTTCCAATTCATGATCATAAGAGTAGACATGACTCTGCAATTCTCCATCTCGAACCTCCTCAAGATTTTGATGCAGTATTTCCCTTGTCCAAGTAAAATCTCTCCATCTGTCTGCCATACATCCATGCCTATAAAGTAGTGCATAAGCCCCAAATCCTTCATCTCGAACTCTGCTACAAGGTCCCTCTTGCACTCCTTTATGAGCCATAGTGAAGATATTTGAAACAAGTTGTCCACATATAGAACAAGAATGAGAACCTCACGCCCAACCACCAAGTAGTAGAGGTTAGCATCCACTTCACTCTTCACAAAGCCCATTCCCTAAAAGTATCTATCAATGCGCTCATACCATGTCTTGGGAGCCTGCTTGAGTCCATACAAAGCTCTCTTCAATCTATACATGTGGGTTTCATTATTGTGTGCTACAAATCCCTCTGGTTGTTCTATGTATACCTCCTCTTTCAATTCACCATTAAGAAACTTTGTCTTGACATCCATCTGATGGATCTACCATCCCATCTGTGTTGTAAGTGAGATCATGGTTCAAATAGAAGTATACCTGGCCACTAGAGTGAATTTCTCCTCATAGTCAATTCCCTCATTCTGAGAGAATCCCTTTGCCACAAACCTTGTCTTGTATTTCTCGATGTTACCATCTACATCGTGCTTGATCTTATAGATCCAACGTGATCCAACCATTGCCCTATCTATCAGTCTAGGCACAACCTCCCACATATCCTTCTACACTGTTGAGCTATATTCCTCAACCATCGCATCTTGCCACACCTTCTACTGTGCGGCCTCTTGATAGCTGGAAGGCTCACTATCTACCAATTGACTAACTAATGCAACATAGTCATTATACCTGGCTGGTTGTCTCCATTGTCTACTACTCATCCTAGGAGATCCCATAAACTACTGAGTATCCCTATGTGTTTGTTGGTTCCTGCTGCCAACTATAGAGGATGAAGTATCAACCTCCATGTCTTCCTGATGCATCTCTTGGATCTGCTGCATCTGTTTCTCCATACTCTATGAACTCTCTGCACTTGAGCCTGTGCTTGTAATAGTAACTATACTCGAGCTTCGTTGCCCCTGATCCAATTACACGATCCTTGGAGCTTCCGTTGGCTTCTCACTATGATCATTTGCTGGTAAATATCTAGACCTCCTAAATGCCTTTTCCTCCATGAACTTGACATCATGCCTGACTATAATGCTCTTGGCCCCTAGAATAAATATCTAATATGCCTTTGAGATTTCACTGTACCCAACAAAGTACCCTCTCTTTGCAGTTTGATCTAACTTGGAACATGTAGGCTCTGGAATGCGACAATATGCCAAGCTCCCAAATATCCTAAAGTGGTTGACATATGGCTTCTTCCTTGAGAACACCTCCTCTAGTGTCATCTTTCCCTATACCTTATGTGGAACCCTATTCTGTATGTATACTATTGTATTGCATGCCTCTACCCATAAGTAATGTGGCATATCTTGGTCATATAATATAGGCCTTGCTACCTCTGATATAGATTGATTCTTCCTCTCAGCAACCCCATTCTGCTATAGGTTGTAAGGACAGTCCACTCTCTCTTGATTCATTCCTTGGTACAAAACTCCTAGAACTCTTTCCTTTGTACTTGCCCCCATTTTCTGACCGAAGAACCTTTAACTTCCTGCCTGCCAAATTCTCCACAAGAGCTTTGAACTCTTGGAAGTGACTAAAGATATCATCCTTGGTCTTCAAGAAGTATATCCACATCTTCTTGGAGAAATCATCAATAAAAGTAACAAAGTACTCATATCCTCTGAGAGACTTCATTGACATTGGTCCACATATATTTGAATGTACTAGATCAAGAACACCCTTAGATCTACTGTCACTCCTTGGAAAAGCTACTTTCGCAAACTTCCCCAATACACATCCCTTACATACATCATCATGCTCTGTGCTCACTTTTGGAACACTTGTCACTATCTCACAAAGCAATTTCAGTGCTCCATAATGTATATGGCCCATCCTCCTATGCCATAACTCTCCTTGATCTCTAGAATTATTGCTACCCATCAGTGCCTTATGAGTATCAAACTGCAACTTGTAAAGCCAACCGCTCCTAACTCCAATAGCTATGGGTGTTTTCCAATCCTTATGCTTGATTAACACATTTTCCCCTCTAAAGAGTACATTGTAACCTTTATCCTAAAGGACAAATACGAAAAATCAAATTCATACCCAAGCTTGGCACATGCAACACATCATGAATGGGAATCCGCTTGCCATTCTCCCTTTGAAATAGAATAGTCCCTTTCCCAACTGGATTGCGTTTGGACATGTTCCCCATAGAAATCTGAATTCTAATGTCCTCCTCCTTATAACAAGAGAAGTACTCTCTAACTCCTATCATATGAAATGATGCCCCACTGTCTATATAGCAAACACCCTATGAGGTTGAGCTAACCATACAAGCTATGAGTGCAAACTCATCCTCCATTCTACTAGAGAGCTCATCTACGCTTACTGAAGCTACCACTTGCTTCTTGCCCTTCTTCTTGTTCGTCTTCCTTTGTGGGAATTCCCTGACATAGTGTCCAAACTCGTGACAACCATAGCACTTGACTTTAGATAAGTTCTTCTTCTTCTCACTTTGTGGATTTGATCCTTTGCTAGACCCCTTCTTCACTTTCCCTTTTCCTGCAAGGGAAACGTTTTCCTATTTTGCCTCACTTTTCTAACTCTTACTATTGGTTCCATTGACAAGACTTAGTCTAAGCTCCTCCTGAGTGAAGTCACTCCATAGTCGATCCTAACTTGGTAAGGTGTCTCGTCCATTGGTAACTTGAACAAAGACATCCCACTACTTAGTAAACCCATTTAAGACTACTCACACTAGGTCATCATCATCTGGTTTATCTCCAATAGCTTCCAACTCATCCTTGACAAGTTTGAGTCTGGTGAGATAACTTGTAACATCTTCTCCCTTGTTCATTCAGGTATTCCTCAAATTTTCTCTGAGAATCAGCTTCCGGTTAGTGGTAACATTCTGGTACAAATTCAGAATGGCGTCCCACATCTTCTTCGCTGTATCTAACTCTGTGATATGTTGAACAATATGGTCCTTGACACCGTCAAGAATCAGCCTCCTCGCCTTGGCATCTTGCTTCTTATATGCTAAGAGCTGTGTTGGATTTGTAGGTATAGCTACAACACTAGTCACATATTCCCTGATACCATTCTCTTTCAGCAATAAAGAAATTTTGGCTTTCTAGACACCAAAATTTGAGGCTCCATCTAATTTGTCCTAATCTCTTAAACTTGTCAAGACCATCTCAAGAGATAAATAATAATAATAAGGGCGGCTTGTGGGGTTTGTGGAAGCCTCGTTTGGGGCGCTTCCAGATGGAGACACTTGTGTGAAGGGACCCTGGCCATGGAGATTCCAGATTACATTGTCCTCTCTATCACAAATGAATTGTTTTGAAATGGGGATAATTTAAGCTCATTGCAGAAGAATAGCACCAGGCAAAACTGACAAAATCATGAGACAGAGGGAGAAGAAAACATGCCACAATAATAAGCTTGAAAAGCAGCTGGGACAGGTGTGCTCAGAGCAGAGGATGCCTGGGAGTAAGGGCTGTTGGGAAAGCAGTCCCAAGGAATGGCATGCATGCTGGGCCAGGCCTAGACATTGCTTGAAAGAATTTCAACACTCAGAGGCTACTCTTGCTGGGAATTTCCTTTGGCCCAGCCATGCAATGCTTGTCCACCTTGCTCGCTGCTGGAGTCTGCTCTGGCAGTCTCGTGTGCAGAGGCCCTTGCATTGACCACTTGCTCATTTAGAAGAGCAATGGCCTTGAATTTCCAATCTTAATCAATGGCTAAGATTAATTAGACTAACAAACCCTAACAAATTGGATTCTAGAAGTCTCTAGAGGAATCAATAAACTAATTACTTAATTATTTGGACAACTAACTCCTTTATAGAAGTCTCCAGAAATAATTAAATAATTAATTAAATAATCTTGGGAATGGAGATAACAACTGTCCGAGCTACAAAAATTAGCACATTGTGCAAAGAGAGAAGAGGGCAGCCTTGGGGATTTTGAAATAAAAGATTGAAGATTAATAAAGTGGAACATCAGATTAAATCCATTAAAGAACATTGAATTGTACAGAGTTTGTTTGATATAATTGAATCTGATTTGTTCAAATTTGATTGATGAATGAAATTTGTGAGATGAAGTGGAATTAATTTGTCTATAGTATAAATTGGTATCATTGTTGTTTTCTTGTAAAATTTCAAATTGGTTAAGGAATTTTTCAAATTAAGTGTTTTGGTTGTGAAGTGGAGAATTGCACGAAAGTTTGTTGTGAATAGCTAGAGGAGAAAGTTTGCTCTTACATCTCGATAGAACTTGTAAAATTGTGGAAAGAGAAAGGAAGATCTTAAATGTCATCTTTATTTCTTCTAGTACAAGCTAGACTTAATACTAGAATTAGGCTTAAAGAGGAAAGTAAAATTCTATATACACTAAGAATCAAGTTGTAGGCATGTTTGTGAGCAAAAGAAACAAATGATTTGAAAAGTGATGTTCAACAAAAAATAACAAAAAGGAAGTGAAAATCTAATAAGATTCAATTGACACAATTAAAAGTACACCTCCATAGATAGATTATAACATTTTGGTAGACCATGATATTCATTCAAACAAACATTGGGAGATCCGACAAGTAGTTCTCACTAGATTAAGAGTGGTGAGTGGTGAGAGTATAAGCAAGATCATAGGAAACCCTTCAATAATTTTATTGAGAGTTTAATCAAAGGTGAATACCTAACTCAATTTGATTATAGTGATATGAAGCATGATGAGGACAAGATAAAGAGTTTTAAGTTTATCGGTATTAATAGTAGAAATATTTGTCAGATTTGTAAATTAGTGTGTCACATGGTTATGACAATCCAAATTAATAGTACAATTAATAAGTTGGCCTACTTTTGGCCTTGTGAGTGGAAGGTTTGGAAGAATAAATAATGGTTCAAATTAGACCAAGGGATCATTGGAGAATACTTTGAAGACAAAAATACTAGAGGGTCTGCAACCTTGAGCTAGTAGCAACAAAATTCAAGATGAAGTCTACCTAATTAGATCTTCTAAACAAATAAGTTGAGGATTTTTAAAAGATGGGAAGGATGATATAACTATTCTTTAATGACTTGTTTCCCATAACATGTTTTTTTTTCTTAGTTATTTTTAAAAAAATGGTTGTAACTATTATTAGTGGTTGTTGTGGTGGTCTCTCTAGGTGTCTTTTTATAAAACAAAATGTGGGAGAGATTTTCTAAGACAGATTTGAAAATAGCCTCATTCTGAATAAAAAAGATGCGAATAGTACTGTATTTTGATTTTTTAATGGTATAAATATTTATGTATGTTGTGTTCCTTTGGTTTATCTATCTTATGATGAGTTAAAACATTTTCATATCTTCTTTAACTTAAGCTTAACATTACTCTTCTTTTATAACATTTATTATATTAATATTATTCATAGTGAAAATATAATAATTATTAAAAATAAAATATCTATCAAATTTGAATTTATATATTGGATACTTTATTTACACTAATCGTATATTTATTTTTTAATAATGAAAATATTCAATTGCCATTTTCATATTTTCTTAAAATCTCTCAAAAATTCTTATGAAAGTGAAAAAAAAATGAAAGATTACTTTGGCTTGATAAAAAATTATTGTTCTTAGATAGAATAAAAGTGCAAGAATACAAATTTTCCCAACTGTAACAAATATTGTTATGTTCTGCTTTGCTGACATTTGTTTGAAATGGCAAAATCTTCATAATTAAGACATCAAATATTGTTCTGTTCTGCTTTGCTGACATTTGTTTGAAATGGCAAAATCTTCATAATTAAGAAATCAATCGATAAAATAATAATAATAACAAGAAGGAAGACCGTTAGATTGTTTGAATTTAATGTGAGATCCAAATAAGTCTGAAGTTGGTGTCATAAGTTAAGGACAGGAATGGTATAGGATGCACCCATTTAATGCATTCTGTATGCGAGATAGCCAGTGCGCCATTTTTAAGGTAAACTGACATGAAAATAGAAATAAAACCAATCTCATTGTTGTATCTCAGTCCCAAAAATCATTAACAAGAAAAAACTTGTAGTACGAGTAAACTGATATATATAAATAATTATGTAAAAGCACTCTCCTAATGGCTGAAAATATAGTATTCCAGTGCTGTAAGCAAGATGTTTAATGGAAATATGTGCAACTTACAAAGCTCGAGATCTCTACAACTTCTCCTGTAAGTTCCCAGGACGCATACTATACATGGTGGGGCTAGCAAAACATAAGACTCCAAAACATATAACACACACAAAACTATGGATAATTCCTTCCATAAGCGCACCAGGTGGTACCTAAAACAAGTAACAGAAAGCAGAGCAGGCAGGGGATGCCTTACATCAACGCTGCAACTTGGGGTTTGAGGCTATTGCTCAGATTCTCAAACCTACGGGGTAACTGAATCTCATCTA
Source organism: Sequoia sempervirens (assembly GCA_007258455.2). Lineage (NCBI taxonomy): Eukaryota > Viridiplantae > Streptophyta > Pinopsida > Cupressales > Cupressaceae > Sequoia > Sequoia sempervirens. The sequence goes on along the minus strand of VDFB02000017.1, from coordinate 3,418,904 downwards.
ATGTTGCCTCAAAGGTTCCGCCTCCTTTCTTTGCCATTTCAATCAGGATGCCCGTTGTTGTATCTCTTCCAAACATAATTGTGTGAAGTGTCATTCTAGGCTCTGCTTTTTTCATTCTGTCCACACAATCAAGGGGATTGCCTCCTCCATTGTTTCTCCCATCGGTGAGGAATACAGCAACAGGTATTTTCACCTTCACAGAATGATGTCGGGCTCCTTTCCTTAATATTTTCTCTGCAGCATCCAACCCTGACGAGTAGGAAGTTCCTCCACGAGGGTAATACGGAAGAAGGCGATCCACAACACCTTCTTTCATATCCTCCATCTCTACCGCGACATCGGCTCTATCATCAAACAGAACCACAGATACAGAATCATCAGAAATTGCTCTGAGGCGGACTTGTATAAATCTAAGAATAGCCTCATACACCGATCCAAGCCTACAATTATGGCTATTAAACTTTGCCAGAGTGACTCTTGTGTCTGAGGATGCCATCGAAGCTGATCTGGCAATGATAAATATGACATGGCAAGGGACATTCTTAGAATGGTCGCAACCAAAATGATGGCCATCATCAGTTATATACCCTGCAGAACTCAAGTTCTGTCCAGTTCTCTTGATAGGTGGATGCCACAGTTTCTCAGTGCAATATGATTTAGAAGAAGGACCTGGCTCTGTATCATGTTCCTCAGATTTACAGTAGTGATTGCAACGGTTAAACACTTCCTTTTCTTCTTCCGTGCAAGGATCAACAAACCCAACATATTGCCAGAATGTCTCATGAGTCATCTCATCTTTTGGAACATCCACATCAGGTCCATATTTCACAGTTTCGTGCCTCGAACCATCGTAGAGGTTGCCAATGCATTTGCTGAAGCCCGGACAAGGAACCAGATGGATATGCCCTCGACCCTGTTTCTTGCAATACATGTTACACATTTCTGCTATACCTATCTCTCCCCATTTATACTGGTGACTTTCAATGTCAATATCTTCGACCTCGGAAAAGAATCTTGCATTTCTCATACTGCCATGCACTGTATCGTGCAAGCCTGAATGATCTATTGGGCGCTGGCAGAAGTAACCACAAGATTGACATCTAGTCTCACAGTAGTGCACAGAGTCTTCTTTGCTTGTGTGAACATGCGGACCTTCATGATTTCTTTTGAAGGGAGGAATGAGAATGCAACAGCCTTTGCGCAGGCCCTTTTGCTCCGTCTCAACTTCATGCTTGAAATATCCCCTTTGCCCCTGAAAAACCCGGGTTTGTTTGACAAGCTCAGTTAAGATTTCACATATTCCCGGCATCTCGCATTTTTGGGGACAGGGATGCTCATTTCCACACAAATGCTCTGCATTTAGATCCAAATCATGCAAATGATTTTCAACTCCACATCTCCTGATGCACCCATTAATCGTGCATTTCCTTTGACAGTACCTCTCATGGCATTGATGCCTTTTATGGGTGGATTCAATCGCCACAGCACAAGGATTATTGCAGCCTGGAAGAGAGCATTTT
>VDFB02000017.1:3393609-3417284 GCA_007258455.2 Sequoia sempervirens | reverse complement strand
AATGTTGATAACTCTACTCAGATGTCTTATTTTTTCAATATCAAACAAATTGAACCCTGGCATCAATAGAATTTGTATATCAAGCTACCACAATTCAAGTTTCAATGATGAATATTTATCATGCATGTTTTAAATGACATTCAAGTTTATAGTGGTTTTTTTGTTTATATGATGTTATGTGATATTCTAATCGTAATTCATGCTTCTAGGCTACACATCTATATAGATATATTATTTTTACATGTTTTCTCTATTTTTTGGCCCCTACACTGCAATTAAATGGTTGCATAGTGTGTGGAATGAGGGGGCAGCAAGCCTGAGACCCCTTTAAAGTTTTTTTGAGTGCTTTCTTTTCATTTTTTCTGAGTTTTGTGCCAAGTTTCCTCAAAGAAATGTGGTCTCATAAAGTTCCATGACAAGCTCATGCAATTGATAGCTGCTCCTAGTTATTAGTTATGTAATGTGAAGTGCATAACTGTTTAGGTTGACTTTGTAAAAACTATATTGTTATTGAAATTTTTTCATCTATCAGCATCTAGTTTTTACTTATGCAATGTGAAGTAATGCTTTGAGTTTGAAAGATGTGCAATGCAATGTAATCAGCAATATGAATATAAACTACATAATGTTTAACCATTATTTTTATGCTATTGTAAATTGGTATTTAACCATTGCTCATTTGATTAAATTTTCAAAGAGTTTAATCATGCACATGAGGAGGAAATTAAATTTTGATTGTCAATTTCTATATATATCAAATTATCCAATAATCAAGTGTGTGTCCATCTACAAAAATGGCATCAACACCAACTCAAACAAAGTTTTACAATATGTGGCATATGCCATCTTAGTATCTATTCAAAATTTACATGCCAAAATGTCTATCTCATCCTAAACTACTGGTGGATCATCAAAATGGAGCCTCTTTGAAGCACTCATTGGCTCTGAAGGTAGCTGCACAAGAAAAAGTCAAACCACAATTGAGATTAGTTATGTACTATATAATTTAAAATTGAATAATTAACATAAAAATCAATACACATTGAATTATAATTGAACTCTAAAATTGAAATCTTGATTACCTAAAATATACATCTCTTCAAAGAGTCAGAAGTCCTAGAATATACCCCTCTCAAAGAACTAACCAAACTAACTTTTGTAATGTCAATCTATATATGTAAAGAAAAACATGAAATTGATCCAAGTTAGCATAGAATTGTTGATAATAAGAACATATTTACCAAGCACAAAATAAAATAAATACATACCTCTTTAGGCTGATCTTTTTATGTATGATCTCCTTTAGGTGTTTCAACACCTCCTCCTTCAGGTGTTTCAACACCTCCTCCTTCAGGTGTTTGAATACCTACTCCTTCAGGTGTTGTGGCACTTATCAACAATGATGTATAGCTCACAACCACCTGTACATAAAAATGACAAGTACATATGAAACTACGAATCTATGTCAATGTATGAATAATCAATAAAAGATCTTATAAATCTTAATTCAATCACATTTGAGTTCAATTACCTTTCCCTTATCTAACATTGTGCCTCCATAGATTGGAGAGCATCACACCTCACTTGTACTAGGTGTTTCCTAAAAGCAGAGAATAAGATAAAAATATAAGTTAATATATAATTTCATTAATGACAATTCAAATGACAAGCAATTATATAGTACAAGAATGTAAATGAGTGAATGTGAAAATACACATTGTGTGCATCTCGAGGCCAAATGAAATGGCGCTAAGGGTGCTATCAGTCACCCGTGTGAGCTCCTCCTCAGACATTAACTGTTAAATAGACCATATAAATAAATATTAGTACTTGATAATATCTCTTATTAATATTCATTTTTTAATATTAATATTAAAAAATTTTAGTACTTGATAATATCTCTTATTAATATTCATGTTAAATAGACCATATAAATAAATACTAGTACTTGATAATATCTCTTATTAATATTCATTTTTAAAAAAATGCAAGTTATGAATTTACACCTTAAATGTTACCTATGTAACTACTCCAATGTCCACCTCTCTAGCAGGAGAGGACTCTATAGGGTGTGCTCCACTCCCCTGCGTGTGATCTACTATAATCTCCACATCCTAGATGTCATAATCAGAAGTGTTGAATGGCTACTCATGGGGCTATACAATAGGACCCAAGCATATTTGTTAGCCCATATTGCAAATAAGTGGCACATAAATATGTGGACCTGAGGAGGATGATGCAGCAACACTAGATCCATCGCCAAGATCACCAGACTATGGTTGAGCTACTGAAGAAGCATGGGAAACCAAAAGACCACTCAAAGAGTGAATGGCTTGGATAGTTTGTGTGGTTGCATACTCCGTAATATTTGGATGTTGTACTAGAGGTGGCGGAGGAAGGGGAGGATGGGGAACATGTGGGTGCCTGACTACTCTAGCTACCCCTAGCCTATCTTAGGGCATACCTCCACCAATGCCTTGGAAGGGTTTAATGTCAAAGTAATTGACATGATGCCATTCAAAAACTCAGCATATAATTTTTTAATAAAGTAAAAAGGTACATCAACATTATTGTTGGGTGGTTTATCAAAACCATACACCAACGATCCCAAAAGTTATCTACTATGCCCCTATGTGTGCACCATTTTATAGAAAGTTTTGGTTTGTTAACATTAATTGGCAAACCAGTGTTGGGATTAATAAATAAAGAGGCTATTTGAGATGTTTTTATTTGGAGATCTTTCACATCATCATAAGACAATCCACATGCATAATATTCCCTCATGGTTTCTCGCCACGAATGAAATGCATTATGTTGGGTGGAGAGGGTTTCTACATTTGTAATTATTCTTGTCAATGTGGTTGACATATGGGATAATCGAGGGATTTTCTTATAAACATCACAAATGCCCCTCAATTGCTCCAATTTTTCATGAATTAAGTCTTCAATTGATGGCTGCAGAGGTGGTGGAGCATATAGCATTTCTGCATTTTGATTCTTAGCTTGTGGATTTTCATTCTCAACTGGTGGAATTTGTGCATTCTCATTCTCAACAACCATAATTCCTTATTAAAGTTAAAAAATAATTAATCTAATTAAAATTAGACAATATAAACAAAAATATTTAAAAAATACCCTAGCTTTTAAAAAAAATCCAAAAAAAACCCTACTTTTTAACAAAAATCTATAAAATTCTCTAATTTTTAATACAAATACATAAGAAACACTATTTTTAAATCAAAATCTATAAAAAACATTAATTTTTTTATCAAAATTCATTCTAAACTCAATTGTTTCATAAAAATTCAATCAAAAACCCTATTTTGAAAAAAAATCCACAAAAAACATTCATTTTTTTTATCAAAATCCATTCTAGTTCAATTTTTTCATAAAAATTAAAAACCTTTATTTGAAAACTGAAAATTCATTTTTTATCAAAATCCATTCTAAACTCAATTTTTTCATAAAAATTCAATCAAAAACCCTATTTTAAAAAAAAATCCACAAAAACTATTTGAAATTATTCAAATCTAATTCAAAATTGAATCATATCAAATCAAAATCAAAAAATTACCTTTTCAAATTGAATTTTGGCCAAATCAGATATTCGTTATGCGAAGAATCAATTCACTGTGTGCCCCCGAGTAGTTGACTTTGAAATAACTTTAAAATAGTGAAAAAGTTTTTATATATATGCTTTTTACAAATCGGATATTTGATTTGTAGAACTAGGTTGGTGTTTACTATGGTGGTGTGTACTGACACCCGACCCTAAAAAAAGTCAACACGGTATTTTTGCATTTTTCGGTAGATGAAAGATGTGTTTTTTCCTCATTGCCACTTGTTGGACCGCCATGATCCTACACATACCCTACCTATGGAGTTATTTGCTCATCGTGTGCTTTTGAGCTTGCCAGATTGCAATATACTTGCTCAATGATTCAGGTATACATTTCTAAACTCTTTGATGTACTTTACCAAACACTCATTAACACTCATGCTTGCTAAAGTGGGGGAAAAATCTATAGGAGCGAATTCACACCCCTTGTGTAAATTCCCCTTTTGCATCCCTCCACCTTAGAAAATCAAACTCGAATGTGAAATTTCGCATCACCCATCTGCTTCGCATCCACTTAGCACTTGTCTTTTGTGTCAGTGGGGGAATTTTTTTCAGGGATGTGAGTGCACTATATGGACGCCTACGTGGTGCACTAGTGTCTTTGACAGATTCCTACCTCTGGTGTTTATAGGGACATTGCATTCTCTGTTGGGAACGAAGTGTAATGCCTCTGTCGACCAATCAGCCCAAAAATGGCTCTTTCCCTCCTAATCTCTCTTCAAATTCATAATTTTCACTATCACTTCATCTTCTTCATAATTCTATCCATTCACTAGATCTCTTGAGCAATTTCATACAATTCCTTGAGCACTATAGCAGCTTGTTGCTCCATCAACTTTATTTTGTACGTATTGTGTTACCATAGAAGTTGTGAGCTTAGAGTCTTGTAAGACCTCCCTTTGTCACCATTGCAACCATGTCAACTTTGCCAAGCTCATTCTCTTGCATTCTCCCTTCATTGGTCTTGAGTGCCTTTGGGTGGAGGTGGTATTGCTTCATTATCCTTTCTCGTTGTGGTTTAATAGAGTAGCATTGTATCTTTTGTAGTGTTTGATATTCTTCTTTCCTTTATTGCATTTTCTACTTTGAGGCTTTTGTGGCTATCCATGGAAGTGGAAACACCAAAGTGAGGGTTTGACTGAGACAAACCCCTATACAGCCCCAACATTTTTCTCTTCTTGGCTGTGTGTAGGTGTACATGTGTGTGGATCTTGCTAGTGAGTTGGACCCTCAATGAGTTGGTCTTCGTCACCCTTACGTTCATCTACCTTCTTTACCATTTATATAGTTATTTCTCATATTTTATCATTTTTTTCATTTTTTCAAACTTAGTTAGCTAGACAGTTAGTATGTTTTCTCATTTCTTGCACTATATTTCATGCTTGTTGGTCCTACGGATGCCAATGCACCAGAGAGATGCCAGTGCACCACATTTTTTTCCTTGATACGCATTGTTGTCCTTAGGCAAAGAGCTATCTAAGGTGTAGTTCAAATTCTAGAAACTAGCTCATCTAGTCTCATTCAAGTTTTCAAATCTATAGAGTGATAGAAGCACTTGGTAGTGCTCTTCATTCTCTATCCTTGACATTAAACATGGTCCTTTAGCTTGAGGTAAGTTAGGGCATCCCTCCACTCTCATCTCTTCATGACCTAGAGCCTTGGTGTGGTTGCTCCCCCTACCTTACACATTGATAACTCGATACAAGTTATCATCAACAAAAAATCTTAAATTATATCAAATGGTGATTTATGAATATTTATCCAAGTTTAGCTACTAGTATAATGTTGAATTGATGCATTAATATAAATAGTGATAAATAGTACAAAAAATAAGTGGTCTAAACTTATTTCATGATGCTAACAATGATCATGCAAAATTTATATAGGGAATCTAAATTTGAAAAATGATGATATTTGGTTGGGTAATTATCTATCTAGAATGCAATATGAATGGGAATGGAAAATGAGGGTCTAGGTAAGCATAATTTATATGTAGCCATAGAAAATGGCTAAAAAGGTAAGAAAAAATTATTAAATTAAAATTTTTTTGAGTCAAATAGAATTGGATATGTTGAACACACTTAGTAGGAAAAGAAATGTCGGTGCCATATTTTATTTACAATATAAAAATTTGTGTTGTAATAGCAATGACTGGGTGCATTTATATAAAAGAAATAGAAAGGAAACATGCATTCCATGAAAAAATATATATTAGAATGGTTTGATGGAGGTGTAATTATAGAGTATTTGTGTCTCCTTAAAATAACCTCCAAACTAATTGTCAAATTTTAAACCTATTTTGATTGCTTCAGACTCATTGTTTATTTTTCAAATGAGAAATTTTAAACCTATTTTTATTGAGGATAAAAGATAACCCTATTGTTAGTCTTGTGTGCTTCATGATGACTAATCCATGCATCCTCTCCTCTTGTTCTTAGTGAGATCTTTAAGGATCAAAAGTTTCTTTTCACTTGCATATTCCAAATATAGTTCATGTATGCTCTTTTCTTGCACTTCATAAACTTGAGGATAAAAAATATTAAGTGTTTTTTCATAAAATTAAGCATTACGTTTATATTTGTATTAAATAAATAAATCTTTTTAAATGATTTTATATTTTTTTTTTAATCTACATACTTATTTATTTGTCTATTTGTAGCATTAATAGTTTAAATACATATTAAAATTTAATATTCATATAAAAAAATGAAATAACTTTTCAAGTATTAAATTCTCTTAATATATAAATAATATATATGTCTTAAATACATTTCTTTAAAAATATCTAAGAATATAAAAGTTCGAAAACTTATATTAAATTTATTATCAAAAGATTTTAATCTCTATCTTAAATAAGAGATTTTATATAAATTACTATGACATTTTTTTAAACAAATATATTTAAAAAATCAATCACATTTGGTACGGATGTACATCTTCCTAATCCCTATTTTGTACGTTCCACATGTCTTAAACTCTAAATGACTAAAATGCAAACTCTTTTATACATGATCATTAGTCAATGAATTAATTTCAAACTAAACTTAAACATCTAAATCCTAATCTTGAGATTATTGTTTCTTTCTAGTACTTATTTTAATGAGTGTACTTGTATATATTAATTATGTAGTCTGTGCAATTGTTTTTTTGTGATCTTGAAAATAAAAATAAATAATTTTTAAATATTAAAAATTATTTTAATAAATAAATATTATAAATATCTTAAATACATTTAATTAAAAAATATTTAAAAATATAAAATTTTAAAAAATTATATTACATTTGTTATCAAAATATATTAATATCTATTTTAAACAACAAATTCAATTTAATTTCGTATAATATAATATTAAATATTTTTTAAATAAATATAATTAAAATATTTATTCAAATTAATTATACTTTAATAAACATAAATCAATTTGTTTTATAAATACAATTATTTTTAGTAAACAAATACACCTTTTTGCTACAAATATTTCCAAAGTATTTACTTCAAAGATCAATATTACTATTTACAATGGAGAAGTCTTTTTACGTCATGCTCAAAAGGAAGGACCACACTCATATACGTGTGTATATATATATATATATATATATATATATATATATAGTAGCACCGTGTTATATTCTCTCTTCTTTTCATTGCGAATAACGTGTTAATGTTGATTAGCTGTAGTGTTAATTAGCTGTAGTGTACTTCAAGGCTTTGCTTTATTTTCAGTCTTATATCACAAGTCACATTATCCGAATTATAAATAATTCATTGGCCTAGGTTCGAAATCTGTCCACACCTCTCGCCATGTCGGTTAGTGGTCATTCTAGTCTTTGAGTCTTAGTGGTCTGCAACCTCTAGTCCTGCGTTTTGAGCGATATTGAGTAACAGAAAAAATAATTGCTACCAGTATTGTAATATTGTGTTTTTATAATATTCAGAAGCCTAACCGTTCGGCTATCAACCTCCGCCGCTCTTTTGTCCATCCCAAGCCATCCCAAGTCGCTTCGTCAAAGTTGTATCCATTCATGCTGAAATTTTCTTCTAGCAATTCTACTGTTCCGTGTCTCTGTGTAATCTCATTTTAATCTGCCTATTCTCTATATCTGATCTCGCTTCAACCCCAATGGAAAGAATGGAAGAAACTGTCCATGCCTTGAAAGAGAAGCGATCTGTACCTGGAGAGGAAGAGACGCTCCCCATGTCTGCGTCTGCCGACATTTTGTCGCTGCATGTTGAAAGTGCAGAAGGTGAAGGTGTGAATGCAAGCGCGGTTGTGCAACCGCTTTCTCCTAATCTGTTTAGGGTGATGCGCATTGTCCCGGACAAGCAAGATTACAGCTTTGTTGAAAAGACTAAGCTTCCACAAGATGAGGTTCTCGGCCTCTGTAATAAGCTTGTGCCCTCTTCTGCTTCGGCTTCCTCAGGTGAGCCGCCGCGAGTTCGTATCAATTTCAATTCACTAAATCAACTATGCTTACCGGCGGTCGGGTTCTATGGAGATAAGAACATGATCATACGCACTTTCCGCAAGGAAGGTCTTGTGGATGATTCTGTTCTTGCTGAGATGGAAGGAAGACAGTTCGAACCGGGATTGTACGTGAGTCTTCCTGATAAGGTAAGTTGCGCAGTAGTTTTTTACTGGCATGAAGATGAGCAATTGAAGCAGGCTTCTAGAAAAGATGTGTCTTGCAATTTCATCAGATACCTGGTTGAGCTATGTGATAGTGTATATGTTTGTGTGGAAGGGAGTTATCCCTTTGAAGCTCTGGCTGCTTCTGCAACAAGAACTAGCTCAAAAACTAAGCGCATCAAAAGGATTCAAGTCTCCAGTGTGAAAAACTTGGAGAATGATGTAGAGCTCTTGCCTGGTTATAATGTAAGAATTGACGGAGGAGCGCATAGTAAGAAGTCTTCATTAGAACCGAGAGAATCTGTCAAAATTGTCAGTAATTATAATGGAACAGTAGTGTTCTGTGAAGGGTATCACCACTGTTGTTTCCTGACAACAGAGAAGAGAGCTCCAAGGAAGTCTAAAAAAGTAGAAATGGTGCCTGTAAAAGCTTCTGGCTTTGCCAGTATGCTTGAAAGGTGGTCATCGGCGTCTAATATTGACTACTCCAGACTGAGTAACAAGCAATTCATAGAACTCCTAAAAAATTGTCAACCACAAGATTTTGACAACTTCTCTAAGTTTAAGGAATCTCTGGAGACGAGAGAGTCGGCCATAAACATTGCACAATCTGAGAAGTTTGAGAGATGTTTTCTCAAGGTTATTCCAGAGTTCTGCCCTCACGTTCTTCTTTTTGTGGGCAGTGAAACAAAACTAGTGAATGCAAACGAGCGAAATTCATGCTCTGACGTCGACAGACTTAAGCAGCTGCATCGAGAACTTTCAGCTATTTTAGCAGAAAAGGATAGTGTTCAACATGGAGATCAGAGACTGCTGCTGCTGCTCGGATCCGACATCAAGTTCAAATCTAGTGACTGTGATCATGTGATTACAGTTGAAAGTTTGGGCCAAGGAAAGCCGGCAACGCCTTTAATCTCTTATGGACAAGAAGTACAAGCCAAATGCTCCAGTCAGTGTGCCTGCTCTACAAAGATCAATGGAAAGGTGAAGTTTCTACAACCTGCAAACGGTATGAAAGGCTTCCCACTGTCAGGTGAGATTGTTAAAATTGTATACTTTCCTGTTACAGCTAAATCAGGTACTAAGAAGGAAATTGAAGGGGAGGTTCATCTTGAGAGTGCCTCTTATTCTGCTATCCGTAGTTGGGTAGAAAACATGGTTCCTATTGAACTAAGAAGCCTCGAAACAAATATAGTTTTCACTGCTTTCTTGTTGTCTTCTGACGAGAGTCTAGGTCAAACCTTTATCCAAAACCATTTGAGAACCCAGAACATGCGAAATCTGCCACCCAAAATCCGAGATCAGTTTAAGAAGTTTTGTAGTGTCCACTCTACTCAGTCCACAAACGATGTACACGCCCTCTTATCTAATGAGACTCTCAAGACCGTATGTTGTAAAGTTTACAATGACAGTGAACGCAAGTTTGTTGGAATATTAATCCTAACTGCTGCCGTCCCCGCCAACCACTGCCCGTTATATCGCAATCAATAAATTAGCCATTGCGATACCGCGGGAGACTTCCGTAGTCTTTTTGTTTTATCAACCGCCAGAAAGTTTCGGAGTACGAAGGAATTAATATTTAAGTTTTTATATTATGTAAAGGACATTGTATTAAATGCATTTTGACGGGAGAAAAGTTAGTTAGGTGATTTTGAATTTAAATTGTAATTTCGGGCTTTCTCATCCGTGAAAATCTTCACGTGATTTTTACCTATATGTATAGGTATATGTAATTTATTTTTTGACGGAGGTATGTGAATGTGAGCAAACAGAAAATTACGAGCAGCAGCTCTGTGTGTTAGAAAATAATATTTTATATTTTAATTTTTACTGTGTGTGAAAACTTCCTCCTCTACCTCTGGCCTTCACGTGGTATCAAAGCAAGTTCGAGTATCAGAGCAAATTGATTATCAGAATCAATTTTATCAAAGTAGATTATCTGGGTAAATTTCAAAAATGGCAGCAAGCACAAGCTTGACAAACTCACAAATTCCACAGTTTAATAGGAAGAATTATGAGTACTGGTCAATTACCATGAAAGCACTATTTAGTTCACAAGATATATGGGATTTAGTAGAGAATGGATTTGCAGAGCCAGCAGATGCAGTAGCATACAATGCTTTAACACAAGCAGAGAAAGACTTATTGAAGGACACAAGGAAGAAAGATTCAAAGGCTTTATTTTATCTGTTTCAAGCTGTACATGAGAGCATATTTCCAAGGATTTCAGCAGCAACAAAGTCCAAACAAGCATGGGACATACTTCAAACAGCCTATCAAGGCATGGCAAAAGTTAAAACAGCAAAGCTACAAATGCTGAGAAGAGATTTTGAAACAATATGTATGAAGGACAATGAATATGTAGATTCATTCTACACCCAAGTCATTGGGGTGGTTAATCAAATTAGGTCTCATGGAGAGAATCTGGAAGATACCAGAATTGTTGAAAAGATTTTAAAGAGTTTGCCCACAAAATTTCTGTAAATTGCCAGTTGCTATAGAGGAGACAAAGATCTCTACTAGCTTCTCATTGATGACGGGACATCTCTAATTTCATGAACAAAGCAATAAAAGGTCACAGACATCGGGAGCATGCTAAAACTCAGCTCACCACAAGGAAGAGGCGAGGTAGATCAAGAGGAAGAGGAAGAAACTCTTACAGAGGTGAAAGATACAGTTTATCAAACTCAAGTGGAAGAGGCAGCAATCAAGGCTCAAACCAAAACCCATCACAGAATCAGTCACAAAATCAAAGGTATGATAAATCTCAAGTCCAATATCACTACTATAAAAAATATGGGCATTATATGAATGAGTGTAGAAAGAAGCAGTATGATAATAGTAGACAAAATGCAAATTTTTCAAGAGAAGGTCAAAATCAGGATTCAGATAAGAGAACAATGTTTTTAGCTTGTAATGTTGCTCAAACAAATGAAAAAGATGTATGGTTTTTAGATTCAGGCTGTAGCAATCATATGACAGGGAATCTAGAAATATTTTCAAGTTTAAATGAGAATGTAAAGCCCCATGTTACATTGCAATGACAGAAGTGTCGTACTAAAAGGAAAAGGAGATGTCAATATTCTAACTAAACAGGGGGAGAAAAAGTATATTTCAGATGTGTATTTTGTGCCTGGTCTGAAACATAACTTAATGAGTGTAGGGCAACTGGTTCAAAAAAGGTATAGAGTAACCTTCAAGAATGGTCTATGCACAATTTTAGACAAATACCCAAGCAACCAGCTTATTGCAAAAGTCAGAATGACAAACAACAGAATGTTTCCCTTAAAGATAAGGCCAGATTTGAATATAAATTATGCTCAAGCACAACACTTAATGAATTCACAAGTGGATAGAGAAGAAACTACAGCAGTAGTGCAGACAATCTTTCAAGCTGAGATAAAAGATGAAAACTGGTTATGGCACCTGAGATTTGGTCATCTCAACTTTGGAGGTTTAAATTTACTTCATAGGAAAGGCATGGTCAAGGGACTACCTTTAATAGAAAAACCAGAAAGGGTATGTGAAGGGTGCATTTTAGGAAAACAACACAGAGAATCATTTCCAGCAGGAAAGTCAACTAGAGCAAAAGCCCCTTTGGAAATTATACATTCAGATTTGTGTGGACCTATGCAAACACCTTCAATAGGTGATAGTTTTTACTTTCTGACATTCATTGATGATTATTCAAGAAAAACATGGGTTTATTTTCTAAAGCAGAAAAATGAAGTGTTTGATCTGTTTCGTCAGTTCAAGAATTTGGTTGAAAAACAGAGTGGTTATTATATTAAAGTGTTGAGAACAGATAGAGGTGGTAAATATATTTCAAGAGAATTCTTTAATTTTTGCAAAGATCATGGAATTCACAAACAATTCACAACTAGATACACACCTCAACAAAATGGAGTAGCTGAAAGGAAAAATAGAACAATCATGGAAATGGCTAGAAGCATGTTGAAAGCCAAACACTTGTCAAATGAATATTGGGCAGAAGCAATTTCTTGTGCAGCCTATATAATGAATAGGTGTCCAACAAAAAGTGTCATGAATATGGTATCTGAAGAAGCATGGACAGGAAGAAAGCACAGTGTTACTCACATGCGAGTATTTGGATGTGTAGCATATACACATGTGCCTGATGAATTGATAAGGAAGTTAGATAACAAAGGAGAAAAATGTATATTTGTTGGATACAGTGAAGAATCCAAAGCTTATAAACTTTATAATCCAACAACAAAGAAAGTTATAATCAGCAGAGATGTACAATTTGTAGAAGATGAAGCATGGGATGGAAGCATAGAGAAGACAATAAATATTTCAGCTAGTATACCTCAAGAGGAGAATGAAGGTTCAACATCATCAAATATTCCAGCTATTGTGACTCCTACCACTCCCATTCAAGCTCAGCAAAGTGGTCCACAAGTGACACCAGTATCAACTGTAAGAACAACCTCAATCATTCAAGGAAGCAGTCCAACAAGAGGACAACAAACACCATCTACAGCAGGACCATCGGGTCCACATTCCACAAGTTCAAGTGATATGTCAAATCCTACATTGGCAAGTCTGAGAAGACAGAAAATCAGAAGCATAAGAGATATATATGAGCAAAATGAAGGTGAGAATAATTCAGATCAGATTTCTCTTTGTGCATTTTATTCTCAAATAGAAGATCCAGTTCATTTTGAAGATGCAGTCAAAGATGATAAATGGGTAAGTGCTATGGATGAAGAAATTGAAGCAATTGAAAAGAATCAGACATGGGAACTAGTCAGTCTTCCAAAAGACAAAGATGTAATTGGAGTGAAATGGATTTATAAAACCAAATTGAATGAAAAAGATGAAGTTCAGAAGCTTAAAGCAAGATTGGTTGTAAAGGGCTATTCACAACAGCCTGGAATTGATTACAATGAAACATTTGCACCTGTAGCGCGATTGGATACTATAAGGATGATTTTAGCTTTAGCAGCTCAGAATAAGTGGTTTGTATCTCAAATGGATGTGAAGTCAGCTTTTTTAAATGGTTATTTAGAAGAAGAAGTTTATGTGGATCAGCCACCTGGATATGAAATTCTGGGTCAGGAAGACAAAGTTTACAAATTGAAAAAGGCACTGTATGGATTGAAGCAAGCCCCAAGAGCTTGGTATAGCAGAATAGACAGTTATCTTTTGCTGAATGGATTTAATAGATGTAGCAGTGAGCCCACACTGTATACAAAAATGAATGAAGAAGGTGAAATACTAATAGTATGCTTATATGTGGATGATTTAATTTTTACTGGCAATTTGTCAATTGATCTGTTCAAGGCAGACATGAAGAAAGAATTTGAAATGACAGACTTAGGTCTGATGAAATATTTTTTAGGCATTGAAGTGAATCAAAATGAAAATGGTATTTTTATTTCACAGTCAAAATATGCAAACGACATTTTGAAAAGGTTTAATATGATGAAGTGCAAACCAGCACCAACACCTACAGTGACAGGTCTGAAACTAAGCAAGGATGATAGAGGGTCTAATGTTGATCCAACTTTGTTTAAGAGGCTTGTTGGAAGTCTCATGTATCTCACAGCCACAAGGCCAGACATTATGTATGGAGTAAGTTTGATTTCAAGGTTTATGGAAACACCAAAAGACACCCATTGGAAAGCAGGGAAAAGAATTTTAAGGTATGTAAGTGGAACAAGAAATTTTGGCATTAAGTATTCAAGTTCAGATGAGTTCAAACTCATACCTGACATGACTGTGCTGCCATTGATTGAGAAAAAGCACGGTTTATGTATTAATTTTGGAATTTGGAGTTATCTCATGTCTTCAAAGAATAGTTTGTCTTTCATCAGCTAGGCAGTATGTAGCTGCACAAAGTCAGCATGTCAGCTGATTTGGATGAGAAAAGAATTTTGAAAGAATTGCAAAATGAACAAATGGAGGCAACAAAAATTTACTGTGATAACAATTCAGCCATTGCTCTTTCGAAAAATCCAGTCTTTCATAAGAGAAGCAAGCACATTGATACCAGATATCATTTTATCAGAGAATTAATTAACAATGGTGATATATTTTTAGAGTATTGCAGATCAGAAGAGCAAAGTGCAGATATTTTTACAAAGCCGCTGGGAAGAGATAATTTTATTTTTCAAAGGAACAGATTGGGCATGGTGGACAGCACAGTTATGCTTAAGGGGGAGTGTTGGAATATTAACCCTAACTGTTGCCGTCCCCGCCAACCACTGCCCGCTATATCGCAATCAATAAATTAGCCATTGCGATACCGCGGGAGACTTCCATAGTCTTTTTGTTTTATCAACCGCCAGAAAGTTTCGGAGTACGAAGGAATTAATATTTAAGTTTTTATATTATGTAAAGGACATTGTATTAAATGCATTTTGACGGGGGAAAAGTTAGTTAGGTGATTTTGAATTTAAATTGTAATTTCGGGCTTTCTCATCTGTGAAAATCTTCACGTAATTTTTACCTATATGTATAGGTATATGTAATTTATTTTTTGACGGAGGTATGTGAATGTGAGCAAACAGAAAATTACGAGCAGCAGCTCTATGTGTTAGAAAATAATATTTTATATTTTAATTTTTACTGTGTGTGAAAACTTCCTCCTCTGCCTCTGGCCTTCAAAGTTCAGTAAAAATATAAAGGAGCTGTGGACTCGTTTGGGAAGCTTGGGCAACACTGGACTCGGAGAAGAGGAAGATGAGTTTGTGCAAGGATTGAAGAAGAAGATGTCAGCGTTCAAGAAGGACAACTTAGTTACCAGGTTTGTAGAAGAAGTTATAATTCAACATCAGTCACGTAACCTGATGCAAGTTCTGGACTTCTGGAATTCGCATCCCGAACAAGTGGAGTTGAAGTTGAAGGTGTCAATTGTGGAGGAGCATCCGTTCGCCATTGTGTATAAATTATGTGAGTTTACTCCAATGAAAAAAGACATATATGAGTTTAATAGCAACTCCGGGCATCCAATTATCCCAACATGTGGAGAATCAGTAGAGTTAGCAGCCATTAATCCTCAGAAAGAAAGATTATATAAAGTAGTCGTCCTCAGGTCGCGAGAGCTGATGGTTTTTGTTCACAGTTTTACAGATTCCTGTATATATCTGTACCGTTGTCCCAAGATTGGTCTCAACATAAATAACATGGATCATCCTATTCATACATTTAGAAGGGGATTCGATTTGTTGGCTGTAGATGAAGCTACCAGATCTATCGCTATCTATCGAAAGGAGAAATCAAAGATTGTAATATATAAGTTTGATGAGTCATTTAGGAATGTCTATTGGACTGGTGTTGAGGTCAATCTGGAATCATTTAATGGGAGCAAGATCATTGTATGGATGCATTTTATTCCAGGGAAAATGGAGCTGCTCTTGGTTGATGACACCAACCGAGCAAGGGTGGCTGAAATCCACGAGAAGCCGATGATGAAGGCAAAGCATATTTCTCTTCCTTCACAGCAGCACTCTTTGAGAGCATGCGTTTCTGTTGACGGCTATTTCTTCCTCGTCTTCAGGCAGTTGCAAAATCAGGGTGAAGATATTGATGATGTGGGTACAAGACATGTAAGTCCTCGCAACCAACTTGATATTTATGTTTTGGGTGATACTATGAGCTACTTGAAGACAATCCCTTTGAATCCAAGAGAGTACAATATATCTGATTTTGAACAATTTGGGGCGAAATTTATGAGATTCGAATCACAAAGTCAGTTTTTGCTATATAGTCCTGTAGATGCTCCTGGTTTTATCTTTTCCTATGTTGTGAAATGTTCTTTAGCTAAGGAAGTTATGCAGTTGCAACAAGTAGATCAGATCAAAGCTCCTGAAGATGAAACAGAAATACCTTTGTCGTGCCCGTATTTGGGTTATATATATCACATTTTTGACAAGTTTGGAACAACACCTAAGTTGTTTCCAGAAGCTAAGAAGCGTATAACATTCAAAGTGGTACTGGAAAGTAGCAGATCAGATCGCTCCAACAGTGAGGCGTGTCTGAAGTATTTAAAAGCACTTATGAGACAACTTAAGATTGGAAAAGATAAAGATTTTTCGAGTATGGAGATCCGATTTGAAGTGAGTAATGTGAAAAATTGCCTAATTTCAGCTGCAGCACAGAAGCAGAGAAAGGTGGAAATGGGAATGTGGGTTCGTAAGCTTGTTTGCCTTGTTCCCATCCAAATAGCTCGTGCAGAAAACAATGCAATGGTAGCTCTCAGGGATGGACTTCAAATACCCCCTGATGTTAGTTACGTGGACAGCGTATCACTCGCTAACTCTATACGCTTTGGGTTCTACGATGCTGTTCTTAGCAGTTGGGAAGACAAGATCAAAGTCATATCTTCCATGGGAAAGCAAAGTAGCGGAAAGTCATATTTGTTGAATCATCTATCAGGATCTCTTTTTGATGTTGCAGGTGGCAGGTGCACAGATGGCGTGTGGATGAACATTGTAACGGGCCAAGATGGAGATGGCAGCGGAGGAAGCGGGTGCTTGTATGTGCTCTTAGACTTCGAGGGGTTCGGCAGCTTTGAGAGAAGCGAACAAGAGGATATGCTTCTTTCTGTTCTTAATGCTGCTGTTAGCGACATCACAATATTCAACAAAAAGGTATGCCATTTCTTTCGAAACACAAGCATTTCTAGTGTTTTTGCTGAAGACCTTGGTTGCTTAGAAACTATGCAATGAATGAAGGGCAAAGTGAAAATTTATTTGAAATATAGAAAATGATTAAATACGGTTAGAAATTTGCATTTATTAGAAAGATATTATATTGAAATAGATTGATTTTATTATTTAAACTTTTATAAAAGATTTTAATTTTTTAATTAATATTTTTTACTAAAAAGTTTTTCATCTTTCAATTTTTATAGTTATGTTTTTTTTAATAAGAATTTAATTATTAAATAGTTAATATATTATTAATAAAACATAACAATATAATTGTAAATTAATTATATGGTATAGTCTTTTTTATATTCTTTTATTTTCATTAAGTTAAATAGTCTAAATAATCGCATTTTCACTATAATGACCATCAAATTCATTTGTCCACACTCTTCTTTAATTTAAAACAAATTTAAGTTCTAAATATAATGTAAAAGTCCTTCAAAATATTTATAATTTCAAGAACAAAGTTTGAGTTAACATGATAAAAAATTCATCTTCAAATTATTGGCTTGATTGAGAAAACACCTTTGTAGTGAGATACATTAAGGAATCCTTTAATAATATACACAAAAAAGATATATCAAGATTTTGATGTATGACTTATATAGCTATAGAGATCTTCAATCACTGCGATAGTCAATTGATCTACAAATTAATTGGAATGTAAACATTGAAGCTTATAGATAAATTATATTTATTTGACTTAAAAAATTTAAGAGAAATAAAGTACACTTGATAATGTATAAATAATAACAACCAATAGTGAATATTCTAATACAAACCTATTCTTTTCAACCAATTGATAAAAATAATTATAATAGAAACAATAATAACAAAAATAAATAAATAACTTAGAGAAGAGACCAAAACAAACAAACCTTCATATGTTGTTGGTTAATAACATGTATTATTTCTAAGAGGACTATTACACAATAATTTTTGAGGAATAACACGGGCTAATTATCACTAGAGTCCACAACCTCTAAAAATTAATAGTTTGTAGTATCTAAAAATAATAAATTTTTTTTATAATTTATTTTCCTATCATGCAATAGTAAAAAATTATTCATGAATAGTTATATAATACTAAGTTTAATACAAATTGCTAATGCCAATGAAGCAACACTCAATAATGAATCATATGATAATGAGGCAACATGCATCATTTACCAACATACTTCCCCTTGATGCTAAGAAAACTCACAATATGGTCTTGCAATGTAAAAAACTAAACTTTTGCAACTGCCTTAGTAAAAATATTTGCAAGTTGTTCTTGACTCTTCATATACCTCAATTGCACTCATATTATCACATAATTCACTATAGGCTAAATAATTTCTTCTAGAACTTTTCAAAGCCATAATGTTTGTGTACCTATGGAAGTGGCCACAATATAATTTTCTTCTATAGATAAAAGGGAAACTATACTTTGCTTATTTGAGATCCATGTAACCAAACCTAAACCAAGAGAGAAAAAATTATGAAATGTTGACTTCTAGTCATCAAAACCACCTCCCCAATCAAAATCATTAAATCCAATAAGCTAAAAATGTTAGAAATTATGCATTACCAAATAACAAAATTTTAGTGCCTTTCACATACCTCAATATTCTCTTGATTGCCTTTATAATAATTTCACATGGTTTAGTTCTATACCTTGGAATAAGAGAAATTGAACTAGCAATATCTAGTCTAGTGTAGTTTAGAAACAGGGTGATCCCACAATAGTGGTTTACAATTTTTGGCCAAACTGGACACTGAAATTATTATTTTTAACTAAATCTTCACATTCAGGCACCTATAGCGGCTAAAACATGAGGAATTTGAAGATCATGCAAACTAGAGTCTCGTCACATTTTGTCTGTAAATTCTAAAAAATATTTTTTTCAAAAATTTTGGAATCAAATTGCACTTGTTTTTCCATCTCCCATGAAAACTAATTTTTTTTAGAAAACAACATTTTAAAAAAGTGACACACATCATATAACACAACTTTTTTTCCATGAAGGATAAAATTCTAATTCTTTCGAATTTAGATTTATAACTCCAATATCTAGTGCTTCCACTTGGTTAGATATTTTTTTTATTGAATATTTTTCTTTAATCAAGTTTGGTCAAACCAATTACAATTAGGACTAGCAGCACGTCATTATAACTGCAGTAACCTTTTGTATATACTGAAATTTCATTTTTTGTTGGATCAAGGACTTCAATATTTGGTTGCGCTCATATTTTTTGAAAAAAAAATTGATAATCAATTATTTTTCCACGTGCAGAACAAAGACCTTATTTTTTGGTGAAAAACCTATATTTAATCAAACTAAAAAAACAAATACATAATTAAACCAAAACATATCAAAATTATATTAGTTGGATAGCTGATAGAGGGACTATCTAATTCAGGATGGGTTTACACGAAGACTCCTCCATTTTCATCCTCAACCCGAGGCTCAAAGCATAAAAATTAGACTTTTTGTGTCTCAGTAGGGGGATGAGGGGCAAGAGGGGTTTGAGTGAACCCCTTCAAGGGGTTTCGTTTGAACCCCTTTAATATGCATTTTTTTTTTTGGGTGGCCAAAGTTCATAGGGGTTCGCTTGAACCCTAGTTTGCTTGTTCAAGCGAACCCCTAATGGGTTCGTCGAACCAGTAGGTTCGTACAAACCCCCAAAATCACTTTTTTTGCTTTGGGGTCATTTTTTGTGATTTTTCCTTCCTCACTTGAATTGTAAACCACTATTGTGGCTTCACCCAACATCATAGTTCCAACAATACTTATGGAAGTCATATCATCAACTATTTCAGCACCATCATCTCTACATTGCACTACTCCATGAGCACTTGGAGTGGATATTGGATGACAAGCAACCATATCAAATTTATTAAACATATCTTTTACACAATTTTTTTGATAAATGAAAATTTTATTGTCACTTTGATAAACCTTCATTCCTATAAAGTACTACATGATACCCCAATCTTTCATTTTAAATTGATTCATCATAAAAAATAAAAAAAATCATCCTCCATCTTAGAAATATTACCAATATACAATAAATCATCGACATACAAGCTTACAATAAGAATATCATTACATTACTTTTTTTTAGTAAAGGATAGGTTCATTCGTACTTCTCTTGAAACCATTCTATTAAAAATGTCCATTAATCCTATCATAAGATGCTCTTGGTGCTTTGTTGAGGCCATATAGATCCTTCTTCAACTTGTAGACATAGTTTTTTAAACTTGAACTTCAAATAGTATGGCTATTCTACATGAACTTCCTCTTCTAAGTACCCATTCAAGAAGGAACTTTTCACATCCATGCGATGGAAGCTCAATTTCATTTAATGTTATTAGGAAAATCATCATTCTAATAGTCTCTTTTCTTTCTACTAGTGTAAATGTCTCTTCATAACCTATCTCATATCTCAACATGAATCCTTTAGCAACTAACATTGCCACTTTTGACACTCCCATCATTGTTGTCCTTAGTCTTGTAGACTCGTTTAGTACCAATCTTCTCCTTGTCATGTGGAAGCTTTGTAAGCTTCTAGGTATCATTAATGTGAATAGAATATATCTTGTCTTCCATTGCTTGCATCAAAACCTCATTAGTACATGCACCTTTAAAATATGCTTGTTCAAAATTATCTTATGAAAGTAAAGGAAAATTTACTATCTCACCTCTTATATTTCCATCATGTGTTTGATTTGTACTCCTTTGAAGCAAGATGCAATAGTGAATCACATTATGGTGAGGCAACATACATCATTTATCAACAAAAATACTAATGTATAGAATGAAAATGTTAGAACACTATTTTTAATACAGTTCAACAACTTTGGCAGTTATTTCAACAAAGTTAAAAAACCACCAAGTAGATTTCAATGCCTTTAAATGTTGAAAATACACAATAGAAACACAATCATAAAATTCAATGCCAAACCAACAATAATCAACACCAATACAAACTTCTCAATAGAGTTCAATGTTAAGGACATATGCAAGCGAATTTTCAAGCCATAATTTCATCTCCCAATCACCTTAATTTTAAAAATGATTCAAATTTTTAAGTGTGTGAGATGTAGATTCAATGTATTCCAAAATCTATTTATTGCTAATGTTAATATCTAATGAATTATTCACCTCCAACTAGTGTGAACATATCTTACATAACTATTACATAAGATTATGTCCTATAAAAAACACAAAATAATGAAAACAATGATAATCTTTTGAAATAAATTATCTAACTATTCATTAATAATAATAAAATTTATTTATTAACAACCTTATAATCAACAAATAATATTTTTTTTATATGAACACTTAATTTGATAATAAAATAATAGCAAAATTCTATATATATATATATATAATTTTAAAGACCTCAAGTTCTCAACTTCTACATTTATCATAAACGTTTGACTATTAATTAGTCCAACATATTACTTCTAAAGCATAAATACATAAGTACAAACCTTATAATATAGTATTTCTAATAGCTACTTTTTCTTAGTGTAAACCTTCATTTGATATGACAGGATTTTCAATTAGATAAGCACACAGAATCTGCTTTCAGCCGGTTCCAGAGTGGGATCAATTTACTCAAGCAGGAGAAAATGTTATTTAAAGGTCTATTGTACATTGCCATCAAGGATGTGGATAAATCCGATGTAGAAGATCTTATTCAGGAATTTTATGAGAAGATTTCTCAAATATGCATCAAATCGCCAGAGAATTTCATTACAAAAATGTATGATGGCAAGGTCGACATTGCTGCTATGGCTCCATACAATAGATCTGAGTATTATAGAGATAGCTTGAGTGAGCTTGCAGAAACGGTGGCAGACACAATCGATTTTTGCTATGATAATGGATTCACTTTCTTGAGGGATCTGAAGCTTATTATAGCTCAAATCGCATCCAAAGACTGGACTTCTATTGACAGCAAGCGAGTTGCTGTAACAGTTGATATTCTAAGGAGAAATCTTATATCTGCAATTCAAATGGGATGTCTTTCTGTGACAAATAAGAATGAAGAACTTCGGGTGTTGGACAATTTCGACACACAGGAAGAAGTTCCTGATTTTCCCGTTGTTGTCCAGGATATTTCATGGAACGTGAAAGATTCGGGGCTCTCTCTTTCCCCTTGTATAGAATCAGCAACTCCTGTTACTGTTAGAGACGTTTTATCCCAAATCAGGTCAAAACTGGAGATGCTTTTACCCAGGAATGGTAGAAACGGGCACGAGTGGCATTCTTTATTCCAGAAGTTCCTGGAGGCGCTGGCAGACAGAAGGCGTGACAGAGTACAACAGTGGATAAGTTCAAACACCATAGATTTCAGTGATAGTGATGAGGTGTAAAGGTTGAAGCTAGAGGCCAACGTAGCTCTTGTTGAAGTAAAGCAAGGCCTATCAGTTTGTGGATGCAAATGCTCTGTTTGCTTTTGGAGGTGTGTGATGGAGAAGGGCCATGATGACCACCATGATTGCATGGGGAGTCATTCGTGTACAGAAACTTGTACTTACTGTGCACGAGAAGGAAACATCTTGAGCTCGTGCAAAGATTTGGCAGGGCATGAAGGAGCTCACGACTGCAAAGAGAAAAATCATACTTGCAGTGAGAGATGCTTTTTATATGAGAAGTCTTTAAATTGTAATGAGCTATGTTCTCTGAAGCCTGGGCACCACGGCCAGCACAAGTGTAATTCTCCACAACACACTTGCTGCACAAAATGCTCTCTTCCAGGCTGCAATAATCCTTGTGCTGTGGCGATTGAATCCACCCACAAAAGGCATCAATGCCATGAGAGGTACTGTCAAAGGAAATGCACGATTAATGGGTGCATCAGGAGATGTGGAGTTGAAAATCATTTGCATGATTTGGATCTAAATGCAGAGCATTTGTGTGGAAATGAGCATCCCTGTCCCCAAAAATGCGAGATGCCGGGAATATGTGAAATCTTAACTGAGCTTGTCAAACAAACCCGGGTTTTTCAGGGGCAAAGGGGATATTTCAAGCATGAAGTTGAGACGGAGCAAAAGGGCCTGCGCAAAGGCTGTTGCATTCTCATTCCTCCCTTCAAAAGAAATCATGAAGGTCCGCATGTTCACACAAGCAAAGAAGACTCTGTGCACTACTGTGAGACTAGATGTCAATCTTGTGGTTACTTCTGCCAGCGCCCAATAGATCATTCAGGCTTGCACGATACAGTGCATGGCAGTATGAGAAATGCAAGATTCTTTTCCGAGGTCGAAGATATTGACATTGAAAGTCACCAGTATAAATGGGGAGAGATAGGTATAGCAGAAATGTGTAACATGTATTGCAAGAAACAGGGTCGAGGGCATATCCATCTGGTTCCTTGTCCGGGCTTCAGCAAATGCATTGGCAACCTCTACGATGGTTCGAGGCACGAAACTGTGAAATATGGACCTGATGTGGATGTTCCAAAAGATGAGATGACTCATGAGACATTCTGGCAATATGTTGGGTTTGTTGATCCTTGCACGGAAGAAGAAAAGGAAGTGTTTAACCGTTGCAATCACTACTGTAAATCTGAGGAACATGATACAGAGCCAGGTCCTTCTTCTAAATCATATTGCACTGAGAAACTGTGGCATCCACCTATCAAGAGAACTGGACAGAACTTGAGTTCTGCAGGGTATATAACTGATGATGGCCATCATTTTGGTTGCGACCATTCTAAGAATGTCCCTTGCCATGTCATATTTATCATTGC
>VDFB02000017.1:3348120-3393509 GCA_007258455.2 Sequoia sempervirens | reverse complement strand
TCTTCAATAGTTGTTGAATTGGTTGCTCCACCATCGCTCATTGATTTTATTCTCATTCTTCTTTCTCTTTGTCTTTGTCTCTCTTTTTCTTTATTTGCTTCAACTTCTTGAGGAGTCAATGTCTTTCTTCTCTTATTACGAAATTTATCTCCCATAATTATAAAATTTTCAAGCACAAAATGAATGCTAATAGTGAAACAGTGAAATACTTCAAAAATATTGAATCCAAATTGGAAGTTGAATACCCATTATGGCAAAATTATTCCTCTTGTGTTCCCTGCCAAGACAAATAGAAAACTACCACAATTCCACTTTAAAAATTGTTTTCTTTTATGCTTCCTTTGAAAAATCTCAACCATATTGCAAATTCTAATTTCCAAAAATGGTGTAGATGATGCTCCCTTTGATAAAATCAACAAAAAATCAAATTGACCACCTGTACATACAATAACTTATGAAAAATAATTGATTTTTAGTGCTCTCGGCCATACATGTGAAGTTGCAGACTTGACAGTAATTGTGCAGAGTATTTTTAAATAATATAAACGGGATCTCGTCTATAAAACGGGATCCCACCTATAATTAAATGGGATCCCGATTACCAAACGGGATCCCGTTTAGTAATAAACAGGATCCCTCTTTATAATCGGGATCCCATTCACTAAAATGAGTGTGGGAGCCGTTGTAAAGGAAATGGGATCCCATCTTATAAACGAGATCCCGATTATAGCACGGGATCCCGTTTATTAGTAAACGGGATCCCGTTTTATAATCAGGATCCTGTTTTTTTAAATTTGAATTTTTTTTTGCATCGTGGGCCGGTTTTTTCCAAGGTTTTCGGTTCAGGAAAAGGTTTGGAAGTCCGAACCTAAGCCTTCAACCTGTTTTGACCTGCAAATTGAAGGCCCTAACAATGTCAAAGAAAAATATCGACTTTGGACATATGGCTGACGACCTTTTTTCAAAAATTTTCTAACAAAATTAAAACCCATTTTAGATCTAACAATGCAGATTCTAAATATGTAATTTGTTTTGCAATTGAATTATTTTTTCTATTTTTCAATTAATTTCTAATAAAATTGGTCCATAAACTTTAAATATCAGATTTTTTTACTATTTAATAACTTTTGATCAAATAACATTTTGACAAATGGATTGCACGAGAGCAAACTTCAACAATTCTTTTCAATTTGAAAAAAAAATCAAAAAATGATAAGTTTAGGTCATCTTATGCATGTCGTACATGACCATTTTTCAAAACGACAAATCTGCCTAATAAAAAATTACAAAAAATATCAAGAGCAAGGTTCAGTGAGTCATAAAAACTTTTCCCAAAAGGATTTAGAAAAATACGATAATTTAAATCAAAATGGATGTCGTGACACGCATTGGTATGGTACAAAAACACTTTAAACAGTGGTTTTTTGAAATGCCTATTGAAAATCAATTTGTACAATCTAGGTATTGAAATAAATTACATATTTGGAAACTAGACTCCGAGTACTACATTTTATGATTAGTGACTTTTTTAAAGATTTCATCTCTAAGTGCTTCAAATTTTAAGGTCAAATGTATCAAATACTGAAAATCAGGGAAAACACTTCCACTTTTTGGCCAAAAAGTGGACTCAACTTCTTGCACACACCCTTAAACAAAGTCCCAATCTAGGATCCTTTAGCAACCACCATATTCCCTTTCACCAATTTGCAACCACCTTTGTCAAATGTCACTTGCATTCTAGAATCATTGAACTTAGATACAAAAATTAGATTTCTAGCAAGTCCTAGAATATGTAAAACATCATTAAGGTTCTTAACCCTACCATCATTGAAACACAACTTTACCTCTCCTTTTCCCACAACCTTTGTTGTGCTATTATCTCCAAAGAAGACATTTCCTCCATCATATGCAATATACTTAGTTAACCACTCCTTGTTAGGAGTCATATGATAGGAGCAACCTGAATCAATAAGTCAAGAGTTATCACAAATAGTATTAGATGAAATGGCCAATGCATCATTACTATCATTCGAGGATTTCTGTAGAAGCACCAAAACTCTTTTTCTTTCTCTTAAATCCTTCTTTATATGTCCAGGTTTCCCACAATTCCAACACTTTACCTTACTCTTACCAGGGGTTTTAGACCGTCCTTTGGACTTACCACTTTCCTTTCTTATCTCCTTAGATTCCTTTTCCTTAGGCCTACCTCTTACAAACAAGGCATCTTGGGATCATTTTAGACTTCCTCCTCATCTCCTAATAGGAGAGTATGAATTATATTGTCCATCTTAGGATCGCACCACTACTCACTAATAGCAACAATTAGATTTTCCCAAGATTCTATGGTAAAGAACAAAGTAATGCATTTATCTTCATCTTCTAGCTTTACATCTATAGATAACTAACTTAGAATCAAATTAAAATCATTTAAATGATGTGCAAATAATCACCATCTTTCATCTTTAATGAATACAATTGTCTTTTCAAATACAACTTATTAGTAAGACTTTTGGTTTGATAGATATCACCTATCCTCTTCCATAGTTTATATGCAGTAGTTTCATCTAAAACATTCAAGAGAACAACATCAACAAGACATAATCTTATGGTCCATATTTCCTTCTTATCAAGCTTAGCCCAATCCTCATCTGACATTGTTGTAGGTGACTTTGTCTCATTACAAACAGCTAACCACTAATCTCTCTCTTCAAAGAGATCCTCCATGTTTAGTTTCCACATCTCATAACTAGATTCATTGAATCTTTCAATATCTAAATGAGAATTAGAACTCATTGTAACACACTTGTTTTATACATCAAAAATAACACAATAGTAAAATCTCCCACTATAGCCAAAAAACCTTCAAACTTTTAAGAGAAAGGCATCCCAAACTCTACCCAACTGTTACCTTTAATACCAAATGTTGAAAAATGGAGGTAAATATGTAGCTTAAAAACTTGTAAAACTATAAGATTTTAGATCTAATTAAGTGTTCTTTGTTACAAATTCTTTGTGTATGATTATCTGTTTAGATCAATTTTAGCAATTGTAGAAAGAGAAAGATTGTAGAAGAATGAGACAAGAAGATAGAAGTGACACAAAATATATGTGGAGAAACCCTTTTGGAAAAAAACTCCACCACAAAATCAATAGTGCTTGTATTATTTAACCTTAGAATAAGATTACAATAACTTGATGTATCAATCCTTTGCTTGATATGCTTCTTTTTCCTTCAACAATTCTTCTTCACAGCCTATAATAAACTCTAATTAAACTCTCTTCAACTTGCTGCAATTAATAGACAATAATGAGCATTGAAAACTCCAAAGAATTGTCAATTACAAGAGCTTGAAGCTCCTCTCAAAAACCTATGCCTATTTTGTGCAAGTAGAGTTTCATCATGTAACATGAAGTCAAAACCAATGTCTCCTCAATTTAGGTGCCCCAAACTGAACTCCTAATTGACCGTTGGTCAAGAAAATATCTTCCAAGCTTCTCCTCAAATTTGACACCCAAGAATGGGCCCACTTAACTCAGCCTTGTAAATATCTTCTCATGCAAAAGCTGTTAAATCCAAGAAGCCAACTTGGGCACCCAAGGTGGGTCCAAGTCAATCTTTGTTAACAGAAACACATATCTCTCCATCAATTCATGCAAACATTATGCATGATTGATCATCCCCACTTAATTGAACTTATCACCTATTATTTTTCATGCAACTAAAGTCATTAGGACCATGCATTCCAAGTCAAATGAAGTCAACTAGCATTCAACTAAAACTAACTACATGCAATTGAAGATAGTTGAACCATAACTGAACTGAACTCATGTAAATATCAATCCCTAACTTCTAGGATCTTTACATGCATTACTAAAGTGTTATCTTTCCTCCAAACAATTAACTAAAGTCAAGGTGGGTTTCACCTTCCATGTGGGTGCCCCATGTGCTCCTATTTTGTAGGAGCTCTTCTTAGGCATCCCCATATGTTCCTATTAGAATTAATTACAAATGTCAATTTACATGTTCATTTCATTCAAATTTAATCTCTTTCAAATCCTAGTGTTGGGTAACACTTTCCAAGGACTTAGGAGATACATGAAATATGTTTAGAATTACAATTAAATGGCATCCTATTCCCAACATTGGTCACCATGAAAAAATGTGCCTTTATCATCTTTTTCCATTAAGTCTTAAGTCCTCTTCATCCATCTTCTTCCTTCACAAGATATTGTTCCTCATGTCATGAAACGTCCTTTCATCAATTTTCCATAGAAAAAAATAATAATGGTGTATGCCAATTGACTATTACTTTTAGGTTTTGTATTTGCATTTTTTTTATGAGTCCTAATCTAACTAGTCAAGGTCACCATGATTTTTCATATCATGTCATGCTTTCAATGGTAGAAACTAGGGGAAATTTCTTGATCTTTTGTGTGTGGTGTTTGCATGTTTGTCCCACATTGTACCTATATGTATTGAAATTGGAAAAATAATAAATGAATAGACTTGAAAACATAAATAAAGAAATCAAATTAAACCTCTATTTTATCAATCCCACTGAAAACCTCAAATAGAAATGATGTTTCTTTCCTTTGGATGTGGATGTTAAATCTCAACAACATAACACTATGGGGTAAAAGTACAAACATGTGTCACATTTTATAAAGGAATCGACAAACACCAAAAAAAATTTCAACTTCAACCACATATTTACTGCTCTTTATGTTTTGAATTTCAAAATGATGTAAACTAATGAAATGTAGAACTCTTGATGAAGTTTATTCCTATAAGTTTTTAGATTTTTTAAAAGTTGTTTTGATTATTTTTTATCAATTTAAGAGTAGATTTTGAAATGCTGAAAAATTTTAGGAAAAGGTGACATTCAGTTGACATCAAGAAACAAATAGAGAAAAACTTTATTTTCCCCTGAATTTTTTTCTCCAAATAGGCAACTTCAATATCTAGTGCATGGAAAATAAAATTTAAATTTTGATGTATATTTTTTTCGTAATAACGTTTTAAAGTCAAAATTACTAGAATTTGATAGTTTTCATTTGACAT
Source organism: Sequoia sempervirens (assembly GCA_007258455.2). Classification (NCBI taxonomy): domain Eukaryota; kingdom Viridiplantae; phylum Streptophyta; class Pinopsida; order Cupressales; family Cupressaceae; genus Sequoia; species Sequoia sempervirens. The sequence goes on along the minus strand of VDFB02000017.1, from coordinate 3,388,447 downwards.
CACCTATTCTCTACTTTTTTATCATTTTTAAAAAACAAATTATACCCTTTTGAAGAGGATTCTCTCCTCTAGTACACCATATATTTTTTTTAAAAAAATTAATATGTTTTACTATTTTTTTTAATTTCTAATCAGCCTCTTTTTTAACTTTAACAACCTACTTGCATTATATATAGAAGCTCTACAAAAGGGTATTTTTCTTTTATATTATTTTTTCTTACTAAAGAAATATTTAGTCGAAGTTGAAAGTTTTATAAAATTTTGAAAAATGTTGAGTTGGTTGCCAACTAGGATGCCACATAGACAGTTTATGTAGAAAGGGTTTCAGTTGAAACCCTTTAGACATCAAAACCTCAAACATGAAATTAGTCACATTTCAAAGCAAAAAAAGGGAAAAAATATTTTTTTTTAGTTTTAGGAAAAATGGTTTCACTCAAAACTCTATGTGCCACATATAGGCAATGTGGTTTTGGGTGAAACCATTTCAACTAAAATTGTTTATGTCAAAAATATTTCACTTGGAACCATTTGGTTGGCTAAAAGTGTGACACAGGTTTGTGCTTTTACCCTATGATTGATGATTGATAATTTTGGATAAATTGATAGAGTTGATTTTCATAAGATGTGAGATATGATATTAATGAAAGAATGATTTTATTTATATAATTTCCAAGGAAAAATCAAATAGAAGATGAGGATACAAATCAAGACATCAGTTAACTAAACTAATTTTGCAGTCTTGACTCAATTGGTAAATAGAAAATTTACATTTCAAATCATGAAGAGATAATAATGAATTATTTGATTTAATTAATGGATAATTTTACACAAACTTTTCATTTTGAGATTGAGTTAATTCATGAGAGGAGAAGAAGATTCTAAAGTGAATGTGATTTATTAATTGAAGAAGGATAAATAGTTACTGAATGAAGAGTGAGTTAATTGATGATGGAAGGGATAGTTGACTGAAGAGAAAAGATGAGTTAAGTGATGAGTGAAAATGGATAATTAACTCATATTTTATTAAATAATAAAATATCATTTAATTAAATGGATAATGGGATTAAATGGGAAATAATTATTATTTAATAAATAATAATGTGATGTGATGAATGATTATTAATTAACTAGGTAATAAATGATAAATGGAAATTATTAAATGATTATTAATTAATTTGCCAATAAATGATAAATGGATGAAATTAACAATGACATGATGATGATTAGGGTTAGGTGGAATAATTTAGGTGTCTACATTTTTCTCCTCTTTGATGTAATGTTCAAAATGGCATTGCTTCAAAGAAAAGAAAAGTAGTCTGAAAGAAGAAAAAATAGAAGATGAAGATGATGATGGCATGCCATAGCTAGGTAGGAAATCAAATGGTTGAGATGATTGATGCCCCCTCGAGAGATCATATGTGCATGAATCACATGGGTGGTCTCTCAAAATAAGAGATTAGATGAAAATGAAGATGATGGAAGAAAAATAATTAAAGATTGATGAAATATAAATGATTATGAATGCAATGATGAGGATGTGTTATGTTAAAGTTTGAGATTAACATCCTTTATTTGTTATAGCAATGGATGTTATGCACCAAGGTATATAAGACCAAGGTGACTATGTATCCAATGCATGGACTAACTCTCAAGAAAATAAAATAGTAGAAAATAGGATGTCTCAATAGTCACAAGGTGTATAACACTCTTGGTGGATCTGTGACTAGACAACCATCAAACACAACACATAGAAACAATAGACCTTGCCCCAATTTATACCATATAAAAGCACACCATGATATGAAATGATCATGGTGACCTTGTGTAGGCATAGTATGGGTCAAAATATAAATCAAAATAAATAATATGAAAACATTGAAAAGATAAACCAAAGAGAAAGACTTGAGAAATGATCAACAGACACACAACAATACTATCTTCTGCTGAGGTGTGGAAAGGACAAAAGGATGGATTTGGATCATGTTTGGTTTCAAGAAGGAAACATCCTATATAAGACAAGTGATGGTTGATACAAAATTGTTTCACAATGGTAAAGGATTGTTTATATTACATGTTATCTAGGTTGATGTTGATCTCTAAGATTTTATGTTAAAAGCACATGTTTCAAGTGTGTTGTTTGATGATTTGGAAGCACATGTATATTATTGGATGATTGTCTGGGGTCATCCCACAATAATGGGTTACACTTTTTTTCCAAACTTGACATTGAAATCAACATTTTGAACAAAATCTTCACTTTCTAACACCTATAGTAGCTTAACAGTTAGGAATTTGAAGATGATACGAACTAGTGATTTGTGAGATTTTGTCTATAGATTTTAAATATATATATTTTTAAATTGAAATTAAATTGTAATTTTTTTCGCATCTCCTTTGATAACTAATTTTCAATAGTAATCAACATTTTTAAAAAGTGACATGTGTGCTATATTTTGCATAACTTTTTTTCTACAAAAGATAAAATTCAAATTCTTTTGAATTTAGGTTGGTAACATCGATATCTAGTTCTTTCATTTCATTTCATAACTTTTTGTTGAATATTTTTCTTTTAATTAAGTTTTGAAGTCAAACCAATTATAATTTAGACATAGGTGTACTAAGTCATGCATAACTTGTTTTGTATGTATTAAAATTCAAATTTTTCTTTTGGAACAAGGAAATTGAAAGACCTAGTGTGTAGATATTTTTAGAAAACAAATCATTGATTTACTATTTTTTCACTTGTGTAGAATAAAGAACTTGATGTTCAGTGAAAAACCTATGTTCAGTAAAACTATAAAAAAATAAAAAATAAAAAATAAAACATATTAAAATTGTAGTTGTTGGAAAGCTTGTTTCAAAGACTACGATCTTGCAACTTGGTTTGTCAAGTTGATTTCATTTGGACCTTCAACTTGAGGTTCAAAAGCTAAAAAATTGCACAAATTTTGAAAGGGAGGGTGGAAGGTCAAAAAAGGGGCCTTCATTTGAACACCCCTTTGAATGAAGGTAGGAATTTAAGGACCTTCATTCAAAGGTATTTTGTTCCCATAAAAAAATGGTAAAAAACCTTACTTTTATGGAAATTTCCAAAAACAGAAAAAGGGACCTTCAGATGAAGGTCCCTTTTCACTCCTTTTCTAGAAATTTCCATAAAAGGAATAAAAAGGGACCTTTGTTCAAAGGTCCCATTTTTTCCATTTTTGGAAATTACCTTTGTTCAAAGGTTTCAACCTTCAAATGAAGGTCCAGCTTCGATTGAAGGTACATTTTGGCTATGTACCTTCACTCAAAGGTACCTTTGTTTGAACAAAAACCTTCAAACAAAGGTAGCTCAAAAAAAAGTGCAACTCCCTTCTAAAATTTTCTTGTCCAAAAAGTGTAACCCATTATTGCATAGGGATGAGCCTTTGATGGATGGATATGTTGGGGATGCTATACTATAAGGACCATGAAAAATGCATATTGATAAAATATACACACAAGAAATTAAGAAAGCATGCACAAGGATACAAAGACAAACATAACCTTTCCCCTAGTCTAATTGAAAATTGATTGATTCATCAATGATGATAATGATAACATTATTGATATGGGAAGGAAACATCCCTAAAACAACATGAGACTAGGACATACATATCCCAATCATGATAATGTTTCTAAGGGATCAAGGTTTGTAGCAATTTTGGGAATACAACCAAGGCATGTTTTGGATATGTGCTAGATTGCATAGCAAGATTGTATGGGTTATGATTGTTGCATTTCAATAGACTAATTTTGGGATTAGATGGGATAGTAGATGGATGTTGGATAGGTGGAATACAATTTTAGAGCCAATGACAAGGGAAAACCATGTCTTGTGATAAGGATAAAAGGATAATGAATTTGCTAGGTAGGGGATGGGAGGATTAGGCTTGTCTAATGGAGGATTTTAAGATATGATCTCCAAGGACTATTTCACATAGGAATAACTTGTTTTCTCTAAGATATGGGTTTAATTGGATAGTGTTATGTAGTCTATTACATGATGTCTTATGGTGCATGGAAAAAGGTTGGATATGTCAAGAGTTTTCCAAAACATGATTTAAGTTTGTGCTCTAGTCCTTATCAAGATTAAGGTAGGTAGGATCTAGATGGGTGGAAATGGTATGGATTGGATGGATGGATGAAAATTTCATGAAAAAGGTATGGTAGATGAGACAACTTGCCCCCAATCGCAATGATCCACATAGATAATTGGTCTTACAAATGATGTTTGTTGGCCAGGTTTTTATCATGGTACTTATCCAAAGCACCATAAGAATGGTTTTTTCAGGGTGAAGCCACAATAGTGGTTTAAAATTCAAGTGAGGAAGGAAAAATCACAAAAATGACCCCAAAGAAAAAAAAGTGATTTTGGGGATTGATATGAACCTATTGGTTTGAGCAAAACCATTAAGGGTTCACTCGAACTAGGGTTGAACCAAACCTCTTTGAATTTTGACCGCCAAAAGACCAAAAAAAAGCATAGCAAAGGGGTTCGCTCGAACCCCTAGGGGTTCGTATGAAGCCCCCTTATCCCTCATCCCCCCTGAGACACAAAAAAAACCTAAATTTTGGCACTTCAGAGCTCGGGTTGAGGATGAAAATGGAGGAATCTTCACAAACCCAACTGGAATCAGGTAGTCCTCAAAATGAGTTATCCAATAAATATAATTTTAATATGTTTTGGTTTTATTATGTATTTATTTTTTAGTTTTATTAAACATAGGTTTTTTATCAAAAATGAAGGTCTTTGTTATGCACATGTGAAAAAATAGTAGATTATCCAAAAATAAATAAATAAGTGCATTAGATATTGAAGTCCTTGATCTAAGAAAAAAAAAATTGAATTTCGATATATACAAAAAAAAAATTACACGTTATACGATTGCACTATGTCTGAATTGTAATTGGTTTGACTTCAAAAACTTGATTAAGAAAAAAATATTCAATAAAAAACTATCTAACCAAGTGGAAGCACTAGATATCGGAGTTACAAATCTAAATTCAAAAGAATTAGAATTTTATCCTTCATGGAAAAGAAGTTATGCGTTACATAGAAAATAAGTTGTGTTACACGGTGTGTGTCACCATTTAAAATTGTTGTTTTCCGAAAAAAGCCAATTTTCGTGGGAGGTGGAAAAAGAAGTACAATGTGATTCCAAAAATTTTGAAAAAAATATTTTTAGAATCTACAGACAAAATGTGATGAGACTCTAGTTTGCATCATCTTCAAATTCCTCACAACTTAGCCGCTATAGGTGCCAAAATGTGAAGATCTAGTTAAAAATAATAATTTCAATGTCTAGTTTGGCCAAAAATTGCAAACCACTATTGTGGGATCACCTTTCACTATTGGATGAATTTTTCTCTTTACTTTTTTTTGTATTTTTGTATTTTTTTATTTTTTTCGTATTTTTTTAAATGGCTTTGATGTTTAGATTCTCATTGATTATTTTGAATCCTTTGATGATGCTAATTTAGATGCTAGTGTCATGATATGTCAATAGTTACCTCTACGAAGGGGTTGCCTTATTAGGATCATGGCACTTGTATATAACCCATGGATGCCATTGTGATCCTTCTTGATACTAGGATTGGCCTTATCCAAATACTCACATTGTGATAGAGTTCCATGAGAGTCCCTATGATAAAGTGTTGCTGCCAGGATGTGACGGATTTGTGAAGTAAGATTTTTTAGACTTTGGGAAAGATGTATAATTATGATGGATTATGTTAGATGTAGATGGATTATTTGGCATTTTGGATGTAGGATTTTTATTTTCCAAACTTTAGATGGTGGATGATTACTTTAATACTTTGGATTGTGATTATGTTTAGAACCAACACTTTTATGTACCTTGCATGGAGGGATTGACAACCATTTTGAAGGAGTTGGACACTTTTTATATACACAGGAGACCTCTTTTCTTGTTGCTCCACTTTTTTATTAACTATTGGATTTGGAATCTTTTCTTTGCTTGATCTAATTTGCTTTGGGACCCATTTTAACTTTATTTGTCCGTATGGATTTTTGGATTCAATTGATTTTGACATTTGATTATGGACTTTGGATTTATAAGAATTTTCTTTTTGTTGGTTGCAATTGGTGGGTTTAAGGGTTTTGGAATGATGATTTATAGTGTGGATGAAAGGAGTGTTGTAGCATCATATGCTTGGGCACAAGCCAAAATTAACTTCAATATTTAAACTATAGATGGGAAACCAACCACACGTGTCAATCCTACTATTTCTAAAATTTTATCCTCAATAGTTTGTGCATTTCCAAAAATTCTCTATTGAAAATCTCTTAGGTCCTAATGACCTAGAACAATGTCTATAATAGTTTGCACTAAGGAGGCAATCTTAGATGCTTTGGCGACTCAAGAAATTTGTACGCCATAGTTATTAGTAACTTATCAAGCTTAGAATTCATTTGGTTACACTTACAAAGTCACAAAAACCACAATAAGTTCCTACAAACCATTAAAATCCATTAAATTAATCAAAATTCAAGTATATTTGAAGTGTTGCAAGTTTTTATGTTATGGGGGGCATAGGGACTTGGAACTAGGTCCATAGATACATGAAAAGCCAATTGACCCATTAAGTAATGGTCACAACGCTATTCTCATGGTGAATCAAGAGGGTAGAGGAAATTGGAACCAAGATAAAAAGGTGCACAATATTCCCAAAAACTTGAAAAGGTAAATAATATTCCATTATGTGTAGGAATCAAACTTCTAAAGGGAATTATAAATCATGGACCTTGGTGAAATGGTGCATAAGATCTCTAAAATTTTGAAGGATACAAATGAAGAGCTTAGTTTAAGCCTAAGTTGGAGTTTTGGGGTATCAAAAGGATAAATAAAATAGGAATAAAAGGTTCCAAATTTGAAGATTCTTCCAAACTCTAGGTTTCTAACATTCTATACTCTTTACAATTTTGGGATGAGGGAGTACTTAAGGGATTGGGACCTAAGGTTTTAGGTTTTAACAAATGTCCAAAAGATGAACTTTTATAGTGCTTTGTATTCTTTACAAGGTTCACAAAGAATGGGAAACTAATGATTTAGGATGAATGATCTAAGGTGAAAATGTTTTTCCAATGTCCATGTTCCCTAAAAAAAATTAGGTTAGGAATTTATGAGGACCAAAGGGATAGGAAGATCAAGAATCATTTAAAAGGACTAAAATTTTAAGATTTAAATCTTGAAAGCATGAAATTTATGTAATCTCACATGGATTTGATTTTACTAAAAGCTAAAATAAGGTATGAATTCTCCCAAAGCATGTTAAGGACCTAATCTCTGACCTACCAAAACATAAAGAAACCCTAAAATTCCTAAGTTAAAACCCCAATATGGGATTTCAAATGGGAAATATAAAAAAACACAGTTAAAAATATAAAAATCAATGAAAAACCAACAAAACAACATAAAAATAAATAAATAAAAACTAGAAAAAATCATCAAATAGTCGATTAAAAACTAAAATCAAATGCAAAAACAATGAAAACCAACTTACAAAATGACCAAAAGAATGCATGATATGGGAGAGAATTAGTTCCATACACCTAGTGAATCCTATGGCCAATTCAAAGAAAGAAACATAGAAAAACATCTCAAATTCGCACAAAGTTGCAAGGAGCAACCCTTTCTCAATCACCCAAAGCTCAAGAAACACAAGAATTTTGAATGCAAAGTGCATAAATGAGGCAAAAAAATGAATATATAGGCCCTAGCTACCCTAAACATGACATAATGTTTCTTAGGTCAAGTGTGAATTTGGGATCTAGGAGGAACTTGAAACCAAGTTTGTGAGTACCCAAGTTCCTTGGACTCACAAAATTTTAAAGAGACAAAGGGGAAAAATCAAATAGACATGGGAAAGTGAGAAGTGGGAGGACTTAAGAACTTGGAATCATGTTCCAATGTCCAAGAAAATCCTAGAAGTCTAAAATTTCAATAATAGTATGAGAGTATGATTTTTAAAGGAACTTGGGACGAAGTCCAAGGTCCACAAAAGCTCTAAAAATCCAAAAAGGTAAAAAATAAAATAAAAAGACTCAAAATAAAAAAAATAAAGATAAAAACAAGGACCCTAAGAGGATCAAAGACTATAAAATAAAGAATATAGGAAACAAGTTTCAAAAACAAAGACTTGAAGAAAACAAGAAAGGGAAGAGGTCCCAATTTGCTAAGAAAAAAAATAGGGTGTGTATCTAAAGCATAACAACTCCTATACATAACTCTCATGTATTAAAACTAGAAAAAAAAGACATAAAAAATATTAATAATCTATAATGTTATTTTAAAATAAAAATGATTTGAATGATAATCAATCTCAAATTCAAGATTCTCCTTTTAAATAAAAACATAAAAAACATTAGACTTAACTATAACCTTTATAATATTAATATAAACAATACATATCCAAAAGAAATTATAAAATTAATCATCTTATAATTAATAATTACTTTGTCGATATTAAATATCTTTTAATTTATCGTAAATTTAAAATATTTTCAGAATTATTTTTCCTATATAAAATCATCAATTTTTTATCAGATTATAATAATTAAACATTAATATTAATCATCTTGCTAACTAAACCCTATAAAAATAACTCTGAATTTCCTCTTATGAACTATTCGATAACACATTCTATTCGAAATTGCTACAAAGTGCACCATGAAACATTGACCGTAAGAAACAGGGTATAACGATTTGTCTGCCTTTTTTTCTATATTGTACTATGTAGATGTGTAATGTGCAAGATTGGATTGCTGCAGCAGGCATTGTGGAAGCCTCTCAGTTGGGTTGGCTTAAATATATATGTCCCCATTTTACAGTCCGCAGCCACCATGAGAGAAGTTGCAAAGGGTAAATGTATGCATGCCCACATGATCAAAATAGGATATCAGCCAAACATTTTTGTGAACAACAATCTGGCCAACATGTATTCAAAGTGTGGATTCTTAGCAGACGCACGCCAAGTGTTTGACAGAATGTCTGAACGAAGTGTCGTCTCGTGGAATGGAATTATAGCAGGATTTATTCGGTATAGCCAATATGATGAGGCAGTGGAGCTGTTTTACCAGATGCTACAGCGAGGGGTGCAACCAAATGAATTCACCTTTGGCAGCTTGCTTAGCGGGGCTGCCACTGTTGCATTAAAAGAAGAAGGTAAACGACTTCACGCCCTTGTTGTGCTATTTGGATTTGAATTTGATTTGTTTGTGCAAAGTGCTCTTATTGATATGTATAGTAAATGTAAGGGTGTGGAGTATGCGCGCCATATGTTTGACAAAATGCCTCAAAGAGATATTGTTTCGTGGAATGCAATAATTGCCGGTAATGTGCAAAATGGTAATGGAACAGAGGCCCTCAGACTCTTTTGTGAAATGCAGCAAGCATCCATGCTTCCTAACGAGTACACATTTGCGATTCTTCTCAAAGCATGCGCAGACAGTCTAGTTCCAGAACTAGGAAAGGCAGTCCATGCCAATGTGATTAAATCTCAACTTGATCTGGATATTTCTTTATGGAATGCTCTTATTGAAATGTATGCAAAATGTGGAAAGATAAAGGATGCACTTTGTGTGTTCAATGAAATGCCTGAACGAGACATTGTGTCGTGGAATGCAATTCTAGCAGGGTATGCTCAGAATGGGCATGATAAAGAGGCTCTGGACCTTTTTAGGCAAATGCATAGGGCAGAACTGAAGTTTGATGAGTTCACCATTGCTACTGTTTTCAGGATATGTGATAACTTAGTTTCCATAGAACAGGGCATGCAGGTCCATGCCCTTGTCATTAAAACTGGATTTCAAGTGAATCTCTATGTGGGAACAACACTTATTGATATGCTTGTAACCTGTAGAAGGATGGATTGTGCAATCAAAGTATTCAGTGAAATTCCCAAACGGGATTTGATATTATGGGGTGTGCTTATTGCCGCATATGCTCATCAGGGCGATGGTGACAAAGCTTTGGAACTCTTTTACCAAATGCTACAGCTAGGTTTGAAGCCTGACGAGTTTACATTTTGCAGTATTCTAAAGGCATGTGCGAGCCTCGCAGTATTGGAACTTGGAAAGCAAATCCATGTGCACATCCTACATTGTGGATTTGAATCTAACGCCATTGTGGGTATCAGTCTCATTGATATGTATGCAAAAGGTGGGAGTATAAATGATGCCTGTATTGCATTTAGGGAAATGCCCAGAGAAGATGTTGCCTCATGGAATGCAATGATAAGTAGACTTACTCAGCATGGGCATGGCAGACAGGCTCTGGAACTCTTTAGAGAAATGCAAGATGCTGGCATAAAGCCAGATCATGTTACGTTTGTTGGTATTCTCAATGCTTGCAGTCATTTAGGCTTAGTGGATGAAGGTTGTTACTACTTTGATCATATGAACCAAGGCCATGGAATCATTCCTAGAGAAGAACACTATGCATGCATGGTTGACCTTTTTAGCCGGGCTGGGCTTCTGGAAGAGGCTGAGTGTTTTGTCAAGATGATGCCATTCAAACCCAGTCCTGCAGTGTGGCGAACTCTGCTTGCTGCATGCCGAATTCATGGCAATGTGGAGCTTGGAGAACGTGTTTCAGAATCTCTGTTTGCGATGGACATAAAAGATTCTGCAACTTATGTGTTACTCTCAAATCTCTACGCTGCTAAAGGCAGGTGGAATGATGCAGTGAAGGTGAGGAAAATGATGAGTGATAGAGAAGTGAACAAAGAGGCAGGGCTTAGCTGGATTGAAATAAAGAGCAAGGTTCATGTATTTTGTGTTGGACTCTAACCCAATCTACAAAGAGAAGAGATCATTGCAAACTAGGGGAAGATGAAGATTAAGCCCAGGTAAGTTCCCTGTGATCTACATTGGGAATGTACAGAAGTAACATCTTCTGTGGTCTATTTATCTCTATTGGACTCATTAGCTTCCCGTTCATAATATTTATATGAAGTGTGAAAGTTCTTGCCTTGGTAGTGGTTGATTACTGCTACGAATTTGAGTGCCAAGATTGTTGGGCAAGTAATATTTCCTCGCAGGACAGTTGCTTCCATCATTGCAGGAACCAACACTAGGAATACTTCAGGAACTACTGGTGATACAACTGGAAAATGTTAGGAATTTAATTCTTATGGACTGTATGTATTGCATATACTATACTCAAACTCATGGGAAGATAAATTTGGTAGCAGGAAACATATATATCGCCTCTGGCAAAATGTTTTCTCTGATGGATAAATGACAGTGCCAAATAGGACACAGTTCATATGAACTAATATCGGCTTTGTCTGCACGGCCACCTGCTGCAAACCCAAAGTGGGTAGTTTGACTACATATCGCAATTCATAGCAGTAAAGAAATAAGGAGGATTGTTTTGGCTCCAAGAAAAAGAGAACAACATTTAAAATCCAGAATCTGGTGATAAGTTATTTTTGGTAGACCATGTGAGTAACCTGCAACATGTTGTTAGGGTGACTAGAAATAGCTAAAGCCCTGAGAATAATTTGTAAATACACAAGTTTTTAATTTAAGAACCCAAGTCGAAGGACATCCCATTCTCACATTTATGTATGGATTTGTCGTATATACATATACCTGAAAATGCTCTACCACATTGCAGTATATGCACTTATAATTGTTAGTATTAGTGCTTTTGCAAGCTTCTAAATATAGGATGATTTTTTATATTTTAACATTGGAGTTTAAATATTAGTTCCAGCAAGCGCAGACAGTCTAGTTCCAGAACTAGAAAAGGCAGTCCATGCCAATGTGATTACATCGCAACTTGATTTGGATATGTCTTTATGGAATGCTCCTATTGACATGTATGCAAAATGTGGAAAAATAAAGGATGCACTTTGCGTGTTCATGGAATGCCTGAACGAGACATTGTGTCGTGGAATGCAATTCTAGGACAGTATGCTCAGAATGGGCATGATAAAGAGGCTCTGCACCTTTTTGGGCAAATGCATAGGGAAGAACTGAAGTTCGATGAGTTCACCATTGCTACTGTATTCAGGAAAAGTGATAATTTAGTTCTCATAGAACAGGGCATGCAGGTCCATGCCCTTATCATTAAAACTGGATTTCAAGGGAATCTCTATGTGGCAACAACACTTATTGATATGCTTTAACCTGTAGAAGGATGAATTATGCAATCAAAGTATTCAGTGAAATTCCCAAACGAGATTTGATATTATGGGGTGTGTTTATTGCCACATATGCTCACCAGTGCGATGGTGACAAAGCTCTGGAACTCTTTTACCAAATGCAACAGTTAGGTTTGAAGCCTGACAAGTTTACATTTTGCAGTGGTCTAAAGGCATGTGTGAGCCTCACAGTATTGTAACAAGGACAGCAAATCCATGTGCACATCCTACATTGTGGATTTGAATCTAACGCCATTGTGGGTATCAGTCTTATTAATATGTATGCAAAAGGTGGGAGTATAAATGATGCCTGTATTGGATGTAGGGAAATGCCCAGAGAAGATGTTGCCTCATGGAATGCAATGATAAGTGGACTTGCTCAGCATGGGTATAGTAGACAGGCTCTGGAACTCTTCAGAGAAATGCAAGATGCTGGGATAAAGCCAGATCATGTTACATTTGTTGGTATTCTCAATGCTTGCAGTCATTTAGGCTTAGTGGATGAAGGTTGTTACTACTTTGATCATATGAACCAAGGCCATGGAATCATTCCTAGAGAAGAACACTATGCATGCATGGTTGACCTTTTTAGCCAGTCTGGGCTTCTGGAAGAGGCTGAGTGTTTTGTCAAGATGATGCCATTCAAACCCAGTCCTGCAGTGTGGCAAACTCTGCTTGCTGCATGCCGAATTCATGGCAACGTGGAGCTTGGAGAACATGTTTCAGAATCTCTATTTGCTATGGACATAAAAGATTCTGCAACTTAGTTGTTACTCTCAAATCTCTACGCTACTGAAGGCAGGTGGAATGATGCAGCGAAGGTGGGGAAAATGATGAGGAAGTGAACAAAGAGTCATGGCTTAGCTGGATTGAGATTAAGAGCAAGGTTCATGTATTTTGTGTTGGACTCTAACCCAATCGACAAAGAGAAGAGATCATTGCAAACTAGGGGAAGATGAAGATTAAGCCCGGGTAAGTTCCTGTGATCTACATTGGGAATGGACAGAACTAACATCTTCTGTGGTCTATTTATCTCTATTGGACTCATAAGCTTCCCATTCATAATATTTATATGAGGTGTGAAAATTCTTGCGTTGGTAGTGGTTGGTTACTGCTACCAATTTGAGTGCCAAGATTGTTGGCCAAGTAATATTTCCTACGCAGGACAGTTGCTTCCATCATTGCAGGAACCAACACTATGAATACTTCAGGAACTACTGGTGATACAACTTGAAAAGGCTATGAATTGAATTCTTATGGAATCTATACGTTGCATATACTCAAACTCACAGGAAGATAAATTTGATACCAGGAAACATAGGTATCACCTCTGGCGAAATGTTTTCTCTGATGCATAAGTGACAGTGCCAAATAGGACACACTTCGTATGATCTAATATCGGCTTTGTCTGCATGGCCATCTGCTGAAAACCTGACTTGGGCAGTTTGACTACATATCGCACTTCATAGCAGTAAAGGAATCAGGAGGAGTGTTTTGGCTCCAAGAAAAAGGGGACAACATTTGGAAATCCAGAATCTGGTGATAAGGTATTTTTGGTAGACCATATGAGTAACCTGCAACATGTTGTTAGGGTGGCTAGAAATAGCTAAAGCCATGAAAATAAGTTGTAAATACACAATTTTTTAATTTAAGAACCCAAAACAAAGGACATCCCATTCTCACATTTATGTATGGATTTGTTGTATATGGCATATGGCAAATTCACCACCAACAATTCACTGCAGGAAAATTCACTGCCATGAAAAATTCACAAGTAGTAAAATTCACCAGCAGCAATTCACCGCTGCAGAAAATTAATCAAATTAATTTTAATGCGGTTAATTTTCCATGGCGGTGAATTGCTGGTAGTGAATTTTACTTGGGGTGAATTTGTCATGGCAGTGAATTGTTGGCGGTAAGGTGAATTGCTGGTGGTGAATTTTCCTAGAGCCATTGTATATACATATAATACCTGAAAATGCTCTACCGCATTGTAGGGTATGCACTTATAATTGTTAGTATTAGTGCTGTTGCAAGCTTTTAAATTTAGGACAATTTTTTATATATAAACAGTGGTAGTTAAGTTTTAGTAAATCTTTAAAACAATTTTCAGTTTTAAAATAATTCTTTTTAATGTGATATTAATGAATTAGGTAATCTTAATGTTTGTTTTTAATGTTAAAATGATGGGCATTTAGAAAAGAAATTCCATTCACTAGGTCTAAAAGTCATTCTTAATTGTGATGTTGTCCCCTTTTTTCGAAAAAGGTTTGAAGACTACTTAGAAATCTTAGACTGATAGCAATCCGTTAATTATATTCAAGATTTCTCTCTATACAAGCAAGGCTTTTCATCCACTTTAGGTAATCTACCATCCTCTAAACTTGCTCTTCTATTCTAGAGAAGGATATTGTTAGGACTGAGTATCTTTAACTTCTATTGAATTTCTGTAAATTATCCTTTGCAATTACTACTGTAAATCTGAGGAGCATGATGCAAAGTCAGATCCTTCTGCTAAATCATATTGCACTGACAAACTGTGGCATCCACCTATCAGGAGAACTAAATAGAATTTGGTGGGCTTCTCAGACATCAGTCCCACTATGGCGAAGTTTAATAGCCATAATTGTAGGCTTGGATGCCTGTTTGAGGCTATTCTCAGATTTATGGAAGTCTGCGTTAGAACAATTTCTGATGATTCTGTATCTGTAGTTCTGTTTGATGATAGCGCCAATTTAGTGGTACAGATGGAGGATATGAAAGAAGGTGTTGCTGATCGCCTTCTTCCGTATTTCCCTGGTGGAGGAGCTACCCACTCGTCAGGGTTGGATGTTCCACTGAAAATATTAAGGAGCCTGACATTACTCTGTAAACGTAAAGAAACAGGTTGCTATCTTCATTAGCGGTTGGGGAAACAACAGAGAAGAGGATCCCCTCTATTATGTGGAAAAAATCTAAAGAGCGGAGCCTAGAATTATACTTCACACAATAATGTTTGGAAAGGATCTGCAAATGAACATCTTGGTTGAAACGGCAAAGAAACGAGGCGGAACCTTTGAACAAACATTGGATAAGATTCAGTTGCCCCGTAGATTTGAGAATCCGGCCAACAGTCTCAAACCCCAAGTTGCATCGTTAATGTAAGGCATCCCCTGCCTGCTCTGCTTTTTGTTATTTGTTTTAGGTACCATCTGGTGCGCTTATGGAATCATCCGTAGTTTTGTAATATATGTTTTGGAGTCTGATATTTTGCTAACCCCACCATTAATAGTATGCGTCCTGGGCACTTACAAAACAGAAGTTGTAGAGGTCTTGGGCTTTGTAGGTTGCATACCTTTCCATTAATCATCTTGTCGACAACACTGGAATGTGATCAACAAGATGATTAATGACAGTTTTCTTTCTAAGTCAATGTATTTTTGGGACTGAGATACAATAGGGGAAACGTACCAGTAGCCGCTAGGGCCAACTTCGTGCATTCATGTAGAGTGCAAAATAGGCCTGATTTCATTTTTTTTTTTTGGGCTTCTTCGTAACCGAGTTAGGACCTTAAAAAGAAAAAATTGGCTTTTGGGTATTTCAAACACGTCTTGTGGAAGTCGTAAAGCGAAAGATGGTAAAAAAGGGGGTTTTTTTAACCTCCGTCCCCTACATCTTCACTATTTCGCCTATACCCATTCATTACAAATCCAAAAAAAATTTAAAAAATTGCCTATTACCAATTATCATTTCACCTATTTCAAGTTATGTTTGTATGCGAGCCCCATCAAAATATCACATGGGTCTGTTAGGATGCGGTCCCTTTACCATCAACCTCATCACATTAAAATGTTCTCTACGTGCCCCATATTCCTTCATCAAACCATGCATATGAGTTAACCACGTACCTCTTAAGCCTTCATCAAACCACGTGTACGTGTTAACTTAACCGCAGGTTGCTGGGCAGCTTTAAGCCCTAAAGTCTTCATCTCCCGCGGTTTCTTTCCAGAATGTTCGTCGCTGCATCCTCTCTCTTGCCACTAACTTTGGCTCTGCGACCACGGCGACGACCTTCGGCTGCAAGTAACGTCTCCACCTCTCTTCACCAGCAAGATTGCTTGTTTAACAGTGGAATTTTGTTGGGTTCGATGGTGTTTGAGTGCATTTTGGCATCTTTAAAAATCATTTCTGTGTATGGCATGAAGGGTTTGACTGTAATCATTTATATTTACATGTGACTGCCGACTGGTAGAAAAATGAACCCTCGTGAATTATTTTGTCTACGGCATCGACTTTTTGACTATTATGCCTTTTTTTGACATTATTCTATGAAGTAATCACATGTAATGTGATTTAAACAGGACATTGACGGAATTTTGACCAAGTATCATGATGACATTTATTGGGTATATAATAAGATACTTAATCTTCAAAGATTTTTTCATTTAATCTTATATGGAGCTACATAAAACGTCTCCACCTCTTTTCACCTGCAAGATTGCTTGTTTAACAGTGGAATTTTGTTGGGTTCAACAGTGTTTGAGTGCATTTTGGCGTTTTTAAAAATCATTTATGTGTATGCCATTAACGGTTTCACTGTAATCATTTATATTTACATGTGACTGCCCACTGGTAGACAAGTGAACCCTCGTGAATTATTCTATGAAATTTAAACAGAACATTGACAGAATTTTGACCAATTATCATCATGAAATTTATTGGGTATATAATAAGATACTTAATCTTCAAAGATTTTTTCATTTAATCTTATATGGAGCTGCAAAAAACGTCTCCACCTCTCTTCAAGCCTAATGTCAAATACAAACAGTATTGTGATCAACATCGAGCACCACACACCTTTGAGGTAAGTGCCACACAGTAGAGCTTCATTTGCAAAAGGAAATAGTCTTGCAACCTTATTGGAAACCTAATCTTATTCAGTGTGGCCTATTTGCAATTAGTAAGAGAGTTGAAGATATGTTCTCGAGATTAATCTTCCAACTAATATTGGTTTGCATCCAGTTTCCAATTTAGATCTCCCGTGCCATTACTTTTTTGCCTTGTTGGACTACAAATTTTACAAAAACAACTTCAGCTTGGACAGATGAATCTTGATTGCAGCATTTTAACCAAAACCAATGTAGTAGTTGTTGCTAGAGTCAAATGCACTAGATTTCAAGAGATACCTCTATCAGATCATTAAAGTAGGTACCTTCTCAGGAAAAGGTTCACAAAATCTCAAGTTGCTAACAACTTTCTACACCTTTTTCCACAACTTGCTGTGATGGGGACCATTATTACTCAAAGAGGCACTTTCCTAGATCATGCAGACATATTAGCCATATGTTATCTTCACTACTAGATTCAGGTACTTTCCTAGAATATGTGGATAATTTCAAAGCTCTAATCACTCTTTGTAATGCTACTTAGATTTGATAGTTTAGCCTTTTGCGCAATTGTTCAACAATGTTTCCAATAAATTACAAAGCAGAGGATACAAATCTGACAAAAGATGTGTGTGTGCATTTCTTGTAACTACCACAATAATCCTTCATCTTGTATTCTTGTATCTTAATCTAATTTCACTATATTTATAAATTAGTGAATTAGTGAGAAGATAGTATAAATTGAAATCTTGTGGGCATACATTCAAGCTATGGATCTTGTGCAAAACAATTCTATAACACCATCTTGCATTTTATATTTCTAGCATGGTGCTCTCTTATTCTTGAATTTCCCTTGTTGAATAACATTTGCACTCTATAACTCTTGCATTTACTTATGTTCATAACACATTTAGATCTATTTCAAGTGTGTTGTCTCCTGAGCATACGTGTTCCCTAGAACAGTAGTATGACAATGGTCTTTCTTCATATCATGTCTCGGGGCATTTGAGTTTGTCATCTAAATCCTTCTCTGCATTTTGTAAGCCCCCTTGCATGAGGCCTGAGAACAGGAAGCTTGGTCTCAGAACTCACAACCATTTGTTGTACCTTCCTTCATGATCTGAACAGATGGAAGACAAATGTACACCAAAGACGTGAACTTGAAAAATGTATTAGAAGATGACAAAATCTCTTTGATCAACTCCTACAGTGTGTTAATATACTCAGATACCTCATAACCAAGTAACACATCACAGTATGGGATCCTCTCAATTTATGATCTATTTATAAACTTCCCTTTATCTCAGTTAATTTCTTGAGTTTCCTTGTTCTCAGAAATATCTGATCATTAACTGAATGGAATTGATGCATATGTGGAATCATTTGTGTCCCAAAAGAGGTGCCAATGGGAGTTACCCATATTTTTCTAGAGGTATATACTATGTTACCACTGTTTATGTGCCCCCCTGTCCACTACAACTCCACTATTCAGTTATCCATCATCACCTGTTGCATATCCATAGTACAGTTTCATATTTTACGAGTTAATATTACCCAACTAGAATCTGTCAATATGTGTGTCTAACTGCATTTATTGCTCTATGTCTTCTTAATCAACTTTTGATCTCCACCATTAACTTTCCCATCATCACCTATTGCATGTACATAGCACAGTTCTATATTTTAGAGTTGATCTTTCCCTATATATATATATATATATATATATATATATATATATATATATATATATATATATATATATATATATATATATATATATATATGACATGGACCTTAACACATGTAATTTGATATAGATATATATCTATATAAGATTGTACATCTTATATGGATAATAATGGTGAAAATGAGGAAGAAAACCACGGGAGATGAAGACTTTAGGGCTTAAAGCTGCCCAACAACCCGCGGTTAACACATACGCGTGGTTTGATGAAGGCTTAAGGGGTACGTAGTTAACTCATATGCATGGTTTGATGAAGGAATATGGGGCACGTGGAAAACATTTTAATGTGATGAGGTTGATGGTAAAGGGGCCAACTCCTAACGGACCCACGTGATATTTTGATGGGGCCCGCATACAAACGTAACTTGAAATAGGTGAAATGATAATTGTTAATAGGCCTTTTTTCATTCAACACACCATTGTTTGGCAGGAAAATACAAATGTGAAAGTCAATCACCACAATTCAATGCATTCAATATACACATTCTAATGATTTTATAAGAGGCAATTTCTAGTGTCATTTTCACTACGAATTTGCATATGCTTTCACTACATATCCTCTACAAAATTCACCACCATACATATAACAAAACAGAAAACGTTTTATAATTCATATGTATGACTAAATTTATGCAAGCCACCTATTTTGTCAATTACACCAAATATAAAATTGATTTCCTATAAGCCATGGCACAACTCAGGCATAATTGGCCACAACAAAATGAAATGACATTGTTTCCCATGAAGATTGAATTTGCACATTGCAAAATTCAGAGCTTACTAAGGCAACCTATGCACATTACCTATGCACATTCCTCTTAAAAGGGAGCTTATTCATGCCGATACACCCAGAATAAGTAAATTCATGTTTTTATTTATTAGTATACCAAATTTACATTTATGTTGTCTGTTTCATTGTTCAATATACTCTTTTATATTTATGTACTCAATGCCTACATTATTTTCAGCCATACGGAATATTCAGTTTTGACTTATGTTGTCTATTTTTATCAGTTTCAATAATTAGATTACATATTTGTATATACATATACATGTACATGTATATGTATATACAAATATATATACACATGTATATGCATATGTATGTATGAATGTATATGTATATACATAGACATGTATATTTATATAGATATACATATATTTATTGAAAGTCGTGGCACACAGTATATGCACAATACACACTGTCAAATAAATTTGTGCAACGATTGTCACTAAATATATGTATATTTATATAGATGAACATGTATATGCATATAGATATACATGTATACACATACATATATATGTATATATATGTCCATTCTATTGCACTCTGCCATATATGGTGCCATCATATGTAATACACATTATTATTTTCAGCTTCATACCAAGGATCAAAACATTGTGGATTTTAATGCTCCAATCAAAACTCTTATTATTGTGCATGCAATATTGTAAGGATGATTTGATGTGGGAATGTTACGAGTACCAAGTAATACCCCCATTTATTACAATTATTTTGCAAGCAAGCAGGAGCATGGAGAGGTGAATCAAGCATGTGGATTATCAACATACCAACAAAGTTGTGTTTGTTAACACAACAAACTCTATAGGGACTTTTTTCTCTGAATGCTTCATGATATGTTTACATTTTCTGGTATACACATGTTCATAAATAAATACTTTTCTTATTAGATGCTTATTTCGTTGGAGGAATATATTTATTGGCATTGGTCTCTTAATGGCAGGAATGTGAGGACATATCTGCAATCAACATAAGACATTCAACGTTAATGATAGGTAAAGTCTATGACTTTAATTTGGCAATGACCTAGTAATACTGAAAAATGTGTCTTTTTATATATACGACTGAAAGTTAGATGAAATGAGCAATAGTATACGGTAATTATGAGATTAGTTAGTATTAGATTAATTATATGTCTGCATGTATATACATATATATATTGATAGGTATACATGTACATACATATATATGGTTATGCATATATGTATGTACATATATAGCTATATATATGTGTGTGTGTGTTTATGTGTATATATAATTAACCTGATAATTAACATGTAGTTCCATTAATTTTTTATACTGATAATTGATAAGAGTATATCATTGTCTTCATATGCCTTCATCAAACCACGCGTATGGGTTTACCTAACAAAGTTTTGTGATTATTTTTTATTGACAAAGACTGAAACATAGTCTAATTAGTGAGAACACAGAAAATAGAAGGCTGAAACCATCATCAAACATATAAGGCATACAAATTTGAGGTTCCAATAACAAACAACAACAGCATTAGGACATTTTATAATCATATCATATAAACTTCAATTGTTTTGATTGTCAAATCTGGGTGCCTTCTTCGAAATCCTGCCTACCATGACCTCCCGGGGACCCCATTTGTGAAAGGATTGGGTCGACCTGCAATTATTTGGGAAACTATGGCTTGTAGTTGATTTACTTGCAGTCTGTGGCCCAATCTTGCCATGTCCTTGCACCATTGGACAACTTCAGTCTCCTCCTCTTCAGTTAAAATTGTACGTGGACCCCTCCTCTTTGTGGTGGTTTGTCCTAACATCCACACCCTCAAACTGCTAGGTGGCATACCCCACTTGATTGCGGTTGCCTTGATTGATATGTTGTGTTCTTCAACAGTCTTAACTGCTCCTTCCATATCAGCATATGTCCACTGCCTAATGGGTACAGGTGAGGGCAGTTGCATAGCAGGTTGAACATTTGGTTGAACAGGAAGTTCGGCTTCTGTTGTGTTGGTGGCTTCATCTGCAGAGTCAGGAACATCTTGTGGGCTGGGATTTGCATGAACCTCCTCATCAGGTTGTGTTTCAACAAAGTGCACCCCACGAGTTATTCTAATTGCACGTTTTCCTCTTCCTACAACCCTTGTAGTCCTTCTAGTAGGTGCCATAATTTTCCAATTAACCTGCATGAACAGTAAAAATTGAATAACTTGTTAGTGTAGCAAAGAATAAAATGTTTTTTAGTTCATAGAATAATGTCAACAGAAATCATAGCACTCAAACATTAACAACGCCCAAAAAAACCCACTGTTGAAAAAACAATCTTGTGGGTGAAGAGAGGTGGAGACGTTTTCTGCAGCTCCATATAAGATTAAATGAAAAAATCTTTGAAGATTAAGTATCTTATTATATACCCAATAAATTTCATGATGATAATTGGTCAAAATTATGTCAATGTTCTGTTTAAATCACATTACATGTGATTACTTCATAGAATAATGTCAAAAAAAGGCATAGTAGTCAAAAAGTCAATGCCGTAGACAGAATAAGACAAAATAATTCACGACAGAATAAGACATAATAAAACAGTCAAACCCTTCATGCCATACACAGAAGTGATTTTTAAAGATGCCAAAATGCAATAAAACACCATCAAACCTAACAAAAATCCACTATTGAACAATCTTGCAGGTGAGAGGTGGATCAAATTTGTACTAGTCTATCAAATTTGTACTGGTCACATGTAAACTCTACATGGCTTGATATGAGGAAACAGTACAGGCATGACTATATATATTTGTGTGTGTGTGTGTATGTATATATGTGTATGTATGTATGTATGTATGTATGTATGTATGTATGTCTACAATGTAATAAGAATATGACATAATAATACAAAATAGTTCATGAGGGATCATTTTCCTACCAGTCGACAATCACATGTAAATAGAAATGATTACAGTCAAACCCTTCATGCCATACACAGAAATGATTTTTAAATATGCCAAAATGCAATCAAACACCAGATTCTTACCAAATTTTTATATACATATCTATACAATCTGATATGATGAAACCCTACACATTCTTATCAGACTATATATATATACAATATGCTATGATGAAACCGTACACATTCTTATCAGATTATATATATATATATACAATCTACTATGATGAAACCCTACATAGTCTTATTAGATTATATATATGTACAATTTGCTATGATGAAACCCTACACATTATTAAAGATGGATTTAGAATATAACTGTGATATGATTAAAAAATGGGTAATGTTGATGTTATTATATTTGATGTATTGTATAATGCTGCTATTATAATCTTTGATTTATGATGAATGAAGGTGAAAAATAGGTGGCCATCTATGCCTGAGTTTTGTCGTGGCCTTTAGGAAATCAATTTTATATTTGGTTTAATTGTCAAAATAGGTGGCTCTATTAAATTCAGTTAGATAAATGAATTATACTATATTTTTTAGTATATTAGGGAGCCTTACACCATTAACTGTTTATGCAGGTACCAGAAGTAGATGGAGTTAATGCATGAAGATGTCAAGGGATGTGTGGGTGATTGTGCAACTGATAGCTCATAAAGCTATTCAATGTTTTGTATTATGTCAGAATGTGCACCATTAACTATTTATAATGTTTTAAATTATGTCACATTGTGCACCATTAACTGTTTATGTATACATGTAAATACAATGCACTAGAAGCTTTAAGCCACTTGCATGGAGTGGTTATTATAAACATCAATGCACCTTTTTTAATTCATAAATGACTTTATTTTGTACAAGTTGACTTGTGTTGAAAACATAATTGTACCAATATATGTTTAAATTTGTTTTTTTTTGTTGGTTGGTTACAAACTAAGAGTGAACATATACTGGTGTAATGTCTAATTTTTTATTGGCATAACTACAAGATTTTAATGACTAAAATGTAAACAGATATTGGGGGGACAGGTGAACGAGGAGTGAACGAAAATCGGGGGTTTTCCCTTAACGGGATTGGTTTTATTTTTATGTTATGTCAGTTTACATAAAAATGGCACACTAGCTATCTTGCATACAAGATGCATTAGATGGGTGCATCTCATGTCATTGCTGCCTTTACTGATGCCACCATCTTACAGTTTTTTTTTTGGGGATCTCACATGAAATTCAGAAACAATATGGCTGCCTTTCTTCTTTCAATTAATTTGATTTCTTAATTATGAAGTTTTTGTCATTCCAAACAAATGCAACAAAAGAATATTTAGAACAAAATGTGTATCCTTTCATTTTTCTTTGATCTTTGGTCAAGTTGAAAAAGGAACTCTAGTAATCTTTTATTCTTTTATCTCTTCATAAGAAGTTTTCAAGATTTTTGAAATAATTCTTTTATCTCCTCAAAAAAAGTTTTCAAGATTTATGAAGATTTAAGGAGAGATTTTAAGAATATATGAAAATTGCAATATTAATATTTTCATTATGATATTGCTATCAAGATTCGACCATGTAGTTTTTGAGTCAAACTTATTGACTCGTGTTTCACAAGAACCCATCTCTCATGATATTGAATGGTCCACTTAGCACTCATTGGATCTAAGTGATGCTTCACACTTAAATCTTGATAGCAATATCATAATGTTTTCATTATTAATAAAAGAAAAATTTAAAAAGTTTGTGTACGTATAATTGGTTTTTTAATAAAAGACGGTAAAAACTTTATTAATCAAAGAGAGTAGTACAAAGCATAAAACCAACACGAAACCCAAAAGGGCCAAGAAAAATCATACAAGAGATCAAAAGAGTTCATGCAACATCTCATATCCTCAGTAACTAAATCCTCCAAATTCTAGGCAAGGGCCCCAAGTAAACTATCCCAATCATCCACCAACCAAGTCCCGTTCTTCTCAAAAGCCCATTTGGCCAACCCATCAGCCACCTTATTCCATTCTCGAGGGATATGAGAGAAGGTAATAGATTTAAAAATTTCACTAAAACTGGTGATTTGCTTAGCTACCACAGCAAGTTGTCAACTAACATCATCAAACTGCCTCCTATTTATCAAGTCTATCACCACTTGAGAATTCGACTCACAAATAATCCTATTCCATCCAAGAGCACATACCCTCTTCAAAGCCAAGAGAATAGCCAAAGCCTCCATAAGATTATTAGAGTGTTTCCCTCTATATTCTGAAAAGAAGAACACAACAACCCTAGAACTATCTTTGCCCACTCCACCAACACCAACGTGCCCAGGATTGCCCCTGGCAAACCCATCAGTGTTGATTTTAAGGACTCCAGTGGGAGGGAGTATCCAATGTCCTCCCTGAAAGACTTCCCCTCTAGAACACCTGCTCTGCCCCTTCTTAGGCCTTCCAGTACTGTCAACAGAAATCCCTAGATTATGGATCAGCCCAGAATCACCAGGATCCCTTGGGACCGTCAGATGACATTTAGTATAAAGAGTCTCCTACAAAGCCCCAAGAATGTGAGACCAAACTTGGTCAACCAACAACTTCTTATACAGAAAGATCTTGTGATTGTGCTCCAACTAGATGTGCCAAATAATCAGGCTAGAGCCAATAGGCCAAGCTCTGTGCAAAAAAGAAGTCTTTACAGAAATGGGCCCAATGCTCTGCCAAAACTCATCAAGAGAAGGATGCCTACACTGTAAGTTTTAGCCCCCCCACCAAAAATGCCAAATGGTCCTAGCAAAGGGGCAATGAAAGAAAAGGTGAGAAACAATATCAACATCCTTTGGACATAAGAAACAAATTGAAGGACCTTGGAAGCCTCACTTATAGAGGTTATCCCAATTCAAGCACCTGCCATACATGACTAACCAAAAAAAGAAGTTGTATTTTGGCCAAGAGAATTTATTCCAAATATTTTTCCACCAAGGGACCTCCAGACTGCCCAAGGCGTATATGTCCAAGACACAATACCCTAAAGCAATAGTGAACTTCCCTTTTGGATCTATACCCCAAGTCAACACATCATGCTCTGCAAGTGAACAACATACTCTATTAGCCAAAATGGAAGGCAACTCCCTTCTATCCTCCACAAAGCCTCCTAGGGGTCAGTCCTACATATCCTTCCACTTGTAAACAATAGTCTACCCCAAAGCCTGGGGGGTTTTAGAATCAATCGCTCTGCTCCAACCAGCCTAAACAAAAATCCTACATAAATCTCCCAAGTGAGGATGAGAGGAAAGAATAGGCGGGTAACCATCCCATGAACCATACCAAAAAATAGCATTGAAACCTCTATTGTAGATCCAAAATAGGCCTTGTTTAACCAACTTAACACCCCTCTTTAGAGTATCTCAAATCATAGAACCTTTCCTCGTAAGGCTAAATCAAGGAATCTTCACAACATCCACCTCCCCAATGTACTTGAAGGTAAGGATCCTGGCCCAATACTAATTTTGATGAGAACACCATCTCCATTACAACTTAGCAACCAAAGCTTTCCCATTCCAATTCACCCTGCACAATCCCAAACCACCATCCTGCTTTGGCTGACAAACAACTTCCCACTTAATCAAGCTCCACTTCCTCGAAAGGAGATTACTCGACCAAAGAAACAGTCTACAGAGGCCCTCAAAATATTTGATGAAGCTTGAGGGAGCAGTCAAAACAAAGCACCTGTAAAGGTGAAGGGTCTGCACCACCAACTTTAGTAGAGTAACTCTACCAGTCGTAGAAATCCATCTACAAGTCCAATGACAAACCAACCCACGAAATTTATCAATCACGTCCTGCCAAAAGCACCTAGGAAGTGGGCGCATAGCTAGAGGGATACCAAGATAGATGAAGGGAAGCTTCCCCACTTGAAACCTTAAGATTCTAGCAATACACTGTTGAATAAGCATGGGGGTATTAAAGAAATAAATGTAATCTTGACTTACTCTCATTAATGCGTTGACCTGAGGCAGCCAAGTAATAGTCTAAGGTCTGTCGTAAAGCAACTGCTTCAGCCACCTTAGAGGCACCCATCAAAGTTGTATCATCCACAAACTAAAGATGAGTTTGAGGAGGCAAAGAACTGCTCCATTGCCATCCTTGAATGAGCCCATCCATAACCTGGGACTTAATGAAGCTCCCCAAGTCCCCAGCCATCAAGATAAAATAAGTATGGGGATAAGGGATCCCCCTGTCGAAGACCTCTAGATGCACCAAACAGATTAGAAGACTCCCCATTTATGAGAACATAAAAGGAGGGAATCGTCACAAAAACTCATGACCCAATCAATCCACTCATTACCTAACCCAAAGGCTCTGAAAATTTTAATAAAAAAAACCCCACTTAACTCTATCATAAGCTTTGGCCATGTCCAACTTTATAAACATAACCTTTTCCTTAGAAGAATCCATGGAATGAATAGTCTCAACAACAATAACCACTCCATCCAAAATTTGTCTACCCACAACAAAGCCTCCTTGTTCCTCCGAAATCAACTTATCTAGCCATGGCTTCAAACGCTCAACAATTAACTTTGTAATAATTTTATACACCACATTGCATAAGGCAATTGGTCGAAACAGACCCAAAGAATCAACACCCTCTCGTTTTGGGATAAGAGCAAGAAACATGGCATTCATAGCACACAACATTTGATTATTCCTTAAAGACTCCTAAACAACCTCCAACAAATCAAGGCTGATCACTTCCCAAAATTCCTGAAAGGACTCAGTTGGAAACCCATCTGGACCAGGAGCCTTCCCTTTTTTCAATTGAAACACCACGACTTCCAACTCCTTCAAAGAAATAGGTTTAAGAAGAGAGGCACTCATATCCATGGTCCCCAAAGGAGGAATACAGGCCAAGATAGAAGCTTCCTCCTCACAAGTAGGAAGAGTATCATTAGAAAAGAGAGCATAGAAGAAGGGAACCGGCTCACTAGAAATCTTTGAAGAGGAAGAAAGAATAGAACACTCAGTAGAACGAAGAGAAGAAATAATGTTACCTTGTCTTCAAGCCCTCACCGAGTTATGAAAGAAGGAAGTATTCCTATCCCCTTTCTGAAGCTAGTCAACACGAGCCTTCTATTTCCAAAAAAAATCCTCATGAAGCTCCCACTCCTCAAGTTCTTTAATCCAAATATCCTCTAACTTGCTCAAATCTGCATCAAGACCTTGATCACGAATTTTCCTGTTAATAGAATCCAAGTGCTCCTATGTAACCCTTTTCTTTTGAAACACATTGCAAAAATGATACTTATTCCAATGTTTCAACTTATACTTAACATATTGAAGCCTCTTCACAAAGGAGTACATAGCCATACCAAAAGCAGGCCGACCTTCAGTCCACCATCTAGAAACCAAATCAAGAAGGCTTTCCTCCTTGAGCCACATAAGCTGAAATTTAAAACTTTGCTTCTTGGAACCACTAACCAAATGGGTAGAAAATTTGATCGGCTAATGTTTCGATCCTCGCTAATCTAAAATTTCAGAACTTGACAGCCACTTGTCACCAACCCAAAAATTAGAAACAAGAAACATGCCCAACCTTTCACATATTGCATCATTCCCAAGCTTCCTATTATTCCAAGTAAACATGTCATTCAAGGGTTTGATATCCACAAGCCAGAGCCAAGCCAAATTAACTCGAAGAAGATCAAAGGAAGGGTCTAGACGAGGTACACCCCCCCTTTTCTCTTCAAGAGAGACAATTGCATATAAGTCATCTGCCATAATCCAAGGAATGAAATGATCCAACGATCTCAAAAAATGAATGTGAGACCACAAAAGAATCTTACCAGGGATGTTCATTGAAGCATAAATGTTGGAAAGAAGAATTCTTTCCCTTGTCTTCAAACTAAACGCAACAAGAGAAATGGACAATTTACTAGAGAACCACCAAATAGGTTAAATCTGCTAAGGATCCCCTAAACAGGAAAGACCCCCAAAGCTACCATGGGCACCCAAAAACTGGCATTAACCCTCTATTCCAGATCTTAGACGCACACTGCATCATACCATCCATTGATAACTCTGTCTCCTAGAGAAAAACCAAATCTGGAGAATATACACAAACTAAATCTCGAATAGCCTTTTGGCTAGGGATTCTATTCATACCCCTTACATTCCATGAAACCACAATCATCGCAAAGGGTGGGAAAAGTGAGTATCCAATGTCTTCACCAACCCAGATTCAACCTATGTCTCACCAACCATCTTGACTTTTTCCTGATGGGTATGTGCAGGATCATCATGGAAAAAACAAACGCTTAAGTGGTGAAAAATTCAGAAAAATCAGAGTTAGACAACTTGATGTAAAAAATTGAATAATTTATCTATATTATTTCAAAAATATGTAAGAATAGAATCTATAGCAAATTGAATGTAGTTTCTAAAGTACTAGGTTTATTTTTCTAAAAAAAAAATTCTATTTGGTGAAAATTTGAAATTTTAATGTAGCAGTACTTAAATTTCAGGGAAAAAATAAGTAGGTGTCTGTCTAACCACCCTAACCACAATAAAATGATAATATTTTAGATATAAGTAGAGGACTTATGTCTAGATGTGATACATATTTTTTGGTATTTTTTTCCAAGTAAATAATTAATTATGATTTTTTTTATTACAAATTTTAAAAAATATAAAAACATGTATGTCTGACCACCTTAACTTAGTCAAAACTTCATGAAATTCATTTTTTTCATCATAAAAAAATGTGATACTGTTTGAAAGCTATAAATGTTTTTCAATCAGCCTATCAATCAGGACTTTAGTCGTAATTCAAATAGAAAATGAATAGTAATTATTTATTAAATTCAAAGTAAAACACAATTTATATTGGTGGAAAACTAAGAATCTCTTTTAAAAAAATTTTTCGTTTCATCAATTTTGGAAGAAAAAAGAGTCATCAGCTACATACCTTACACATACCCATCATATCACCACTTTTTGGCCCATCATGATCTTGCACATACCCTGATCCTTCTTCCTACCCACCTTCTAGGACTTATCAGGAGCACTCTTTTTTAGGGGCTTTTACTATACACCTAGAATAGGGGAAGAAGTAGAGATTTTATTCTTGCTAGGATCTCTAGAGACTAAACCACCAATTGGACATGCACCACCAGTAGCAGAGACCAAAGGAGTGTTAGCCAACACACAAGAATCCCCAAGTCCAACACTAGAGGAAGGAACAACTAAATTCTTCACCATCCCAAGAGCATCCATAGAACCAAGAGCTGAAGAAGATCCAACCATAGGCCCTCAGGATTATAAGAAGAAAAAGGAGGAACATCAACATGCAAGTTAGGAGATATCCCCTCCTCGTGGACCAAGTCATCTAATGCATCAAACCTATTAAACGTCTCCTCCTCTTGGTGGTCCCATAAAGTCCTCTTAAGACCTCGACTCTTATTTCAAGGCCTAACAAGCTCAAACCCATCTTTATCCTAAGTCACCCCTTGTATGGGTACTTTTCCCTTCTCATAATTTTGATTTGAAATAGTCATCTTGTTACATGAGCTACTAGCATTAGGTGCACAAGGACACCGCCTCTGAAGATGACCATACTCACAACATAACTGACATCTGAATGAAAATTTTTCATAATCTAATGGTTGGGTCCAAGAACTAGATCCCACTGTCAAATCAATAGAGTTTGACAAAGGCTAACTCAAATCAATCTCTACACAAACACATGCATAGGAAAAAACCCTCTTCTCTAGAGTTTGCTGAGAAGTGCCAATCGGTGTTTCCATTGACATAGCAATTGATTACATTATATCTCTCCTCCAACATTTAGCAACAGCTGAGGAAAGCAGACCCAAATCGAGACCTTGGATGAAAATTCCTCCACTGAATTAAAAGCAACATGCCATGGTTTAATGAACAATCTAACTTGATTATAAAAATATGGGCCACCCTCAAAGGCCTTATTTCAATCTGAAATACATGAAAAAAATCCACCAAAAAGAAATTGTTTGTAGCTAACAGAACATCAAAATCGCCCTTTGGGTTCCACGTCTTCCGAATCTAAGGATCAAGGAAAGGGAGAGAAACTCTCATCCCCATAAATTTTCAAATCAAGACATGCTTACTATAATATTCTAGATCCTTGGCAACAAATTTCGTATGAATCACCACCACCGGATGTACTTGCACCCTTTCCAAACACCCATTAATGTTTTGTAGTTGAAACACACCACTTCTAGATACATTGATACTAGGAGAAGATGGAGTGGGAACCCCATCAACCGCCTCTAAGATAGCATCAACCCCCATCACCGCGTCTATTCCAACCATAAATGGAACCAAGACCACAACCAGTCCTAATGAAAACCACACCCTTGCAAAGCCAAGGGTGAGGCCCAAACAGAGGAAATAGGTGCACCACCCAACAGGAAAAAAAATGACCAATGCCTCCATGAACAAGGGTATTTTCTGCAGAAAAAACCTAGAGAAAAATAGTTTTGGACATAAAAGAAAACACCCTCCCCAAACACACAATCAAAACCCACCCCTACTAGTTTAGGAGTACCTTGTTAACAAAATACCTTCAAAAGACAAAATTGAAAAATTTGAGTTTAAAATGTAAAAGAATGTAAATATTTGTAAAAAGGTCATGAAGTGGTCATAACCAATGTACATTTGAGGTCACAAATAGGTCACTAGGTGGAAAAAAGATGGAAAAAACAAAATTTCAAAAAATTGCAAAAGTTGCCAATTATGTAAAATGCAAAAAGAGAAAAAAAATTAGAAGATGAAGAGTCTTTTGTGAGGAAGTGAAGGATAGGTCGGTAAAGGAAGTTGAAAAGACAGTTATTGGTTGGGAAACTTCTATAAAAACATTTTTAAGGCGAGCAAGTAATCAATCTTTGTAATCTTGAAGAAATTCATTCAATAAAGGTACCTTGTTTTAATAGTTTCCACTGTTCTTTTTGTTCTTCATTAACTTGTATAGACTGTACTGTAGTATAGGGATTTAAATCCTTTTTTTCTTGATATATAAAAGAGTTAGCATCCTTTTGAATCTATTTGGGAGTGATTTGATCAAGTAGAACTTTTGTTTGAAAGCATTTTCTGTAGTTTAGTTAGAAACCATTAATAGGGGTTTTGAGAGTCACATAAGAAAATGAAGCCTACTCCACTAGATTAGGCCTTGTACATTGGTGGATTAGAGATAATTAGGATTTCTTATGTTGTTTAAGTGTTGATTTGTGCAGGGGAAGGTGAGGTTACAATTTAAATGATGTTATCCTACAAAAAAACAATGATTTCCTTATAAAATTGAATGGCTCCAAGGTGCTAAATGATGTATAGGTATGCATGAAGGATGAGAGGTGGTTTTTATAGTTGGATAAGACCTATGCAAACATGTTTGAAGAAATTTCTAAGTGGCAGGAGGTTTGGAGTTTGATATTCTAATAAACCCTCATTTGTAGGGCTTGTTTTGATGCATTGAATAAGGGTTTTATAGAACAACATTTATTTGAGCCCTTATACTTCTAAAATTTGTTGAATTTTGTGTTTTGAGACTTTATAAAGGACTATTTAAAACTTTTTGGAGTCTAGATGGTGATTTAAGACTACTTCATTTGTAAATTAGGGCTAATTGATGAGTTTTGGCAGTGTACAGTCTATAAATCTGGTAATTCCTTGGAAGAAATCTACTAAAAGCTCTTGATATGTTATGATAAGTCACATTGGGCTCCTGAAGGTACAATTTTTTTTGGTTATTTCAATATAGTTTGGAAGGAATACCCAATTTAGGGTTTGAAGACCTAATGGGCAAATAGTGCCTTAAATGCCTAGAAAGTGAAAAAGTATTAAAATAGTGATTTGAATGTTAGAGTTTGATTTAATTCTACCTTATTGATGTTGTAAAAGGTCAATATATTTTTGCAAAGGGTTTCGAAGGAAAATATGTTGTTTTTGGATGATTGAGCAATATGAATCCAAGTTGTAGGGATGGTGACTTGATTGCAGTGATGTGAAATTTGTTGGTTTAGTGAATGTGTAATGGATTGTTTTCAAATAAAATATGAAGATTGCAGTGTCTTGAATGAATGGTAAAAGGTTCTAAACTAAGAATGGTTGATTTAGTCTTTTATTCTTGTGTAACATGTTGACAAGAATGGTAATTTGGGTGAACAGTGTAAATATGGATTGATTCAAAATTTCTAATGGAGTTATTGAGTTTGTACATTCAATTGATTATTGATTAAGTTGTGTTTGAGTTTGATGATGATTTGGTATACTGATTTGGAGAAATTGATCATTGTGAGCCTTGTGAATGGTCAAATAATTTTTTGGATTTTGTTGAGTAAATAAGTGAAATTGGTGAAATGTGTAGTGGATTTTGGTGATTTGTTCAATTTGATCTTCTCAATTGAGTTTGGGTCTTGAGTACCCCTGATGAATATTTTTGGTTGATAGATGTTCTTGCATCAATTGGTATTAGTGTTAGTTGATTGTGATGGTTTGGTTTGTTGAAGTTGTTGTTGAGTTTGGTTGCAGGTGCTTGATCCATCTAGCTGCAAAGAGGAAGGTTTCTAAGAAGTTGTGTGTTGGCAGACAAGCTGAGGTCTGTGGTCACCATCCTCCAATGGAGATTAAGTTGGGTAGAAGGTTCAAAGGAAAGAGAGTGGGGCATCTTCCAAGATCTGCTATTGGGTAAGATGGATGGCTTGTTGATTCGGTGAGTTGTGTGGAGAAGCAGTAAAGGAGATGGATACCTGACTGAAGAAGCACTTGGGGTTGCAACTTGAAGAGTAATCCACTAATGGGAGTAGATGAGAATATGAAAAGATGAAGAAAAGTTGGTCAAATAAGGTCAAGGATGAATTGTGAAAAAGAGGAAAGATTGCTTGGAAAAGAAAAGTGGAAGGACAGTCCTGTGTCCTTAGTTATGAAAGAGTTGGTGGAAGATGAGAGTTGTGAAAGGATAGTCCTATGTCCTTTTGAAGAATGATTGTGAACCTGATAAACAAAAAAGAGAGAAGGCAAAAGATAAGTGAAGACAAGAAGAGTCAAAGATGAAGATAAAGTTAAAGGAAAAGAAAAAGACAAAGATTCAAGAGAAGAGAAAGAGTGAGGAAGCAGTCCAAGGTAGATTTGAACTTGTTTTGTAGGCACAAGAAAAGTTGATAAAATATGTTTCCAAGATGCTTGGAAAGTTTTTGTTGGTTGGTTGTATGGTGTAGGAGCACCTTGTTAACATAATGCCTTCAAAAGACAAAATTGAAAAAATTGAGATTCAAATGTAAAAGCATGTAAATCTTTGTAAAAAGGTCATGAAGTGGTCATAAATAATGTATTTTAGGTCACAAATAGGTCACTAGGTGGGAAAAAGATGGGAAAAGAAAAATTTCAAAAAATTGCAAAAATTGTCAATTATGTAAAATGCAAAAAGAGCAAAAAAATCAAAAGATGAAGAGTCTTTTGTGAGGAAGTGAAGGATAGGTCGATAAAGGAAGTTGAAAAGATAGTTATCGGTTGGGAAAATTCTATAAAAAATTTGTGAGGTGAACAAGTAATCAATCTTTGCAATCTTAAAGAAATTCATTCAATAAAAGTACCCTGTTTTAATAGTTTTCAGAGTTCTTTTTGTTCTTCATTAACTTCTATAGACTGTACTATAGTATAGGGATTTAAATAAATTTTTTATTGATATATCAGAGAGTTAAAATCCTTTTGAATCCATTTGGGAGTGATTTGATCAAGTAGAACTTTTGTTTGAAAGCATTTTCTATAGTTTAGTTAGACACCCTTAACAGGGGTTTTGAGAGACACATAAGAAAATGTAGTGTACTCTACCAAATTAGGCCTTGTAGATTAGTGGAGTAGATATAATTAGGATTTTTTATGTTGTTTAAGTGTTGATTTGTGTAGGGGAAGGTGAGATTACAATTTGAATGATGTTGTCCTACAAAAAAATAGTGATTTCCTTATAAAATTGAATGGCTCCAAGGTGCTAAATGATCTATAGGAATGCAAGAATGATGAGAGGTGGTTTTTATAGTTGGATAAAACCTATGAAAATGCTTTTGAAGTCGTTTCTAAGTGGCAGGAGGTTTGGAGTTTGATATTCTAATAAACCCTCATTTGTAGGGCTTGTTTTGATGCATTGAATAAGGGTTTTATAGAACAACATTTATTTGAGCCCTTCTACTTCTAAAAGTTGTTGAATATTGTGTTTTGAGACTTGATTAAGGACTGTTTAATTTTTTTTGGAGTTTAGATAGTGATTTAAGACTACTTCATTTGTAAATTAGGGCTAATTAATGAGTTTTGGCAGCGTACAGTCTATAAATTTGGTAATTCCTTGGAAGCAATCTACTGAAAGTTCTTGATATGTTATGATAAGTCACATTGGGCTCCTAAAGGTACAATTGGTTTTGGTTATCTCAATATAGTTTGGAATGAATACCCGATTTAGGGTTTGAAGACCTAATGGACAAATAGTGCCTTGAATGCCTAGAAAGTGAAAAACTGTTAAAACATTGATTTGAATGCTAGAGTTTGATTTAATTATTCCTTATTGATGTTGTAAAAGGTGAATAAATGTTTTGAAAGGTTTTTGAAGGTAAATATGTTGTTTTTGGATGATTGAGCAATATGAATCCAAGTTGTAAGGAAGGTGACTTGATTGCAGTGATGTGAAATCTATTGGTTTAGTGAATTTGTAATAGATTTTTTTCAATCAAAATATGAAGATTGTAGTACCTTGAATGACTAGTAAAAGGTTTTGAAATAAGAATGGTTGATTGAGTCTTTTAGTCTTGTGTAACAAGTTGAAAAGAATGGTAATTTGGGTGAATAGTGTAAATATTGATTGATTCAGAATTTCTAATGGAGTTATTGAGTTTGTATAGTCAATTGATTGCTGATTAAGTTGTGTTTGAGTCTGATGATGATCTAGTATACTGATTTTGAGAAATTGATGATTGTGAACCTTGTAAATGGTCAAAGAATTTGTTGGATTTTGTTGAGTAGATAAGTAAAATTGGTGAAATGTGTAGTCTATTTTGGTGATTTGTTCAATTTGATCTTCTCGGTTGAGTTTGGGTCTTGAGTACCCCTGATGAATTGTTGTTGTTGATAGATGCTCTTGCATCACCACGCACAACTCAGAATAGGGAATACAACCAAAACAAAAGAAAGCACATTCATCCACTCCCATCAACATGCATCCATGGCCACGAAGGCCACGGCCTCACACAAAATACAAAATAGAAACCATCATCATAGATAAATTATAAAATTTATAAATTAAATTTTAATAGATATTTTATTTTTAATAATTATTATTTATACCATGAGTAGTAACAAAATAATAGAAGTTATAAAAAGAGTAATGTTAAGCCTAAGTAAAAAGAAATGAGAATGTTATATCTCATCGTAAGATAGATAAATGAAAGCAACACAACATACATAAATATTTTCATTATTAAATATCAGCATACAATACTATTCACATGTTATCTTTTATTCAAAATGAGAATATTTCCAAATATATGTCCCAAAATCTCTCTCCCACAATTTTTTTCCAAGAAGGCACCTAGAAAGACCACCATAACAATGACCAATAATAGTTACAACCAATTTTAAAAATAGCTAAGCACAAAAGAACATGTTATGGGAAACAAGTCATTAAAGGATAGTAGATGATCCTCCCCATGTTTTAAATATTCCCAACCTCTCGGTTTTGAAGATCTGATTTGGTAGAATTCGTCTTGAATTTTTTTGCTACTAGCTCAAGGGTGCAAAACTTCTAGTAGTTTTTTCTTCAATTTTTACGCCCTTTTAGATCTCTTTACTTGATTTGAATCGTTATTTATTCTTTCAATCCTTTCACTCTGACGGCCAAGAGGAGGTTAATCTGTTAATTCTACTATTGGTTTGGATTGTCAAAACCATGTGCACACACTAACTTGCAAAGATGAAAAAATAATTTCTAGTATTAACACCAATAAGCCTAAAAATCTTTAACTTGTTCTCATCATGCTTCATACCACTACAATCAAACTAAGTTAGATTTTTACCTTTGATTATTCCCTTGGTCTTTCTTATACTCTCACAACTTACTATTCTTGTCAATCTAGTGAAAACTACTTGTATGATCTCCCAATGTCTGTTTTGAATGAAAATCATGGCACAATTTTTTTTATAGTTGTGGATGATGAAAATGCAAATAAAAAATAACAACAATGCAAAACTCACACTTTCACAATGGTGCAATGAAGTTCAATATCTTGGCTTAGAATATAGAATTTAGATAACAAGCAAAATCATAGCTAATATTTTGATTTGTTCCATTGTTGATTGTTCTTCAAAGAAAAAAACTATGAAAGAACAATAATTATATGATGCAATGATAAGAATAAATGCTCAAATATAAATGATAGCTACACTTGACAGTGATAATGATAAATTCTTGATAATGCTTCAATGCTTGTTAATGCTCTGGATAATGAAAATGTTAAGACTTGATCATGAGAGTGTTTGATAGAATTTGATAGCAAGAGTGCTAGGGGGTTTAAATGTGTGAACCCCAATCCTAGACCTGCACAAACATAGAAAAAAAAAAATATTAGATCCATATGCAAGTTAGAACTAAGATTCCCCATGAAATTTATCTATAATGCTCAAAATAGGAAATAAATGAAGAACAAAACAAGAAAAGAAATTAAATCCTATTTAAGCATGTAAACTCTCAATCTCATGGGGGAGTTGGTGCCATTTTGATGTGGAAAATGGCCCTTTCCCAATCCCTTGTAAGCTTGGTGATGATCTTGATGAAGATTGGTGCTTTCTTGGAGAAAATCCTACATAACCTAGCTAAGAGGGATGAAGAGTGGATGAGCTTTGTTGAAGATAATGACTTTTCCTCCAATTCTCCTCCTCAAATGAGCATAATGATTTTACATTGATTGTGGCTCCCCCAAAAAAAATAGAGAAGGCCTCTATTTATACGAGATAAGGATTGAAGAATGAAAGATATGAAGGATGTGGGACTAAAGATGATCCAATGATAAAGTGTCACTTGTCAACATGTCATTGAAGAGAGATGGAGTACATTTTGGAGAATGTGCAAAGAGGGGGAAATTTGAAATTCAAAAGATGGCTTGAAAGATGAGGTGAAAGATGAAGTTAATGTCACTTGGCTAAAAAAAAGGACTTGTAAGAGGCTTTAATACTTTGTTGGAAGGATAAACCCACTTGGGGGGAGATTTCAAATTTGAAGAATATTCCAACCTTTGATGCCTTTTTGAATGAAAAAGGAGTTTTAATAAATCAAATAAAATGATTTTCATGAGCAAGTGGAAAAAGCTAGAGGATTTGAGGGAATTAAGATTAATTAAGATTTGATTAAATTAAAAGGAGAATAGTTGATGTGATAATTTGATTCATATTTGGGTATGTGCAGGATCATGATGGGCCAAAAAGTGGTAATATGATGGGTATATGTAGGGTATGTGGCTATCAACCTATTTTTTACCCAAAATTGATGAAACGAAAAGGGTTTTTAAAGGAGATTCTTAGCTTTTCACCAATATAAATTATTATTTACTTAGAATTTAATAAATAATTATTATTCGTTTTCTATTTGAATTATGACTAAAGTCCTGATTGATAAGCTTATTGAAAAACATCTATAGCTTTCAAATGGTATCAAATTTTTTGAATCCAAAAAATGTGTCACATTATGTGCTTCACATACTATAGGATTAACAAAAATAATAATAATGAATTTTTGACCAAGTTAATGTGGTCAGACATACAGGTTTTTATATTTTTTAAAAGTAATAAAAAATTTATAATTAATTATTTACTTGGAAAAAGATTCCAAAAAAATATGCATCACATCTAGACATGATTCCTCTACTTATATCTAAAATATTATAAAAAAATATTATCATTTTATTGTGGTTAGGGTGGTTAAAGATAGACACCTACTTATTTTTTCCCTGAAATTTAAGTACTAATTCATTGAAATTTCAAATTTTCACCAAATAGATTTAAAAAAAAAAACATAAACCTAATAGTTTAGAAACTACATTCAATTTGCTACAGATTCTATTCTTACATATTTTTGAAATAATATAGATAATTTATTCAAGTTTTTACGTCAAGTTGCCTAACTCTGAGTTTTCTAATTTTTTTGCCCATTAAAAGCATGTTTTTTCCATGATGATTCTACACATACCCATTTTTGGATTGATTTAAATCAAAGTTGAGAGGAATATGATTTAGATTTAATTAAATAAATATTTTGATTTATTTCATTAAAAGGAGATGATGTTAGATTAAATTAAATAAAAATTGATTTAATTTAATAGAATGACTTTATAAATTTAATTAAATAGAGACTATAGGGTTAATTAAATAACATTATTTATTCAATTAACAAGAGATGATGACTTAATTAGATAAAAATGATTTATTTAATTAAGAGAGGAAGTGAGGTGAATTTAATCAAATAAGATATTTAATTAAATGATTAGCAGAGGAGATAATTTGGGAGAAGTGGTGATAGTAAAATAGGATCAGATGCATGTATATTCTACGTGTCTACATTTTCCCCCTCTTTGAAGCAAAGTACCTGTTGTGTTGGTTCAAAGAATAAACATATTGAGACCAAAATTCAAAAATTTCTCTGATTTTTTTTTGGATGCCCCACTATTGCCCCAATGAGAGAATTGGGTGAAGAGGTTCTATTTGAGGGTCGATCTCTCGACAAAGAGGTTCAAGATCAGTTCAACTCGAATATTTGATGTAGATAGATTTGATGATGTAGATAGTCATCGGCCATGGATAGCCTCATGTATAATTTGATATATTACACACACCTGATACTTGAACATAAATGTTAGTAAATAAAAGAAGAATAAGATGGAAAAAAGATGATGACAAGAGGATCCAACAAGTCCATGATCTATGAGACTTTATTAGAGATGGTAATGAATGATGATAATGATTTTATTATCAGGAATTGGGATTTTAAAAGGGATATTTATCTTTATCTTATGTTTGATAAAACACATAGGCACAATGCATCAAGGTATAAAGAAACAAGATGACATTGCACCTAGTGTGATGGAATTTGACTTGACAATCAGATAAGAGTATTCTTGTTCACACCTGACATACAAAAACCTTACTAGGATATATTTGAGATATTTCAGACATCTCAGACCAAAACATGGAAAGGAAAATCCTTACAATGTAATAGTCAACAAGCTATCCAAAACACCTTCCATCCACACCTAATAAAGCAAGTATTTTCCAAGGTTATATTACAAGAACATCCAACAAGCACAACAGACAAAAAATATTGATCAATGCCCCATTCATTTCTCTTTAAAATTTTTGATTAGACATCATCGAGAGGTCACCAAAATGAGCACAATAAGATAAATCAAAAGAAAAGATTAAGTACACAAACAAGACAATGTTCTTCATACCTCTAGCCAAAGGGATTTGTTTTGATTAGGATAAGAATCCAAAGTGGTTTTGCCAAAAATAATTCCCATTGTAGGAAGGATGCATCCTAGGACATGTTAGTGGATGGTGGCAAGTTGATAGGTTGTTTGAAAGGCTATTGATATAAGGTCCATTGAAATGTTTGTGAATGATCAAGAGTTTGATTTTGCATTTAAAAGTTTGTTGTTTTGATTTTGATTTTGTGTTTAAATTTTTCTTTTGTTGATTGTTATGCTTGTTTCTATTCGTTTTGCCAAAGGATGAAGGTGACAATAAATTTATTATGGAT
>VDFB02000017.1:3305964-3348020 GCA_007258455.2 Sequoia sempervirens | reverse complement strand
TCTTAGCCTTTGGCTTTCTCTATTTTTCTGCTTCCTGGGCTTCTTTTCCTTGAACACCTTTTATCTTAACTTTGAAAGGAGAAT
This sequence comes from Sequoia sempervirens, assembly GCA_007258455.2. Lineage (NCBI taxonomy): Eukaryota > Viridiplantae > Streptophyta > Pinopsida > Cupressales > Cupressaceae > Sequoia > Sequoia sempervirens. The sequence continues at coordinate 3,347,936 of VDFB02000017.1, read as the reverse complement.
CTACTTTACCCTTTCTTTTAGGATCCTCCTGCTCTATGGACTCCTCAGAAGTGGAATGAGGATCTAAATCTCCCATCAAGTTGTATGTACATTTCACTCCCTCATTCTCTAACTCCAATATCATATACTTGAGCCACATCTTGGTAACTTTGATAACTAGATCCATCAACTATTTCAGTTCTGTTTTCTCCTCCTCTAACCAGTCCACATCACCAATTGGTCTATCTGTCACTGCCTCATAAGTGTGATCATGGATTAGGTTTCCATCATCTTCCAATTGATCAGGAACTATCCTCACATTATATAAATGGATTGCCTCTACTGGGAGCCGAGAGAATTTCTTCTTCCTTGCCTCATATTCATCACTACAATTGGCCCAATAGTCTTCCAGATTAACCTTATGGCTATATTCTCTACTGGCCTTCTTTTGAGCTTCTCCTATGATATCAAACCTTGATCTCTTAGAATGAAAAGATAGACTGAGGGTACTCATTTCTTCCTCTGAAACCTAGGCAGATATAATAGGACATGCTTCTCCACCGCTAGTCCTCAAAGGGAAATCTTCACCAAATCCTGTCTTATGCTTATCTTTCTTGACAATAGCATCAAAGTCACAAATCTATCTAGTTACTTCCAACAATATAATGTTATCAATGGGATACCTTGGAAGTCTATATGGGGCCCTCTGGTAGCCATCAATCTAAATGTAGGAGAAGGTTAGGAATTGTATAAACCAAGCTCCATACTTCTTGATGAGCTCCTTGGCTTGATCTGAAATTTTGACATGCTCTACTCCCTAAAGCATTCTTGTGATGTACATGGTAAATGCATCATTTTCCCTCCTATAGTTTGAACTTCCCAAATGCAATTGAGGAAAAACTTCATAAATAACATCTTGTCCAAAAATTCCCTTTGTATCCAATCCTTTGTAGGGATGGAATCTTGCAAGTGCATAGACCAGATATGAAGTCATTGTGAAAGTCTTGGTCTGCAACACATTGGATAACTATTCATGGAGCACTCTACTAATCAAACCAACCCAATGATAATCAATCAATTCTTGCTCCATCCTCACAATGGCGTGGCACATCCAATTCTCAAATACACCAACATTCCTCAATCCAACCACCCTGCTGAGTAATGTAATAACATCATAGTACTCCTTGAAATTCACCCTGAATAGCTACTTGGGGCAATTTGGAATAGTGTGACTTAGGATTTTCAAGCCAAGAGTTGATGAATTGCTGAGATTTAACAGTTTTCTCTTCGTAGAACTCCTTGGCAGACCCCATGTTAAATGCCACCACGTGAGATTTGTCTGGCATATCAAAAGTTTGAGCAATAGAGACAGGGTTGAGATTTGCTATCACTCTCCCTTGAGGACTGATAATCTTTTGAGTACCCTGGTCATAATGTCTGGCACACTCAAGGACAAGCTCATAACACTGCACCATTGAAGGGAAACCAGCCACATGCGATAGACCTGACTCCTTCATCCTTCTAGCTACCAAGGGGAGATCCTTAGCTGCCATCCTTTCCTTAAATTCCTCATAGTCCCACAATCCAACATTTGTATCAGTCACCTCTGACCAGATTGATGTGATCTTACTCTCTAGAATCTTACTTTTAATGTCCATTTTGATCCGTTATGCATCTGAAACTGAGGAGCCCTCTACTACCTTGTTAGATTCAACCTGCATCCATTAAGAAAATCACAATAAAAATCATAGGAAACTAATGTTAATTCATCAATACATCATTAGAACGAATCTCATATAGCCAGAGTGTTATTAAATCTCATATGAAGTGATCACAATAAATTTCGGCTTTCAAGACCATCCGCGGAATTTGAGCCAGAGAGGAATTTCAGGAAATTCCAGACTGATCGGATTCCAACGGAATAACCGAGAAACACCTACTTAACCATCAAACATGATCATAATCAATCAATAAACCAGATAGGAAATCCAAATGTGACATGAAATAAACATTAAATGCATCACGAATCACTGAAAAATCCAATTATCTTACATTCCATTACATTTCATTAGAGTTCAGGAAAATTCACGAGGGACGAATTTCTGTGAAGAATGAGCTAGATTATAGACTACAGAAAACCTGAGACACTGGATTTCAGAGAAATCTAGACTCGACGGGAATCCGTGGATAAGGGAAAACTCCGAACTGATTAGTGTAGGAGTATGTACTTCAGCCAAACAAATTACATTTGGGATGTGGTCACACCGAGTGGGGCATGTCTTGCCGACCAGCGATGAGGATATACATGTCGATGAGAGACTTTCTCTTCGGGGTGAGGTTACGGTGAATCCCTTTTGTCTCACTGACTATCGGGGTTCAAGCAAACATCTCGGCTAGACTAAAGTTTTTCAATAGAAGGTCTCAGCGAATTTGCGATGTCTTGCTGACCGATGATATAGAAAACATATCAATATGACCAAAGGGTAGTCGGGGTAGGGTCTTGGTGAATGACTCTAGTCTTGCCGATAGAACACAAATGATTTTATCGATGTGAGAATGACATTGTCACGAAAATCAAATATGAACTTAGAAAGGTTTTTTGGTGAGATACAGGGTGACCGATATGATATCTCCCCAACTTTGAAGGGTTACAACAAATAAAATCCGGAAGAGACAGATTATCCCAGAGGAACAAAAAATCCCAAACTGAGACGCAAAGTCACAATTTTACCCAAACACCAAATCGATCATGAATTTTGAAGATTCGAGCTTAGAGCCAGTTTAGTACGGTTTCTCTATGGATTCTCTTAGTGTTCTAGGTCAGTTCTAAGATGAAATAAGGTGGAATGGAATTGCCCTAAGTTTCAAATCCTATTCATCTACCATAAGCGTACATGCAAGCTCAAAATTCAATCATTTCAACTGCTAAGTCATTACTAGGGTTTACTAATTACTCTCAGGCAAGATTCATCAAAATGCAGATAGACAAATAAGCTCAAAACACACCTAGGAGATGACAAATAACACAATGCTGAACAACCCAAGCATGAAATGATCAAATACGTAGGAATTTGAATCCCACAAGCTCTCATAACATCAACATGCTATCCATAATCATCCATTAAAATCAGGGCAATAAAAGCATACCATTGTGACACGGGAATCGATCTCAGAAACAACAAATGCGAAGTAAAGGGCGTCCATAAAGAATAGATGCAAAAACACTGGAAATGACCACTTCAATCCACAATTCCCAAAGTCAAAGGCCCCAAACTCGATCAAACACTCCTCAAGAACAAATGTTCAGCTCAATCGACAACAACGATAAGCATGATGACACAAAAGACTTGGAAAATCCATTAAATACCTCATTCAAAGCTCGTACAAAGACATTAATGCCATCGACAGGACAGTCAAAAAAATTCGGGAACCTGACAACCAGACATAATTCGGGAAAATCCAACCTACGCGAAAATCCGCGAAGACCTAGAATCTCCGAACCACGATGCATAGCCGAAATCCAAGCAGGATCCGGGAAAATCCATCCCAGGAGGAAAGTCCCGAATCAGGGTAAAAACCCGAACTTAGCTGAAAATTAAAGATTTTTAATGAATAACTTGGGGAAATCATTAAGGCCATCAAAATAAAATTTTGAGCACATGCCAAAATAAGACAAAACCTCAAATGAAAGGACCAAGACACCAAAAACCAAAGCGAAAGAGGGTCCCTGCCTTCAGCGGGGCGTGTGTGCGAAAACTACACAATATAGACCTTGCCCCAATTTATACCATATAAAAGCACACCATGATATGAAATGATCATGGTGACCTTGTGTAGGCATAGTATGGGTCAAAATATAAATCAAAATAAATAATATGAAAAGATTGAAAAGATAAACCAAAGAGAAAGACTTGAGAAATGATCAATAGACACACAACAGTACTATCTTCTGTTAAGGTGTGGAAAGGACTAAAGGATGGATTTGGATCATGTTTGGTTTCAAGAAGGAAACATCCTATATAAGACAAGTGATGGTTGATACAAAATTGTTTCACAATGGTAAAGGATTGTTTATATTACATGTTATCTAGGTTGATGTTGATCTCTAAGATTTTATGTTAAAAGCACATGTTTCAAGTGTGTTGTTTGATGATTTGGAAGCACATGTATATTATTGGATGTGTTTGGGGTCATCCCACAATAATAGGTTACACTTTTTTTCCAAACTTGACATTGAAATCAATATTTTGAACAAAATCTTCACTTTCTAGCACCTATAGTAGCTTAATTGTTAGGAATTTGAAGATGATACGAACTAGTGATTTGTGAGATTTTGTCTGTAGATTTTAAATATATATATATATATATATATTTAAATTGAAATTAAATTTTAATTTTTTTCGCATCTCCTTTGATAACTAGTTTTCAATAGTAATCAACATTTTTAAAAAGTGACATGTGTACCATATTTTGCATAACTTTTTTTCTACAAAAGATAAAATTCAAATTCTTTTGAATTTAGGTTGGTAACATCCATATCTAGTTCTTGCATTTCATTTCATAACTTTTTGTTGAATATTTTTCTTTTAATTGAGTTTTGAAGTCAAACCAATTATAATTTAGACATAGGTGTACTAAGTCATGCATAACTTGTTTTGTATGTATTAAAATTCAATATTTTTTGTTGGAACAAGGAAATTGAAAAACCTAGTGTGTAGATATTTTTAGAAAACAAATCATTGATTTACTATTTTTTCACCTGTGTAGAATAAAGAACTTGATGTTCAGTGAAAAACCTATGTTCAATAAAACAATAAAAAATAAAAAATAAAAAATAAAAAATATTAAAATTGTAGTTGTTGGAAAGCTTGTTTCAAAGAATACAATCTTGCAACTTGGTTTGTCAAGTTGATTCCATTGGACCTTCAACTTGAGGTTCAAAAGCTAAAAAATTGCACAAATTTTGAAAGGGAGGGTGGAAGGTCAAAAAAGGGGCCTTCATTCAAACACCCCTTTGAATGAAGGTAGGAATTTAAGGACCTTCATTTTAAGGTATTTTGTTCCCATAAAAATGGTAAAAAACCTTAATTTTATGGAAATTTCAAAAACGAAAAAGAGATATTAAATGAAGGTCCCATTTCATTCCTTTTCTAGAAATTTCCATCAAAGGAATAAAAAGGGACCTTTGTTCAAAGGTCCCATTTTTTCTATTTTTGGAAATTACCTTTGTTCAAAGGTTTCAACCTTCAAATGAAGGTCTAGCTTTGATTGAAGGTACATTTTGGCTATGTACCTTCACTTGAAGGTACCTTTGTTTGAACAAAAACCTTCGAACAAAGGTAGCTCAAAAAAAATGTGCAACTCCCTTCTAAAATTTTCTTGTACAAAAAGTGTAACCCATTATTGCATAGGGATGAGCCTTTGATGGATGGATATGTTGGGGATGTTATACTATAAGGACCAGGAAAAATGCATATTGATAAAATATACACACAAGAAATTAAGAAAGCATGCACAAGGATACAAGGACAAACATAACCTTCCCCCTAGTCTAATTGAAAATTGATTGATTTATCAATGATGATAATGATAACATTATCGATATGGGAAGGACACATCCCTAAAACAACATGAGACTAGGACATACATATCCCAATCATGATAATGTTTTTAAGGGATCAAGGTTTGTAGCAAGTTTGGGAATACAACCAAGGCATGTTTTGGATATGTGCTAGATTGCATAGCAGAATTGTATGGATTATGATTGTTGCATTTCAATAGACTAATTTTGGGATTAGATGGGATAGTATATGGATGTTGGTTAGGTGGAATACAAGCTTAGAACCAATGACAAGGGAAAACCATGTCTTGTGATAAGGATAAAAGGATAAATTTGTTAGGTAGGGGATGGGAGGATTAGTCTAATGGAGGATTTTAAGATATGATCTCTAAGGACTATGTCACATAGGAATAACTTGTTTTCTCTAAGATATTGGTTTAATTGGATAGTGTTATGTAGTCTATTACATGATGTTTTATGGTGCATGGAAAAAGGTTGGACATGTCAAGAGTTTTCCAAAACATGATTTAAGTTTGTGCTCTAGTCCTTATCAAGATTAAGGTAGGTAGGACCTAGATGGGTGGAAATGGTATAGATTAGATCCAGATGGATGAAAATTTCATGACAAAGGTATGGTAGATGAGACAACTTTCACCCAATTGCAATGATCCACATAGATAATTGGTCTTACGAATGATGTTTGTTGGCCAAGTTTTCATCATGGTACTTATCTAAAGCACCATAAGAATGGTTTTTTAGGGTGAAGCCACAATAGTGGTTTAAAATTCAAGTGAGGAAGGAAAACTCACAAAAAATGACCCCAAAGAAAAAAAAGTGTTTTTGGGGGTTGATACGAACCTATTGGTTTGAGAAAACCCATTAAGGGTTCACTCGAACTAGGGTTCAACCAAACCCCTTTGAATTTTGACCACCAAAAGACCAAAAAAAATGCATAGCAAAGGGGTTCACTCAAAACCCTAGGGGTTTGAGTGAACCTCTATGAACCCCCCTTATCCCTCATCCTTGAGACAGAAAAAAACCTAAATTTTGGCACTTCAGAGCTCGGGTTGAGGATGAAAATGAAGGAATCTTCACAAACCCAACTGGAATCAGGTAGTCCTCAGAATGAGTTATCCAATGAATATAATTTTACTATGTTTTGGTTTTATTATGTATTTGTTTTTTCAGTTTATTAAACATAGGTTTTTCATCGAAAATGAAGGTCTTTGTTACGTACATGTGAAAAAATAGCAGATTATAAAAAAAAAAAATTAAAAAATATGAGTGCACTAGATATTGAAGTCCTTGATCCAACAAAAATATAAAATTTAATTTCGATATATACAAAAAAAGTTACACATTATACGATCGCACTATGTCTGAATTGTAATTGGTTTGACTTCAAAACCTGATTAAGAAAAAAATATTCAATAAAAAACCATCTAACCAAGTGGAAGCACTAGATATCGGAGTTACAAATATAAATTTGAAAGAATTATAATTTTATCCTTCAGGGAAAATGTTATACGGTGTGTGTCACTTTTTAAAATTGTTGTTTTATGAAAAAAATCAATTTTTGTGGGAGATGGAAAAAGAAGTGTACAATATGATTCCAAAAATTTTGAAAAAAAAATGTAGAATCTACAAACAAAATGTGACGAGACTCTAGTTTGCATCATTTTCAAATTCCTCACGGTTTAGCCGCTATAGGTTCCCAAATGTGAAGATCTAGTTAAAAATAATAATTTCAATGTCCAGTTTGGCAAAAAATTGCAAACCACTATTGTGGGATCACCTTTCACTATTGGATGAATTTTTCTCTTTACTATTTTTTTTGTATTTTTTTGGTATTTTTTTAAATGGCTTTGATGTTTAGATTCTCATTGATTGTTTTGAATCCTTTGATGATGCTAATTTAGATGCTAGTGTCATGATATGTCAATAGTTCCCTCTACGAAGGGGTTGCCTTGTTAGCATCATGGCACTTGTATATAACCCATGGATGCCACTGTGATCCTTCTTGATACTAGAATTGGACTTATCCAAATACTCACATTGTGATAGAGTTCCATGAGAGTCCCCATGATAAAGTGTTGCTACCAGGATGTGACAAATTTGTGAAGTAAGATTTTTAGACATTGGGAAAGGTGTAGAATTATGATGGATTATGTTAGATGTAGATGGATTATTGGCATTTTGGATGTAAGATTTTTATTTTCCAAACTTTAGATGGTGGATGATTACTTTAATACTTTGGATTGTCATTATGTTTAGAACCAAAACTTTTATGTACCTTGCATGGTGGGATTGATAACCATTTTGAAGGAGGTGGACACTTGTTATATACATAGGAGACCTCTTTTCTTGTTGCTCCACTTTTTTATTAACTATTGGATTTTTAATCTTTTCTTTGCTTGATCTAATTTGCTTTGGGACCCATTTTAACTTTATTTGTCCGCGTGGATTTTTTGATTCAATTGATTTTGAAATTTGATTATGGACTTTGGATTTATAAAAAAATTCTTTTTGTTGGTTGCAATTGGTGGGTTTAAGGGTTTTGGAATGATGATTTATAGTGTGGATGAAAGAAGTGTTGTAGCATCATATGCTTGGGCACAAATCAAAATTAACTTCAATATTTAAACTATAGATGGGAAACCAACCACATGTGTCAATCCTACTATTTCTAAATTTTTATCCTTAATAGTTTGTGCATTTCCAAAAATTCTCTATTGAAAATCTCTCAGGTCCTAATGACTTAGAACAATGTCTATAATAGTTTGCACTAAGAAGGCAATCTTGGATGCTTTGGTGACTCAATAAATTTGTACACCATAGTTATTAGTAACTTATCAAGCTTAGAAGTCATTTGGTTACACTTACAAAGTCACAACAATCCACATTAAGTTCCTACAAACCATTAAAATCCATTAAATTAATCAAAATTCATGTATATTTGAAGTGTTGCAAGTTTTTATGTTATGGGGGGCATAGGGACTTGGAACTAGGTCCATAGATACATGAAAAGCCAATTGACCCATTAAGTAATGGTCACAATGCTATTCTCATGGTGAATCAAGAGGGTAGAGGAAATTGGAACCAAGATGAAAAGGTGCACAATATTCCTAGAAACTTGAAAAGGTAAATAATATTCCATTATGTGTAGGAATCAAACTTCTAAAGGGAATTATAACTCATGGACCTTGGTGAAATGGTGCATAAGATCTCTAAAATTTTGAAGGATACAAATGAAGAGCTTAGTTTTAGCCTAAGTTGGAGTTTTGGGGTATCAAAAGGATACATAAAATAGGAATAAAAGGTTCCAAATTTGAAGATTCTTCCAAACTCTAGGTTTCTAACATTCTATACTCTTTACAATTTTGGGATGAGGGAGTACTTAAGGGATTGGGACCTAAGGTTTTAGGTTTTAACAAATGTCCAAAAGATGAACTTTTAAAGTGCTTTGTATTCTTTACAAGGTTCACAAAGAATGGGAAACTAATGATTTAGGATGAATGATCTAAGGTGAAAATGTTTTTCCAATGTCCATGTTCCCTAAAAAAAAATAGGTTAGGAATTTATGAGGACCAAAGGGATAGGAAGATCAAGAATCATTTAAAAGGCCTAAAATTTTAAGATTTAAATCTTGAAAGCATGAAATTTATGTAATCTCACATGGATTTGATTTTACTAAAAGCTAAAATAAGGTATGAATTCTCCCAAAGCATGTTAAGGACCTAATCTCTGACCTACCAAAACATAAAGAAACCCTAAAATTCCTAAGTTAAAACCCCAATATGGGATTTCAAATGGGAAATATAAAAAAACACAGTAAAAAATATAAAAATCAATGAAAAACCAACAAAACAACATAAAAATAAATAAATAAAAACTAGAAAAAATCATCAAATAGTCAATTAAAAACTAAAATCAAATGCAAAAACAATGAAAACCAACTTACAAAATGACTAAAAGAATGCATGATATGGGAGAGAATTAGTTCCATAGACCTAGTGAATCCTATGGCCAATTCAAAGAAAGAAACATAGAAAAACATCTCAAATTCGCACAAAGTTGCAAGGAGCAACCCTTTCTCAATCACCCAAAGCTCAAGAAACACAAGAATTTTGAATGCAAAGTGCATAAATGAGGCAAAAAAATGAATATATAGGCCCTAGCTACCCTAAACATGACATAATGTTTCTTAGGTCAAGTGTGAATTTGGGATCTAGGAGGAACTTGAAACCAAGTTTGTGAGTACCCAAGTTCCTTGGACTCACAAAATTTTAAAGAGACAAAGGGGAAAAATCAAATAGACATGGGAAAGTGAGAAGTGGGAGGACTTAAGAACTTGGAATCATGTTCCAATGTCCAAGAAAATCCTAGAAGTCTAAAATTTCACTTGGGACGAAGTCCAAGGTCCACAAAAGCTCTAAAAATCCAAAAAGGAATAAAAAGAGATTAAGAGGGACCAAGTTTGACTTGAAGAAACCTAAAGGTATTCCACAAAGTTGAATTCAAGATCCAAAAACGGAAACAAATAAAAAAAACTCAGAGAATCTTAAAAATAGGTTCTTGGAAATAGATCATTGCAAACAGCCCAGGTAAGTGATCCCACAGTATCTCTATTGGAGTTCACAACGAATTTGACAAGAGCAAGTAATACAAAGGCAGGACTAGGAGGAAACAAGACAGGGAAAGGAGAGGGGGGCATAACAACATGGAAATATACTCTAATCCTAGAAGTCTAAAATCCCATTCTCAATATGTATGGATTTTCGTATATGATATACCTAATGCTCACACATTCAGTCTCCTTTATAAAAAATAAAAGACAAGCTTCTAGGATAATTTTTTATATTTTAACATTGGATTAAAAATAGAAGACAGTCTAGTTCCAGAACTAGGAGGCAGTCCATGCCAAGTTTCTCTTTAAAATTGACATGTACGCTGATAAAGAGACAGGAATGGAGTATGCTCAGAATGCAAAGGCAAATGCATAAGAAAAAATGAGTGCTAAGGTGTGTAGTAGAACAGGGCAAATGCCCTTATCATTAAAACAATCTCTAAACAACACTATGCTTTAACCAAATCAAAGTATTCTCCCAAACATTTGATATTAAATATTCTATGGTGACAAATGGAACTCTTTTACCAAATCTGAAAAACAATCTAAAGGCAAAGTATTAATCATGTGCAATTTGAATCTAGGTATCAGGAATGTATGCAAAAGAGTATAAATGATGCCCAGGGAAATAAGTTGCCTCATGGAATGCAATGATTGGACTTACTCAGCATCAAGAATCTGGAACTCCAAGAGATATCAACTGTTGGTCTCAATGCTTGCAGTCCTTAGTGGATGAAACTACTCATATAGAATCATTCCTTAACGTTAACCTGATTGTATGATGAAGTGTGGCGAAATATTCATGGCAACGTGGAGCTTGGAGAACTTATGCCATAAAAGATTCTGCAACTTATTGTTACTCTCAAATCTCTACGCTGCTAAAGGCAGGTGGAATGATGCAGCGAAGGTGAGGAAAAATGAGTGATAGAGAAGTGAACAAAGAGGCAGGGCTTAGCTGGATTGAAATAAAGAGCAAGGTTCATGTATTTTGTGTTGGACTCTAACCCAATCTACAAAGAGAAGAGATCATTGCAAACTAGGGGAAGATGAAGATTAAGCCCAGGTAAGTTCCCTGTGATCTACATTGGGAATGACAGAAGTAACATCTTCTGTGGTCTATTTATCTCTATTGGACTCATTAGCTTCCCGTTCATAATATTTATATGAAGTGTGAAAGTTCTTGCGTTGGTAGTGGTTGGTTACTGCTACAATTTGAGTGCCAAGATTGTTGGCAAGTAATATTTCCTCGCAGGACAGTTGCTTCCATCATTGCAGGAACCAACACTAGGAATACTTCAGGAACTACTGGTGATACAACTGGAAAATGTTAGGAATTTAATTCTTATGGACTGTATGTATTGCATATACTATACTCAAACTCATGGGAAGATAAATTTGGTAGCAGGAAACATATATATCGCCTCTGGCAAAATGTTTTCTCTGATGGATAAATGACAGTGCCAAATAGGACACAGTTCATATGAACTAATATCGGCTTTGTCTGCACGGCCACCTGCTGCAAACCCAAAGTGGGTAGTTTGACTACATATCGCAATTCATAGCAGTAAAGAAATAAGGAGGATTGTTTTGGCTCCAAGAAAAAGAGAACAACATTTAAAATCCAGAATCTGGTGATAAGTTATTTTTGGTAGACCATGTGAGTAACCTGCAACATGTTGTTAGGGTGACTAGAAATAGCTAAAGCCCTGAGAATAATTTGTAAATACACAAGTTTTTAATTTAAGAACCCAAGTCGAAGGACATCCCATTCTCACATTTATGTATGGATTTGTCGTATATACATATACCTGAAAATGCTCTACCACATTGCAGTATATGCACTTATAATTGTTAGTATTAGTGCTTTTGCAAGCTTCTAAATATAGGATGATTTTTTATATTTTAACATTGGAGTTTAAATATTAGTTCCAGCAAGCGCAGACAGTCTAGTTCCAGAACTAGAAAAGGCAGTCCATGCCAATGTGATTACATCGCAACTTGATTTGGATATGTCTTTATGGAATGCTCCTATTGACATGTATGCAAAATGTGGAAAAATAAAGGATGCACTTTGCGTGTTCATGGAATGCCTGAACGAGACATTGTGTCGTGGAATGCAATTCTAGGACAGTATGCTCAGAATGGGCATGATAAAGAGGCTCTGCACCTTTTTGGGCAAATGCATAGGGAAGAACTGAAGTTCGATGAGTTCACCATTGCTACTGTATTCAGGAAAAGTGATAATTTAGTTCTCATAGAACAGGGCATGCAGGTCCATGCCCTTATCATTAAAACTGGATTTCAAGGGAATCTCTATGTGGCAACAACACTTATTGATATGCTTTAACCTGTAGAAGGATGAATTATGCAATCAAAGTATTCAGTGAAATTCCCAAACGAGATTTGATATTATGGGGTGTGTTTATTGCCACATATGCTCACCAGTGCGATGGTGACAAAGCTCTGGAACTCTTTTACCAAATGCAACAGTTAGGTTTGAAGCCTGACAAGTTTACATTTTGCAGTGGTCTAAAGGCATGTGTGAGCCTCACAGTATTGTAACAAGGACAGCAAATCCATGTGCACATCCTACATTGTGGATTTGAATCTAACGCCATTGTGGGTATCAGTCTTATTAATATGTATGCAAAAGGTGGGAGTATAAATGATGCCTGTATTGGATGTAGGGAAATGCCCAGAGAAGATGTTGCCTCATGGAATGCAATGATAAGTGGACTTGCTCAGCATGGGTATAGTAGACAGGCTCTGGAACTCTTCAGAGAAATGCAAGATGCTGGGATAAAGCCAGATCATGTTACATTTGTTGGTATTCTCAATGCTTGCAGTCATTTAGGCTTAGTGGATGAAGGTTGTTACTACTTTGATCATATGAACCAAGGCCATGGAATCATTCCTAGAGAAGAACACTATGCATGCATGGTTGACCTTTTTAGCCAGTCTGGGCTTCTGGAAGAGGCTGAGTGTTTTGTCAAGATGATGCCATTCAAACCCAGTCCTGCAGTGTGGCGAACTCTGCTTGCTGCATGCCGAATTCATGGCAACGTGGAGCTTGGAGAACATGTTTCAGAATCTCTATTTGCTATGGACATAAAAGATTCTGCAACTTAGTTGTTACTCTCAAATCTCTACGCTACTGAAGGCAGGTGGAATGATGCAGCGAAGGTGGGGAAAATGATGAGGAAGTGAACAAAGAGTCATGGCTTAGCTGGATTGAGATTAAGAGCAAGGTTCATGTATTTTGTGTTGGACTCTAACCCAATCGACAAAGAGAAGAGATCATTGCAAACTAGGGGAAGATGAAGATTAAGCCCGGGTAAGTTCCTGTGATCTACATTGGGAATGGACAGAACTAACATCTTCTGTGGTCTATTTATCTCTATTGGACTCATAAGCTTCCCATTCATAATATTTATATGAGGTGTGAAAATTCTTGCGTTGGTAGTGGTTGGTTACTGCTACCAATTTGAGTGCCAAGATTGTTGGCCAAGTAATATTTCCTACGCAGGACAGTTGCTTCCATCATTGCAGGAACCAACACTATGAATACTTCAGGAACTACTGGTGATACAACTTGAAAAGGCTATGAATTGAATTCTTATGGAATCTATACGTTGCATATACTCAAACTCACAGGAAGATAAATTTGATACCAGGAAACATAGGTATCACCTCTGGCGAAATGTTTTCTCTGATGCATAAGTGACAGTGCCAAATAGGACACACTTCGTATGATCTAATATCGGCTTTATCTGCATGGCCATCTGCTGAAAACCTGACTTGGGCAGTTTGACTACATATCGCACTTCATAGCAGTAAAGGAATCAGGAGGAGTGTTTTGGCTCCAAGAGAAAGGGGACAACATTTGGAAATCCAGAATCTGGTGATAAGGTATTTTTGGTAGACCATGAAAATATTGAGTAACCTGCAACATGTTATTATGTGGTGGCTAGAAATAGCTAAAGCCATGAAAATAAGTTGTAAATACACAATTTTTTAATTTAAGAACCCAAAACAAAGGACATCCCATTCTCACATTTATGTATGGATTTGTCAATGTATATGGCATATGGTTTACATAAAAATTCACCACCAACAATTCACTGCAGTTTTTTTTTTGGGGAAAATTCACAATATGGCTGCCATGAAAAATTCACAAGTAGTAAAATTCACCATCTCTTCATAAGAAGTTTTCAGCAAAAAAAGTTTTTAAGAATATATGAAAATTCATTTTCATTATGATATTGCTGCAGAAAATTAATCAAATTAATTTTAATGTGGTTAATTTTCCATGTGTACGTATAATTGGTTTTTTAATAAAAGACGGTAAAAACTTTATTAATCAAAGAGAGTAGTACAAAGCATAAAACCAACACGAAACCCAAAAGGGCCAAGAAAAATCATACAAGAGATCAAAAGAGTTCATGCAACATCTCATATCCTCAGTAACTAAATCCTCCAAATTCTAGGCAAGGGCCCCAAGTAAACTGTCCCAATCATCCACCAACCAAGTCCTGTTCTTCTCAAAAGCCCATTTGGCCAACCCATCAGCCACCTTATTCCATTCTCGAGGGATATGAGAGAAGGTAATAGATTTAAAAATTTCACTAAAACTGGTGATTTGCTTAGCTACCACCGCAAGTTGTCAACTAACATCATCAAACTGCCTCCTATTTATCAAGTCTATCACCACCTGAGAATTCGACTCACAAATAATCCTATTCCATCCAAGAGCACATACCCTCTTCAAAGCCAAGAGAATAGCCAAAGCCTCCATAAGATTATCAGAGTGTTTCCCTCTATATTCTGAAAAGAAGAACACAACAACCCCAAAACTATCTTTGCCCACTCCACCAACACCAACGTGCCCAAGATTGCCCCTGGCAAAACCATCAGTGTTGATTTTATAAGAGACCTCCCAGTAGATGGAGGCATGTGAGATATCCAATGGCCCTCCTGATGAAAGACTTCCCCTACTAAGAACTATTCACTAGCTACTGCCCCTTCTTAGGTCACATTTCAAAACATGTACTTGTACAACATGAATTTCAAAATTCATACTCCTTTAAAATTTGTAATAAAAAATTCATAATTAATTATTTACTTGGAAAAATTACAAAAAAATGCATCACTCCCAGTAAATCATTATCATTTTATTGTGGTTAGGTGGTCGATAGGATTTTCACCAACTCTAGGAACCGGAA
The DNA here is from genome assembly GCA_007258455.2 of Sequoia sempervirens. Classification (NCBI taxonomy): domain Eukaryota; kingdom Viridiplantae; phylum Streptophyta; class Pinopsida; order Cupressales; family Cupressaceae; genus Sequoia; species Sequoia sempervirens. The sequence goes on along the minus strand of VDFB02000017.1, from coordinate 3,332,548 downwards.
ATAATATAGATAACCGTTAGTTGATGACATTTTTTTAAGCATAAAGAGTCTCCTGCAAAGCCCCAAGAATGCAAGACCAAACTTGGTCAACCAACAACTTCTTATATAGAAAGATCCTGCGATTGTGCTATAACCAGATGTGCCAAATAATCAGGCTAGGGCCAATAGACCAAGCTCTATGCAAAAAGAAGTCTTCACCGAAATGGGCCCAATGCTCGCCAAAACTCATCAAGAGAAGGATGCTTGCACTGCAAGTTTTAGGCCCCCCACCAAAAATTCCAAATAGTCCTAGCAAAGGGGCAATGAAAGAAAAGGTGAGAAACAATCTCAACATCCTTTGGACATAAGAAACAAATTGAAGGACCTTGGAAGCCTCGCTTACATAGGTTATCCCAAGTCAAGCACCTACCATACACCACTAGCCAAGAAAAGAAGTTGCATTTTGGCCAAGAGAATTTATTCCAAATATTTTTCCACCAAGGGACCTCCAGACTGCCCAAGGCCTGTATGTCCAAGACACGACACCCTAAAGCAATAGTGAACTTCCCTTTTGGATCCAGACCCCAAGTCAACACATCATGCTCTGCAAGTGAACAACATACTCTATTAGCCAAAATGGAAGACAACTCCCTTCTATCCTCCGCAAAGCCTCCCAGGGGCCAATGCTACATATCCTTCCACTTGTAAACAACAGTGTACCCCAAAGCCTTGGGGGTTTTAGAATCGATCGCTCTGCTCCAACCAGCCTAAGAAAAAATCCTACATAAATCTCCCAAGTGAGGATGTGAGGAAAGAATAGGCGGGTAACCATCCCATGAACCATACCAAAAAAGAGGATTGAAACCTCTGTTGTAGATCCAAAATAGGCCTTGTTTAACCAACTTAACACCCCTCTTGAGAGTATCTCAAATCATAGAACCTTTCCCTGTAAGGCTAAATCAAGGAATCTTCACGGCATCCACCTCCCCAATGTACTTGAAGGTAAGGATCCTAGCCCAATACTGATGTTGATGAGAACACCATCTCCAGTACAACTTAGCAACCAAAGCTTGCCCATTCCAATTCGCCCTGCACAATCCCAGACCACCATCCTGCTTTGGCTGACAAACAACTTCCCACTTAATCAAGCTCCACTTCCTCGAAAGAAGATTACTCAACCAAAGAAACTGTCTATAGAGGCCCTCAAAATCTTTGATGAAGCTTGAGGGAGTAGTCAACACAAAGCACCTGTAGAGGTGAAGGGTCTGCACCACCAACTTCAGCAGAGTAACTCTACTAGCCGTAGAAATCCATTTACAAGTCCAATGACAAACCAACCCGCAGAATTTATCAATCACGTCCTGCCAAAAGCACCTAGGAAGTGGGCGCATAGCTAGAGGGATACCAAGATAGATGAAGGGAAGCTTCCCCACCTGAAACCTTAAGATTCTAGCAATACGTTGTTGAATAAGCATGGGAGTATTAAAGAAATAAATTTAATCTTGACTTACTTTCATGAATGCGTTGACCTGAGGCAGCCAAGTAATAGTCCAAGGTCTTTCGTAAAGCAACTGCTTCAGCCACCTTGGAAGCACCCATCAAAGTTGTATCGTCCACAAACTAAAGATGAGTTTGAGGAGGAAAAGAATTGCTCCATTTCCATCCTTGAATGAGCCCATCCATAACCTAGGACTTAATGAACCTCCCCAAGCCCTCAACCATCAAGATAAAATAAGTATGGGGATAAGGGATCCCCCTGTCGAAGACCTCTGGATGCACCAAACAGATTAGAAGACTCACCATTTATGAGAACCAAGCGCTCCTATGTAACCCTTTTCTTTTGAAACACGTTGCCAAATGATACTTATTCCAATATTTCAACTTATACTTCACATATTGAAGCCTCTTCACAAAGGAGTACATAGTCGTACCAAAAGTAGGTCGACCTTCAGTCCACCATCTAGAAACCAAATCAAGAATGCTTTCCTCCTTGAGCCACATAAACTGAAATCTAAAACTTTGCTTCTTGGAACCACTAACCAAATGGGTAGAAAATTTGATCGGCCAATGTTTCGATCCCCGCTAATTTAAAATTTTAGAAATTGACAGCCACTTGTCACCAACCCAAAAACTGGAAACAAGAAACCTGTCTAACCTTTCACATATTGCATCATTCCCAAGCCTCCTATTATTCCCAGAGTAAACATGTCGTTCAAAGGTTTAATATCTACAAGCTAGAAACGAAGACCAAATTAACTTCGAAAGAAGATCAAAGGAAGAGATTTGAGGATGTGGTACACCCCATTTCTCTTCAATGAGAACGTTGCATTGAGAGTCACCTGCCATAATCCAGGGAAGGAAAGGATCCAACGATCTCAGAAAATGAATGTGAGACCACAAAAGAATCTTACCAGGGACGTTCATCGAAGCATAAATGTCAGAAAGAAGAATTCTTTCCCTTGTCTCCAAACTAAACGCAACAAGAGAAATGGAGAATTTACTAGAGAACCACCAAATAGGATAAATCTGCTGAGGATCCCATAAACAAGCAAGACCCCTAGAGCTACCATGGGCACCCACAAACTGGCATTAACCCTCTATTCCAAATCTTAGATGCACACTGCATCATACCATCCATTGATAACTTCGTCTCCTGGAGAAAAACCAAATCTAGAGAATGAGCACAAACTAAATCTCAAATAGCCTTTTGTCTAGGGATGCTATTCATACCCCTTACATTCCATGAAACCACAATCATCACAAAGGGTGGGAAAAGTGAGTATCCACTGTCTTCACCAAACCAGATTTAACCAATGTCTCACCAGCCATCTTGACTTTTTCCTGATGGGTATGTGTCGGATCATCATGGAAAAAACAAACGCTTAAGTGGTGAAAAATTCAGAAAAATCAGAGTTAGACAACTTGACATAAAAATTTGAATAAGTTATCTATATTATTTCAAAATATGTAGAATCTGTAAGCAAATTGAATGTAGTTTCTAAACTACTAGGTTTATTTTTATTAAAAAATCTATTTTGGTGAAAATTTGAAATTTTAATGTAGCAGTACTTAAATTTCAGGGAAAAAATAAGTAGGTGTGCGTCTAGCCACCTAACCACAATAAAATGATAATATTTTAGATATAAGTAGAGGACTTATGTCTAGATGTGATACATATTTTTTGTATTTTTTCCAAGTAAATAGTAATTATGAATTTTTTATTACAATTTTTAAAAAATATAAAAACATGTATGCGACCACCTTAACTTAGTCAAAACTTCATGAAATTCATTTTTCTTTACAAAAAATGTGACACAGTTAAAAAAATGTGATACTATTTGCTATAAATGTTTTCAAATCAGCCTATCAATCGGGGACTTTAGTCATAATTCAAATAGAAAATGAATAGTAATTATTTATTAAATTCAAAGTAAAACACAATTTATATTGGTGGAAAACTAAGAATCTCTTTTAAAAAAATTTTTCGTTTCATCAATTTTGGAAGAAAAAAGAGTCATCAGCTACATACCTTACACATACCCATCATATCACCACTTTTTGGCCCATCATGATCTTGCACATACCCTGATCCTTCTTCCTACCCACCTTCTAGGACTTATCAGGAGCACTCTTTTTTAGGGGCTTTTACTATACACCTAGAATAGGGGAAGAAGTAGAGATTTTATTCTTGCTAGGATCTCTAGAGACTAAACCACCAATTGGACATGCACCACCAGTAGCAGAGACCAAAGGAGTGTTAGCCAACACACAAGAATCCCCAAGTCCAACACTAGAGGAAGGAACAACTAAATTCTTCACCATCCCAAGAGCATCCATAGAACCAAGAGCTGAAGAAGATCCAACCATAGGCCCTCAGGATTATAAGAAGAAAAAGGAGGAACATCAACATGCAAGTTAGGAGATATCCCCTCCTCGTGGACCAAGTCATCTAATGCATCAAACCTATTAAACGTCTCCTCCTCTTGGTGGTCCCATAAAGTCCTCTTAAGACCTCGACTCTTATTTCAAGGCCTAACAAGCTCAAACCCATCTTTATCCTAAGTCACCCCTTGTATGGGTACTTTTCCCTTCTCATAATTTTGATTTGAAATAGTCATCTTGTTACATGAGCTACTAGCATTAGGTGCACAAGGACACCGCCTCTGAAGATGACCATACTCACGACATAACTGACATCTGAACGAAATTTTTTCATAATCTAATGGTTGGGTCCAAGAACTAGATCCCACTGTCAAATCAATAGAGTTTGACAAAGGCTAACTCAAATCAATCTCTACACAAACACATGCATAGGAAAAAACCCTCTTCTCTAGAGTTTGCTGAGAAGTGCCAATCGGTGTTTCCATTGACATAGCAATTGATTACATTATATCTCTCCTCCAACATTTAGCAACAGCTGAGGAAAGCAGACCCAAATCGAGACCTTGGATGAAAATTCCTCCACTGAATTAAAAGCAACATGCCATGGTTTAATGAACAATCTAACTTGATTATAAAAATATGGGCCACCCTCAAAGGCCTTATTTCAATCTGAAATACATGAAAAAAATCCACCAAAAAGAAATTGTTTGTAGCTAACAGAACATCAAAATCGCCCTTTGGGTTCCACGTCTTCCGAATCTAAGGATCAAGGAAAGGGAGAGAAACTCTCATCCCCATAAATTTTCAAATCAAGACATGCTTACTATAATATTCTAGATCCTTGGCAACAAATTTCGTATGAATCACCACCACCGGATGTACTTGCACCCTTTCCAAACACCCATTAATGTTTTGTAGTTGAAACACACCACTTCTAGATACATTGATACTAGGAGAAGATGGAGTGGGAACCCCATCAACCGCCTCTAAGATAGCATCAACCCCCATCACCGCGTCTATTCCAACCATAAATGGAACCAAGACCACAACCAGTCCTAATGAAAACCACACCCTTGCAAAGCCAAGGGTGAGGCCCAAACAGAGGAAATAGGTGCACCACCCAACAGGAAAAAAAATGACCAATGCCTCCATGAACAAGGGTATTTTCTGCAGAAAAAACCTAGAGAAAAATAGTTTTGGACATAAAAGAAAACACCCTCCCCAAACACACAATCAAAACCCACCCCTACTAGTTTAGGAGTACCTTGTTAACAAAATACCTTCAAAAGACAAAATTGAAAAATTTGAGTTTAAAATGTAAAAGAATGTAAATATTTGTAAAAAGGTCATGAAGTGGTCATAACCAATGTACATTTGAGGTCACAAATAGGTCACTAGGTGGAAAAAAGATGGAAAAAACAAAATTTCAAAAAATTGCAAAAGTTGCCAATTATGTAAAATGCAAAAAGAGAAAAAAAATTAGAAGATGAAGAGTCTTTTGTGAGGAAGTGAAGGATAGGTCGGTAAAGGAAGTTGAAAAGACAGTTATTGGTTGGGAAACTTCTATAAAAACATTTTTAAGGCGAGCAAGTAATCAATCTTTGTAATCTTGAAGAAATTCATTCAATAAAGGTACCTTGTTTTAATAGTTTCCACTGTTCTTTTTGTTCTTCATTAACTTGTATAGACTGTACTGTAGTATAGGGATTTAAATCCTTTTTTTCTTGATATATAAAAGAGTTAGCATCCTTTTGAATCTATTTGGGAGTGATTTGATCAAGTAGAACTTTTGTTTGAAAGCATTTTCTGTAGTTTAGTTAGAAACCATTAATAGGGGTTTTGAGAGTCACATAAGAAAATGAAGCCTACTCCACTAGATTAGGCCTTGTACATTGGTGGATTAGAGATAATTAGGATTTCTTATGTTGTTTAAGTGTTGATTTGTGCAGGGGAAGGTGAGGTTACAATTTAAATGATGTTATCCTACAAAAAAACAATGATTTCCTTATAAAATTGAATGGCTCCAAGGTGCTAAATGATGTATAGGTATGCATGAAGGATGAGAGGTGGTTTTTATAGTTGGATAAGACCTATGCAAACATGTTTGAAGAAATTTCTAAGTGGCAGGAGGTTTGGAGTTTGATATTCTAATAAACCCTCATTTGTAGGGCTTGTTTTGATGCATTGAATAAGGGTTTTATAGAACAACATTTATTTGAGCCCTTATACTTCTAAAATTTGTTGAATTTTGTGTTTTGAGACTTTATAAAGGACTATTTAAAACTTTTTGGAGTCTAGATGGTGATTTAAGACTACTTCATTTGTAAATTAGGGCTAATTGATGAGTTTTGGCAGTGTACAGTCTATAAATCTGGTAATTCCTTGGAAGAAATCTACTAAAAGCTCTTGATATGTTATGATAAGTCACATTGGGCTCCTGAAGGTACAATTTTTTTTGGTTATTTCAATATAGTTTGGAAGGAATACCCAATTTAGGGTTTGAAGACCTAATGGGCAAATAGTGCCTTAAATGCCTAGAAAGTGAAAAAGTATTAAAATAGTGATTTGAATGTTAGAGTTTGATTTAATTCTACCTTATTGATGTTGTAAAAGGTCAATATATTTTTGCAAAGGGTTTCGAAGGAAAATATGTTGTTTTTGGATGATTGAGCAATATGAATCCAAGTTGTAGGGATGGTGACTTGATTGCAGTGATGTGAAATTTGTTGGTTTAGTGAATGTGTAATGGATTGTTTTCAAATAAAATATGAAGATTGCAGTGTCTTGAATGAATGGTAAAAGGTTCTAAACTAAGAATGGTTGATTTAGTCTTTTATTCTTGTGTAACATGTTGACAAGAATGGTAATTTGGGTGAACAGTGTAAATATGGATTGATTCAAAATTTCTAATGGAGTTATTGAGTTTGTACATTCAATTGATTATTGATTAAGTTGTGTTTGAGTTTGATGATGATTTGGTATACTGATTTGGAGAAATTGATCATTGTGAGCCTTGTGAATGGTCAAATAATTTTTTGGATTTTGTTGAGTAAATAAGTGAAATTGGTGAAATGTGTAGTGGATTTTGGTGATTTGTTCAATTTGATCTTCTCAATTGAGTTTGGGTCTTGAGTACCCCTGATGAATATTTTTGGTTGATAGATGTTCTTGCATCAATTGGTATTAGTGTTAGTTGATTGTGATGGTTTGGTTTGTTGAAGTTGTTGTTGAGTTTGGTTGCAGGTGCTTGATCCATCTAGCTGCAAAGAGGAAGGTTTCTAAGAAGTTGTGTGTTGGCAGACAAGCTGAGGTCTGTGGTCACCATCCTCCAATGGAGATTAAGTTGGGTAGAAGGTTCAAAGGAAAGAGAGTGGGGCATCTTCCAAGATCTGCTATTGGGTAAGATGGATGGCTTGTTGATTCGGTGAGTTGTGTGGAGAAGCAGTAAAGGAGATGGATACCTGACTGAAGAAGCACTTGGGGTTGCAACTTGAAGAGTAATCCACTAATGGGAGTAGATGAGAATATGAAAAGATGAAGAAAAGTTGGTCAAATAAGGTCAAGGATGAATTGTGAAAAAGAGGAAAGATTGCTTGGAAAAGAAAAGTGGAAGGACAGTCCTGTGTCCTTAGTTATGAAAGAGTTGGTGGAAGATGAGAGTTGTGAAAGGATAGTCCTATGTCCTTTTGAAGAATGATTGTGAACCTGATAAACAAAAAAGAGAGAAGGCAAAAGATAAGTGAAGACAAGAAGAGTCAAAGATGAAGATAAAGTTAAAGGAAAAGAAAAAGACAAAGATTCAAGAGAAGAGAAAGAGTGAGGAAGCAGTCCAAGGTAGATTTGAACTTGTTTTGTAGGCACAAGAAAAGTTGATAAAATATGTTTCCAAGATGCTTGGAAAGTTTTTGTTGGTTGGTTGTATGGTGTAGGAGCACCTTGTTAACATAATGCCTTCAAAAGACAAAATTGAAAAAATTGAGATTCAAATGTAAAAGCATGTAAATCTTTGTAAAAAGGTCATGAAGTGGTCATAAATAATGTATTTTAGGTCACAAATAGGTCACTAGGTGGGAAAAAGATGGGAAAAGAAAAATTTCAAAAAATTGCAAAAATTGTCAATTATGTAAAATGCAAAAAGAGCAAAAAAATCAAAAGATGAAGAGTCTTTTGTGAGGAAGTGAAGGATAGGTCGATAAAGGAAGTTGAAAAGATAGTTATCGGTTGGGAAAATTCTATAAAAAATTTGTGAGGTGAACAAGTAATCAATCTTTGCAATCTTAAAGAAATTCATTCAATAAAAGTACCCTGTTTTAATAGTTTTCAGAGTTCTTTTTGTTCTTCATTAACTTCTATAGACTGTACTATAGTATAGGGATTTAAATAAATTTTTTATTGATATATCAGAGAGTTAAAATCCTTTTGAATCCATTTGGGAGTGATTTGATCAAGTAGAACTTTTGTTTGAAAGCATTTTCTATAGTTTAGTTAGACACCCTTAACAGGGGTTTTGAGAGACACATAAGAAAATGTAGTGTACTCTACCAAATTAGGCCTTGTAGATTAGTGGAGTAGATATAATTAGGATTTTTTATGTTGTTTAAGTGTTGATTTGTGTAGGGGAAGGTGAGATTACAATTTGAATGATGTTGTCCTACAAAAAAATAGTGATTTCCTTATAAAATTGAATGGCTCCAAGGTGCTAAATGATCTATAGGAATGCAAGAATGATGAGAGGTGGTTTTTATAGTTGGATAAAACCTATGAAAATGCTTTTGAAGTCGTTTCTAAGTGGCAGGAGGTTTGGAGTTTGATATTCTAATAAACCCTCATTTGTAGGGCTTGTTTTGATGCATTGAATAAGGGTTTTATAGAACAACATTTATTTGAGCCCTTCTACTTCTAAAAGTTGTTGAATATTGTGTTTTGAGACTTGATTAAGGACTGTTTAATTTTTTTTGGAGTTTAGATAGTGATTTAAGACTACTTCATTTGTAAATTAGGGCTAATTAATGAGTTTTGGCAGCGTACAGTCTATAAATTTGGTAATTCCTTGGAAGCAATCTACTGAAAGTTCTTGATATGTTATGATAAGTCACATTGGGCTCCTAAAGGTACAATTGGTTTTGGTTATCTCAATATAGTTTGGAATGAATACCCGATTTAGGGTTTGAAGACCTAATGGACAAATAGTGCCTTGAATGCCTAGAAAGTGAAAAACTGTTAAAACATTGATTTGAATGCTAGAGTTTGATTTAATTATTCCTTATTGATGTTGTAAAAGGTGAATAAATGTTTTGAAAGGTTTTTGAAGGTAAATATGTTGTTTTTGGATGATTGAGCAATATGAATCCAAGTTGTAAGGAAGGTGACTTGATTGCAGTGATGTGAAATCTATTGGTTTAGTGAATTTGTAATAGATTTTTTTCAATCAAAATATGAAGATTGTAGTACCTTGAATGACTAGTAAAAGGTTTTGAAATAAGAATGGTTGATTGAGTCTTTTAGTCTTGTGTAACAAGTTGAAAAGAATGGTAATTTGGGTGAATAGTGTAAATATTGATTGATTCAGAATTTCTAATGGAGTTATTGAGTTTGTATAGTCAATTGATTGCTGATTAAGTTGTGTTTGAGTCTGATGATGATCTAGTATACTGATTTTGAGAAATTGATGATTGTGAACCTTGTAAATGGTCAAAGAATTTGTTGGATTTTGTTGAGTAGATAAGTAAAATTGGTGAAATGTGTAGTCTATTTTGGTGATTTGTTCAATTTGATCTTCTCGGTTGAGTTTGGGTCTTGAGTACCCCTGATGAATTGTTGTTGTTGATAGATGCTCTTGCATCACCACGCACAACTCAGAATAGGGAATACAACCAAAACAAAAGAAAGCACATTCATCCACTCCCATCAACATGCATCCATGGCCACGAAGGCCACGGCCTCACACAAAATACAAAATAGAAACCATCATCATAGATAAATTATAAAATTTATAAATTAAATTTTAATAGATATTTTATTTTTAATAATTATTATTTATACCATGAGTAGTAACAAAATAATAGAAGTTATAAAAAGAGTAATGTTAAGCCTAAGTAAAAAGAAATGAGAATGTTATATCTCATCGTAAGATAGATAAATGAAAGCAACACAACATACATAAATATTTTCATTATTAAATATCAGCATACAATACTATTCACATGTTATCTTTTATTCAAAATGAGAATATTTCCAAATATATGTCCCAAAATCTCTCTCCCACAATTTTTTTCCAAGAAGGCACCTAGAAAGACCACCATAACAATGACCAATAATAGTTACAACCAATTTTAAAAATAGCTAAGCACAAAAGAACATGTTATGGGAAACAAGTCATTAAAGGATAGTAGATGATCCTCCCCATGTTTTAAATATTCCCAACCTCTCGGTTTTGAAGATCTGATTTGGTAGAATTCGTCTTGAATTTTTTTGCTACTAGCTCAAGGGTGCAAAACTTCTAGTAGTTTTTTCTTCAATTTTTACGCCCTTTTAGATCTCTTTACTTGATTTGAATCGTTATTTATTCTTTCAATCCTTTCACTCTGACGGCCAAGAGGAGGTTAATCTGTTAATTCTACTATTGGTTTGGATTGTCAAAACCATGTGCACACACTAACTTGCAAAGATGAAAAAATAATTTCTAGTATTAACACCAATAAGCCTAAAAATCTTTAACTTGTTCTCATCATGCTTCATACCACTACAATCAAACTAAGTTAGATTTTTACCTTTGATTATTCCCTTGGTCTTTCTTATACTCTCACAACTTACTATTCTTGTCAATCTAGTGAAAACTACTTGTATGATCTCCCAATGTCTGTTTTGAATGAAAATCATGGCACAATTTTTTTTATAGTTGTGGATGATGAAAATGCAAATAAAAAATAACAACAATGCAAAACTCACACTTTCACAATGGTGCAATGAAGTTCAATATCTTGGCTTAGAATATAGAATTTAGATAACAAGCAAAATCATAGCTAATATTTTGATTTGTTCCATTGTTGATTGTTCTTCAAAGAAAAAAACTATGAAAGAACAATAATTATATGATGCAATGATAAGAATAAATGCTCAAATATAAATGATAGCTACACTTGACAGTGATAATGATAAATTCTTGATAATGCTTCAATGCTTGTTAATGCTCTGGATAATGAAAATGTTAAGACTTGATCATGAGAGTGTTTGATAGAATTTGATAGCAAGAGTGCTAGGGGGTTTAAATGTGTGAACCCCAATCCTAGACCTGCACAAACATAGAAAAAAAAAAATATTAGATCCATATGCAAGTTAGAACTAAGATTCCCCATGAAATTTATCTATAATGCTCAAAATAGGAAATAAATGAAGAACAAAACAAGAAAAGAAATTAAATCCTATTTAAGCATGTAAACTCTCAATCTCATGGGGGAGTTGGTGCCATTTTGATGTGGAAAATGGCCCTTTCCCAATCCCTTGTAAGCTTGGTGATGATCTTGATGAAGATTGGTGCTTTCTTGGAGAAAATCCTACATAACCTAGCTAAGAGGGATGAAGAGTGGATGAGCTTTGTTGAAGATAATGACTTTTCCTCCAATTCTCCTCCTCAAATGAGCATAATGATTTTACATTGATTGTGGCTCCCCCAAAAAAAATAGAGAAGGCCTCTATTTATACGAGATAAGGATTGAAGAATGAAAGATATGAAGGATGTGGGACTAAAGATGATCCAATGATAAAGTGTCACTTGTCAACATGTCATTGAAGAGAGATGGAGTACATTTTGGAGAATGTGCAAAGAGGGGGAAATTTGAAATTCAAAAGATGGCTTGAAAGATGAGGTGAAAGATGAAGTTAATGTCACTTGGCTAAAAAAAAGGACTTGTAAGAGGCTTTAATACTTTGTTGGAAGGATAAACCCACTTGGGGGGAGATTTCAAATTTGAAGAATATTCCAACCTTTGATGCCTTTTTGAATGAAAAAGGAGTTTTAATAAATCAAATAAAATGATTTTCATGAGCAAGTGGAAAAAGCTAGAGGATTTGAGGGAATTAAGATTAATTAAGATTTGATTAAATTAAAAGGAGAATAGTTGATGTGATAATTTGATTCATATTTGGGTATGTGCAGGATCATGATGGGCCAAAAAGTGGTAATATGATGGGTATATGTAGGGTATGTGGCTATCAACCTATTTTTTACCCAAAATTGATGAAACGAAAAGGGTTTTTAAAGGAGATTCTTAGCTTTTCACCAATATAAATTATTATTTACTTAGAATTTAATAAATAATTATTATTCGTTTTCTATTTGAATTATGACTAAAGTCCTGATTGATAAGCTTATTGAAAAACATCTATAGCTTTCAAATGGTATCAAATTTTTTGAATCCAAAAAATGTGTCACATTATGTGCTTCACATACTATAGGATTAACAAAAATAATAATAATGAATTTTTGACCAAGTTAATGTGGTCAGACATACAGGTTTTTATATTTTTTAAAAGTAATAAAAAATTTATAATTAATTATTTACTTGGAAAAAGATTCCAAAAAAATATGCATCACATCTAGACATGATTCCTCTACTTATATCTAAAATATTATAAAAAAATATTATCATTTTATTGTGGTTAGGGTGGTTAAAGATAGACACCTACTTATTTTTTCCCTGAAATTTAAGTACTAATTCATTGAAATTTCAAATTTTCACCAAATAGATTTAAAAAAAAAAACATAAACCTAATAGTTTAGAAACTACATTCAATTTGCTACAGATTCTATTCTTACATATTTTTGAAATAATATAGATAATTTATTCAAGTTTTTACGTCAAGTTGCCTAACTCTGAGTTTTCTAATTTTTTTGCCCATTAAAAGCATGTTTTTTCCATGATGATTCTACACATACCCATTTTTGGATTGATTTAAATCAAAGTTGAGAGGAATATGATTTAGATTTAATTAAATAAATATTTTGATTTATTTCATTAAAAGGAGATGATGTTAGATTAAATTAAATAAAAATTGATTTAATTTAATAGAATGACTTTATAAATTTAATTAAATAGAGACTATAGGGTTAATTAAATAACATTGATTTATTCAATTAACAAGAGATGATGACTTAATTAGATAAAAATGATTTATTTAATTAAGAGAGGAAGTGAGGTGAATTTAATCAAATAAGGGATATTTAATTAAATGATTAGCAGAGGAGATGATTTAGGACGAAGTGGTGATAGTAAAATCAGGATCAGATGCATGTATATTCTACGTGTCTACATTTTCCCCCTCTTTGAAGCAAAGTACCTGTTGTGTTGGTTCAAAGAATAAACATATTGAGACCAAAATTCAAAAATTTCTCTGATTTTTTTTTGGATGCCCCACTATTGCCCCAATGAGAGAATTGGGTGAAGAGGTTCTATTTGAGGGTTGATCTCTCGACAAAGAGGTTCAAGATCAGTTCAACTCGAATATTTGATGTAGATAGATTTGATGATGTAGATAGTCATCGGCCATGGATAGCCTCATGTATAATTTGATATATTACACACACTTGATACTTGAACATAAATGTTAGTAAATAAAAGAAGAATAAGATGGAAAAAAGATGATGACAAGAGGATCCAACAAGTCCATGATCTATGAGACTTTATTAGAGATGGTAATGAATGATGATAATGATTTTATTATCAGGAATTGGGATTTTAAAAGGGATATTTATCTTATGTTTGATAAATGATCCGGGGGTCAATTTTTTAGTGAAAATTGAAGTGTTCCCAATGCTCCAGATTTCAGCTTCATCAGAAAGATAACGATGTCCTGGTTCCAACGCAACTTGAACGGGGCGAAAAGGACTCCATTTGTGCAAGTTACTGTTAGTCAAACTGGCTTCAGGGGCATCCAGAAGGTAAAAAAATAATCATCTCAGAAATCGATAGAAGCAATGTCATCGCAAAGAGCTCGTCGAGACGATTCCGGCGGCGTTCATTTCGTCGAAATCCGACGTCGTATGCTCGAGTTACAAGTAGTCAAACTTCAGTCAACTTGAAGGTACAGAAGATGACGTCAGCATGCTGACGTGTTAGTCCGTACTGTACAGAATATATAGACGAATTCCGACCTGACACGTGGCAACTGAGTCATATTGTACGGACCAATTGGAGTGTGACACGTGGCATCCGTACGGACAGGTCATCGGACACGTGGCATCCGTACTCAGACGTGGCACCCAGTCAACACACGTGTTAGCGGTCTAGTCAGCAACACGTTAGTTGCCTCGTCAGCGTCTCCGACAAATCAGAGTTTGACACGTGGTTGGCTTTGTCAGCAATTTTGGCAAATAGAAATGCGACACGTGGCACTTGTATTTACACTGCTCGGCTGTCGGATGAGTCAGTTCTAACAAAAAGTTGGTTGCGATTCGAACCCACAACCTCCACTTCGCCCGAAACCACCGGTACCCACAATGCCAAACATAGCCGTCGAAATATATATAAGCTGGGTTGATTTTATTGTTTGAGAAATTCAGTATTTGGTTACAATGCGTGGCCGGCGGGGTTGGAACCGCCGACCACTGTCTAAACAAAATGATTAACTACCGGTGGACCACGCGAGTCCTCTAAGATATATATAGGCATCGGTTGTTTTTGTTATGTGACTGTAAGCCGAATGCCTAACAAAATGGCTTTTTAAGCCACAAACAATCAAAACTAACCATAACAACCTGAACCAGAAGCCAAAATGGAGATACTAGAGATCTTGTACGAGGTCATAAGGAAGTTGAGCATTTAATTTGGTTGTTAAGCCTAATTAGGAAAATTTCTTGTATAAAAAGAGGGGTAGAGATGGGTTTTTCCCAAGTCCAGGTTGAGATAGCGAGAGAATGCTCGGGAGATTGAAGACGTTTCTGCACATCAGAGTAATGACATGCTGCTAAATGCTTGAAGGAGATAGTCTTGAAGCCATTGTAATTGAATTTGGAGCTAATCGGATCGGTCCTCCATTGGAGAGGGACCCGGAGACGTAGTCCTTAGGGACGAACTCCGTTATCAATTGTGGTTTTGTCTCTCTATTTCTTCTCTCTTTTCTTTCTCAGTTCATTATCTTGGCATTTATTTTATGTTATGTTCATTTATTCATTTGAGCTTTTAATTATGTAATCATTTATGTTAATCGTTGTAATAATTGATCTTTTACGTTACGCATTATGTAAAAGCAATTAGTCCTAGATCCTAAATAGATCAAGTTGGTATCAGAGCTTTGTGTGTGGCTTGTATTGCAATTTGAATGCTAGTGAGATCCAGGTTGCAATGAGGCGAAGGAGAACTTGAAGAATACAATCCAGAAATTGGAAGACGAAGAGCTAATCAACCGTCACAGATAGAAGTGAAAGAAGGTGGACAAAGTTCAGAGCTTAGTGACAAGGATTTTCAGAAGTTATTTCTTGACATGAAGGCAATGGTGGACGAACTTTATGCTGAAAAGAAGAAGCATGAAAAGGGAGGTTCTTCAAAGCATGAGAAGCAGGAAGATCAGAAAGGCACAGAGGAGAAAGCTCCAGAAACTCCTTCTCCTCCATCTTCTCCCTCCTCTTCTTCTTCCCCTTCTTCTTCTCCTCCTCCTCCTTCTTCTAATGTAAATCCATTTAAGAGCAAGTCTAAGCCTGTAATTAAGCTTGATGTAATATTTGAGTTACCTAAATACTGTGGGGAGTTAAATGTTGAGAAGTTAGATGATTGGGTCCAACAAGTAGAAGTATACTGTAGGATTCAAGGCTTAGTAGAAGATGCTTCTAGGATTCAATTAGCAACTCTCCGGTTGGGAGGTACAGCTCTCACCTGGTGGAAGAGTAAAACTCGTGAAGAAATTGCTCGCCATGGTCAAGGTAATATGTATTGGATGGAGTTTGTTGCTGCCCTTAGGAAACAATTCTACCCTTTAGGTTACATGCAACAGTTAACCATGAATTGGCAAACCTTTAGGCAAGGTAAGGGGCAGTCTGTCCAGGAGTATACCCATGAGTTTAGGAAATGGGCCATTGCTCTAAATGTTCCCTTGTATACCCAAGACACATTACTTAAGTATATTGGTGGTTTACATTCTTACCTTAGGCACACTATTTTGATGTTGAGTCCCAACAATCTAGATGAGGTGTCTATTCAAGCTACTCATATAGAGTCAAGGGGTAAGAATACCTTTAGTGATAACTTTTCCAAGAAACCATCTAAGTTCGAGGGTAAGTCTAAAGGGAAAGAAAAAGACAAAGATAAAGGCAAAGGGAAGAAAACAGATACAACTAAGAAAGAGGGTGAGAAACCTACATGCTCCCATTGCAAGAAAGAGGGGCATGATGATTCAAGATGTTGGAAGCTTCATCCTGAGTTGAGGCCGAAAAGATATGGAGGTAACAAAGGCAAGCAAAAGACTACTGCAGTGATTCAACAAGATCTTGGTTCTGACTCCGGAGATGAGACAAAGATTGTTGCTACCGGAATCTAAGGTAAAGGGAAAGGTATATCTCTCTCATATGATGCAAGTTTTTCTAATGCCAGTGCAAGTACAAGTAAAGAATCTTCTCCTAAGGTTGATAAGCAAAGAAATGAATTGTTTCATATTCGTGTTGTAACAAAACACACTAAGATTGATACTCTGTTTGATACGGGTTCACAAGTCAACTTAATATCTGAAGAAGTTGTAAAGAAACTTAATTTGGCTACAACACCTCATCCGAAACCATATCCACTCGGATGGGTTTGCAATGATGCACAATTAAAAGTAACTAAACAGTGTAAATTGAGATTTGCTATCACTGCAAACTTTGTAGATGAGGTAGAAGTCGATGTGGTCCCTTTGGATATTTGTGGGCTTGTGTTAGGGAGTCCTTATCTTTATGACAGAAAAGCAATCTTTTATAGGGGGGAGAATAAGTATCATCTTTTTAAGGATGGGGTAGAATACATTGTACGGGCACATAAGGTAAAGACTAATCTTAGACTAGTTAATGCTGGTCAAATGAAGAGGTTGGTCAACTCAAGTAAAAACTTTGTACTAATGCTTGTAAAAGCCAAAGAAGATAAATCTGAGGCCTTCAAGGGGTGTGACCCAAAACATAAAACTGAAATGGTCAAGATTATTTCCGCTTATGATGACATGTTTCAGGAACCGAAGGGGTTGCCACCCAAGAGAGAGATACAACATGAAATCCAGTTACAGCAAGATGTGCCACTTCCTAATATCGGCATGTACCGTTTATTAGTTATGCAGAATGAGGAAATTAAAAAGTAGGTTCAAGAGTTGGTGGAAAAAGGAGTTATTTGTCCTAGTACTTCTCCTTGCGGTTCTCCAATTGTCTTGGTTCCAAAGAAAGATGGAACTTGGAGGATGTGCATCGACTATCGTGCTTTGAACAAGATAATGGTAAAGAACATGTATCCTCTTCCCAGAATAGATGATTTACTTGATCAGTTAAAACATGCAGTTTATTTCACTAAGTTAGATTTGAGAAGTGGTTATCATCAGATAAGAATTGCAGAAGATGATATCTGGAAGACTGCATTTAAGACAAAACAGGGACTGTTTGAGTGGTTGGTTATGCCTTTTGGGCTTTGTAATGCACCAGCTACCTTTATGAGAGTCATGAATGATGTCTTTCGTCCTTTTATTGATGATTTTGTCATAGTCTATCTAGATGATATCCTTGTATTCAGTCGAACTTGGGAAGATCATGTAAGTCATGTAAAGAAAGTCTTTGATGTATTGAGAAAAGAAAAATTGTATGTAAAGATGTCTAAATGTGAATTTGCTAAGACATCCTTAGTGTACTTAGGCTATGTCGTAGGGAGTGGTCAATTGAAAGTAGACCCTGCGAAGGTCGAAGCTATTGTAAAATGGCCTAAGCCAAGTACAGTCACAGAGGTCAGAAGTTTCCTAGGTGCAGTTCAGTACTGGAGAAAGTTTATTGCAAATTTCTCTTATATAGCATCACCATTGCATGCATTAACCAGTACAAAGGCAACTTTTCAGTGGGGAGGTCCACAACAGAAGGCTTTCGACACTTTGAAGGGAAAGTTGAGCACCGCACCAGTTTTGGCCTTACCAGATCTACATCAACCATTTGAGATCGAGACAGATGCGAGTGGGTTTGCCATGGGAGCAGTACTCATGCAAGGAGGTAAACCAGTTTGCTACCACTCTGAAACTTTTTAGGAGCAGTAAGTAACTATCCCACATATGATAAAGAACTTTATGCTTTAGTTCAGAGTGTTAAAAAATGGAAACATTACATAATGGGGAAAGAAACTGTAATCCACACTGATCACCAGCCACTTCAGTATTTGCACTCACAAACTAAACTGCAACAAAGTAGGCACTTTCGGTGGATGGGTTTTCTACAACAGTTTCATTTGGTTATTAAGTATAAGAAAGGAACCCATAACAAAGTAGCAGACATGCTCTCTAGACCTCCTATGATGAATGCTTTGATAATCCTTTAGAATAGTTCTATGGTTCATGAAAGTTTTCAGGAACAATATGCTAATGATGAGAACTTTAAGGATATCTATGCTGCTTTAATGAATGGTAAACATGTAGAAGAGAAAGACTATTATGTGCAAGATAAACTGTTATATCACTTGGGTAAATTATGTGTTCCAAAAGATGAACAAGCACAGGTGATTAGAGAAGCACATACCTCATTGATTGCAGGACACTTTGGGGTAAACAAAACATTGACTCAGCTGCAGTATTGTTATTGGCCATATGCAAGAAACTGTAACTAAGTATATTAGAGGTTGTGTTATGTGTGCAACTAGTAAGCCTAGTAATAGGAAATTGGGTTTGTACACACCTCTACCTGTACCTTCTCGTCCATGGGAAAGTGTGTCAATGGACTTTGTAGGGGGGTTACCTATGTCTAGGAAGGGACATGATTACTTGTATGTAGTAGTTGATTGATTCAGCAAAATGTGTATCTTAATGCCATGTAAAAAATAAGTCACTGCTGAACTGACAGCTCATATGTACTTTTAATTTGTATGGGTTCATTTTGGGTTACCTACTTCTATTGTATCA
This sequence comes from Sequoia sempervirens, assembly GCA_007258455.2. NCBI lineage: Eukaryota > Viridiplantae > Streptophyta > Pinopsida > Cupressales > Cupressaceae > Sequoia > Sequoia sempervirens. The sequence goes on along the minus strand of VDFB02000017.1, from coordinate 3,313,588 downwards.
GATCGAGATTCTCGATTCTTGGGGGAATTTTGGTCAACTTTGTGGGGACTCATGGACACCAAACTGAAGAAGAGTATAGCCTTCCATCCACAAACCGACGGACAGACAGAGGTTGTAAACAGGTCAGTTGTGCATCTACTCAGAGGTTATTGCAGCAAGCATCCTAAGTTGTGGGATGAGAGTCTTCATTATGTGCATCATGCCTACAACCATGTAGCACATTCTTCTACTAAGAGGTCTCCTTTTGAGACATGCTTTGGTTATGTGCCCAAGACACCGATGGATTTTGCTTTTGGGAAAGATGATGTTGAAGATGGACGCCATGATGCAGAGAAGGCTTTGAAGTTCATCCAGAAAATCCAAGCAATTCATCAGGCAGTGGAAGCACAATTGGAACAGTGCCAAGCAAAATACAAGGTTCACCATGACAAGCATCGCACTGATCATCATTTTCAGGTTGGAGACAGAGTTTGGTTACATATCAGCAAGGAAAGGATGCAAGGTGAAGGTAAAAAGCTTAAGCCAATTAGGTATGGTCCTTTTGAGATCCTTGAGAAGATTGGTACTAATGCCTTCCGCCTCAATCTTCCTCCATACATGCATATTTACTCGGTTGTCAATGTTGAGAATTTGAAACTGTATGAGCCTCCAATGATCCTAGATGAAGTCACAGACATTCAAGTTCCATCAGTTGATGACCTTTCACCAGAGTACATGTCAGAGTTGCCAGAAGATGTTATTCTCGACAGGAATGTCAGAACTTCACGAAGAGGAGATGTTGAGTACCTCAGAGTGGGCCTGAAGGGGATGCATCCAAGCAAAGCAAGATGGATGGAGATTGGTAAAGTGAGGGAACTTTACCCTCACTTACTTTCCAAGTAATCAAGCTTTCGGAGGTCCTAAAGCTCTCCAGTGGGGAGGCCTGATCCGGGGAACAATTTTTTAGTGAAAATTGAAGTGTTCCCAATGCTCTAGATTTCAGCTTCATCAGAAAGATAACGACGTCCTGGTTCCAACGCAACTTGAACGGGGTGAAAAGGACGGAAGCAACGTCATCGCGAAGAGCTCATCGAGACGATTCCGACGACGTTCGTTTCGTCGAAATCCGACGTCGTATGCTCGAGTTAGAAGTAGTCAAACTTCAGTCAACTTGAAGGTACAAAAGATGACGTCAGCATGCTGACGTGTCAGTCCATACTGTACAGAATATATAGACGAATTCCGACCTAACACGTGGCAACTGAGTCATATTGTATGAACCAATTGGAGTGTGACACGTGGCATCCGTACTCGGACGTGGCGCCCAGTCAGCACACGCGTCAGCGGTCTAGTCAGCAACACGTCAGTTGCCTCGTCACCGTCTCCGACGAATCAGAGTTTGACACGTGGTTGGCTTTGTCAGCAGTTTTGGCGAATAGAAATGCGACACGTGGCACTTGTATTTACACTGCTCGGCTGTCGGATGAGTCAGTTCTAACAAAAAGTTGGTTGCGATTCGAACCCAGAACCTCCACTTCGCCCGAAACCGCCGGTAACCACAATGCCAAACATAGCCGTCGAAATATATATAAGCTGGGTTGATTTTATTGTTTGAGAAATTCGGTATTTGGTTACAATGCATGGCCGGCGGGGTTGGAACCACCGACCACTGTCTAAACAAAATGATTAACTACCGGTGGACCACGTGAGTCCTCTAAGATATATATAGGCATCGGTTGTTTTTGTTATGTGACTGTAAGCCGAATGCCTAATAAAATGGATTTTTAAGCCACAAACAATCAAAACTACCCATAACAACCTGAACCAGAAGCCAAAATGGAGATACCAGAGATCTTGTACGAGGTCATAAGGAAGTTGAGCATTTAATTTGGTTGTTAAGCCTAATTAGGCAAATTTCTTGTATAAAAAGAGGGGTAGAGATGGGTTTTTCCCAAGTCCAGGTTGAGATAGCGAGAGAATGCTCGGGAGATTGAAGATGTTTCTGCACATCAGAGTAATGACATGCTGTTGAATTCTTGAAGGAGATAGTCTTGAAGCCATTGTAATTGAATTTGGAGCTAATCGGATCGGTCCTCCATTGGAGAGGGACCCGGAGACGTAGTCCTTAGGGATGAACTCCGTTATCAATTGTGGTTTTGTCTCTCTATTTCTTCTCTCTTTTCTTTCTCAGTTCATTATCTTGGCATTTATTTTATGTTATGTTCATTTATTCATTTGAGCATTTAATTATGTAATCATTTATGTTAATCGTTGTAATAATTGATCTTTTACGTTACGCATTATGTAAAAGCAATTAGTCCTAGATCCTAAATAGATCAATAAAACACATAGGCACGATGCATCAAGGTATAAAGAAACAGGATGACATTGCACCTAGTGTGATGGAATTTGACTTGACAATCAGATAAGAGTATTCTTGTTCACACCTGACATACAAAAACCTTACTAGGATATACTTGAGATATTTCAGACATTTCAGACCAAAACATGGAAAGGAAAATCCTTACAATGTAATAGTCAACAAGCTATCCAAAACACCTTCCATCCACACCTAATAAAGCAAGTATTCGCCAAGGTTATATTACAAGAACATCCAAAAAGCACAACAGACAAAAAATATTGATCAATACCCCATTCCTTTCTCTTTAAGTTTTTTGATTAGACATCATCGAGAGGTCACCAAAATGAGCACAATAAGATAAATCAAAATAAAAGATTAAGTACACACACAAGACAATGTTCTTCATACCTCTAGCCAAAGGGATTTGTTTTGATTAGGATAAGAATCCAAAGTGCTTTTGCCAAAAATAATTCCCATTGTAGGAAGGATGCATCCTAGGACATGTTAGTGGATGGTGGCAAGTTGATAGGTTGTTTGAAAGGCTATTGATATAAGGTCAATTGAAATGTTTGTGAATGATCAAGAGTTTGATTTTGCATTTAAAAGTTTGTTGTTTTGATTTTGATTTTGCGTTTAAATTTTTCTTTTGTTGATTGTTATCCTTGTTTCTATTTGTTTTTCCAAAGGATGAAGGTGACAATCAATTTATTATGGATGATTGATTATTATGGGTGAAGTGAAATGAGATAGATGGATTTTTTCAAACATTTGGATGTTTTTGGAGTTTTGAAATGATTTGAGCCTGTTTTTGGTATTTTTGAGATTTTACAAATGTTTTTTATTTTTGAATTTTCAATTTTTTTTGTGTTTTTATGAGATTTTATGAATGTTTTTGGATTTTGTGTTTTTTGTCTCAAGGGCTGATCAAAGATGAGCCTTGCCTACGTTTAAGCTCAGAGACGACATAGTTTAGACGTCTAGGTTTTTGACATTTTATGTTTTTATGAATGTTTTTGGATTTTGATATGATTTGAATGTCTGGATTTTTTTGCATGATTTTGACAATTTGGATATGGATATGCGTGATGATATCAGTGCTCTGTTTGGGATTTTTTTGAAAACCAAGATAAGGTTGATTGATCAGATTGATGAATTGATGATGATAATATTGTTGAGAATACACAACAATGCAAGGATAATGTTAAGCAACACAAGGATTAGGATGGATATTCCAAGACGACGATGAATTGATTGGATTTGATTGATCAAGATTTTGAAGTTTGATTTGGAACAAAATTATTTTTGGATGATTTGTTGTAACGTTTGATGTGCAAATTAGATGCGACTGATATTGATTGTTTTGATTGATATTCGATGAAGGATAATGCTTGATAAGGAACATCTTCTTGTCAAACTATGTCATGGGCTAGTGATTTGGATTTTTGGCTCATAAATTTTTTGACCAATTTTTTTTCATGTTTTCCAGTGTTTGGATCACCACATAAGTTGGAGGATATAGATCGAGATTTATTCTGAAGCAAGATGTAAATATCTGCCTCTAGTTTCTAGCAATGTATGGAATGGCCATTGGTGGATGCTTGGATAGATGCATGGATGGAGGGATATGGATTATCTTCCGATAAGATAAGGTATTTGAACAGAGGAATGCTTCATTAGATAAGGCTTCATGGCTCAGATAATGTTAGGTAGGATAGGATCAATGAAAATGACCTATGTCAAGATGTCTACCATAAGAAAGTGTAAAGTGTGTACCAAAATTTCATCAAGGTCAAGATAATTTGGAAGATGGATGTAGATGGATGAAGATGGATTGGATAAATGGTTCATAGATGAATGGATTTATTGTAATAAGATGGATGGAATGTTGTATTTATTATGGATGGGATGAGATGCTTTCACCTGAACTGGCGCACACAAATGCTTGATTCTATACATGATGCCTGTTTGCCAAGTTTTCATCATGTTACCTGCCCAAAATGCCACCATAGTGGTTTTCATTGGAGGATGATTTTTTTCTTTATTGTTTTCAATCTTTTTAAAAAAAAATTGTAGATTTTTTATTTTTTAATAATTTTTATTTTATTTTTCTGAAAGATTTTAAGCTCATGCTGAATCTCCTTGTGGTGTTGATGTAGATGCTCCTATCATAATGTGCCATCGATATCCTACTCAAGAAGAAGCTCCTTTGCCAAGATACATGCACTTGCATGTAATTTTGAGATTCATTATCTACTTTGTTGATACCAGAGTTAACTTTGTCTTTGTGCACACATCACAATAGAGTGCCTTTTGAATCCTTATGATGAAGGGTGGCTGCCAATACATGGTTAATGTGAGAATTGGATATCATGCATAGAGGCATGGATGGAGTGTGTTTAGGAATTAAAGATGGATTGGTTGATAGTTTGGAACAATCTTTGACTCTCCAAACTTGGGAAGAATAGCAATGATGGGTGGATACGTAAGTGTGCATGAAATTAGGACAAATTCCTTGATATACTTTGCGCATTGCTTGAAAAGATTTCTTTTTCTTTTGTTGATGTCTTTGATGGATACTTTTCTCTTTTTTATTTTTTCCCATAGTTTCTATGACTAATGGAGTTTGATAGGATAATCTTTCTTTGTAGTATTTGGTATCCATGTGTATTTTATTTTTCCATTATGCTTCTCAACTTCTTTTTCTTTGATGATGTTCCTTTTGCTTCGATTCACATCCTTCTTTTGATGTTGGTCCCAATTTGTGGATGGGGTGATGGGTGGATGAAGATTCGTGATGTGGTTGGTTGTAGCATTAGCATCAGTTTCATCATAAGGATTCTTCGTGCTCCCTATGTTGATGTTTTCTTGAGAAATAGTTTCCCCTAGTATGGTGATAGTACCACCTTTGCTCTTTGATTTTTTTTGTTTTGAGATGTCTTGTTCAGTAAGCATTCTCTCATAAATGATCATTGTAGATGACATTATTTCAATTTGTTGTTTTGCTAACTCTAGAATTTCCTATTCTATCTGACATGTTTCCTTGAGTGGATAATGTTGTATATCTTCATAGATGATGTCCTTAATCTAAATTTTGGATATATCTAATCCTGATGTTGACAACTCAGTTTGACTATAGGAATCAATAACCTTCTTTTTTGTGTAATAATGTCAGGAGTAAAGGAATCATGTTTTGAATGAAGACCATTTACATGTCCATCCAAAGAAAGCATCTCATGGGTAGATGGAGGAGTATGTGCTATGTGGATATGATCATCTTGTATAGGTAGGAGACTATCCATTAGATCATTATAGTAGCTTGGAGATGCAAATTCTTGATCTTGATTAATTTTGGAATTGCTTTCGACATGCTTTAGATCAAGTTATTGAAATGGGTCAATTTCAAAGGATGGATTGATTATAAAGGGTTCTTGGAAATCATCATTAGGAATGGGAAGTGGCTCAATATCCTTTTGATCATTGAGTCGATTTGGATCAAATGTTTAGCTGAAGATTCCTTCAATATCTGCAAACATGTCTTGAAAAGGACCATCACTAGACTTTGGTGAAAGATGTTGATCATGTTTTGGAATAAATTTTTGAGATATGTCCCCTAACTCATTGGATGATGTAGAGATATTTTCAACATGATTATTGGTCGATAGATCTTGATCATTGTTGTCAACAATTGTGGTGGGGAGATTGTCAATTTTATCATTAGTGATTGAATCCTTATCATTGTCCCCAATAGTTATTTTTTTTTGATTGATAAGGTCTTAGATGAGATTTTTGAGTTGAATACAATATAATGTTGTGTGTCCCTTTGTTTTATAAAAATCACAAAGGTGATTTTCATTGTACCATGGTGGTTTCACTAAGGGCTCTTGATAATTTTCATAGGTGGGAATTGTGATGAGTTTTTCCTACACCAACTGTTGCATGATCAATTTGATTGGTTTCCCAAGTGGTGTGTATTTTCATTTGTTAACTTGTGATATTTGTACTTTAGATTGACCTTGTGGCGATTGATTTTGGAGATGTGGTGATTGATTTTGGACAATGTTCTAATTTGGGATGATGTTCAGATTTGGCATTCTAGGTTGAAATTGAACATCGTTGTGGTTGGGAATCCCATTGCCTTGATTTAGGTAACTTTGATTTTGCATGGTATTACCTTGACTTGGATCAATACATGGAGTCGTTAACATATTTTTTGGTCTTTGAGCAACCTTTGTATGATTTACAAATATATCTATCCCAAAGTTTACCAAGTGGGTATGTGCAAGATCATCATAGAAAAAACAGACCCTTAAGTGGCAATAAAAATTAAAAAAATAGAGTTAGGAAACTTGACGTAAAAATTTGAATAAGTTATCTATATTGTTTCAAAAATATGTAGAATAGAATATGTGGAAAATTGAATGTATTTTCCAAACTACTAGGTTTATTTTTCTAAAAAAATCTATTTGGTGAAAAATTGAAATTTCAATGCAGAGTACTTAAATTTGGAAAAAATAAGAAGTAGGTGTCTATCTGACCACCCTAACCATAATAAAATGATAATATTTCTTTATAAGATTTTAGATATAAGTAGAGGACTCATGTCTGGATGTGATGCATATTTATTTATAATTTTTTTCCAAGTAAATAATTAATTATGAATTATTTATTACAACTTTTAAAAATATAAAAACTTGTATGTCTGACCACCTTAGCTTGTCAAACTTCATGAAATTCTTTTTTTTTTAAAAATCCTATAGTATGTGAAGCATAGAATGTGACGCATGTTTTGGATTCAAAAAATATGATATCGTTTGAAAGATATAGATGTTTTTCAATCAGGCTATCAATTAGGACTTTAGTCATAATTCTAATAAAAAATGAATAATAATTATTTATTAGATTCAAAGTAAAGTATAATTTATATTGGTGGAAATTTGAAAAGCTCCTTTACAAACCCTTTTTGTTTCATCAATTTTGGGTAAAAAAAAGTCATCAACCACATGGGCGAAGTCTGGAAAAACAAGGTAAGTTGTTAAACACATTTTTTCTATTGACTTCTTAGGATTGGAAAGTTCAAACCAAATTCCAAAGCAAGCCCAAGGCTAATCCCTAGGCATTATTTTGTGTCAGAAATATCAGATATTCGATATGTTTTATATAGAGTTTAAAAAATGTTATACAATTTATGATATATGATTTAAAAAATGCAATAAATTTTATAATTTAATATATAATATACAATATAGTTTATAATGTAATATATTATATACAATTTATGATAAT
>VDFB02000017.1:3228357-3300280 GCA_007258455.2 Sequoia sempervirens | reverse complement strand
AATTTGGTCCAAAGGAGTCAAGGGTAGTTTTCACATATGTTTTCACCCCACTTTGTATCAATCCATAGCTTGTTTTAAAGCACAAAATTTATGATTTTAGCCATAACAAAAAGCCAGGGAACTATTTGATAAAATGATTTGGTACACATGTATGAAAAATGTGGTAGGATAGACAAGGCAGTGAACTGTTCAAAAAAATGCCTCAAAGAAATGTGGTCTCATAAAATTCCATGACAAGAAAATTCAATTGACAACTGCTCCTAGTTATTAGTTATGTAATGTGAAGTGATTGCATAACTACTTAGGTTGACTTTGTAAAAACTATATTGTAATTGAATTTTTTTCATCTATATGCATCTAGTTGTTAGTTATGCAATGTGAAGTAATGCTTTGAGTTTGAAAGATGTGCAATGCAATGTAATCAACGATATGAATATAAACTACATAATACAACCATTCTTTTTTATGCTATTGTACATTGATATTTAACCATTGCTCACTAATTAAATTTTCAAAGATTTTAATCATGCACATGAGGAAGAAATTAAATTTCAATTGTCAACTTCTATATATAAAATTATCCAATAATCTTGTATCTCCATATACAAAAATGGCATCAATGCCAACTCAAACAAAGTCTTACAAAATGTGGTATATGCAATCTCAATGTTTATTCAAAATTTACATTCCAAAATGTCTATCTCATTCTAAACTACTAGTGGATCATCAAAATGGATCCTCTTTGAAGCACTTGTTGGCTCTGAAGGTAGCTACATTAAAAAATTCAAACCATAATTGAGATTAGTTATACTATATAATTTAAAATTGAATAATTAACATCAAAATCAATATACATTAAATTATAATTGAACTCTAAAATTGAAATCTTGATTACCTGAAATATCCATCTCTTCAAAGGGTCAGGAGTTCTAGAATATGCCCCTCTCAAAGAACCAACCAAACCAAAATTTGTAATGTCAATCTATATATGTGAACAAAAACATAAAATTGATCCAAGTTAGCATACAATTGTCATTAATAGGAACATATTTACCAAACACAAAATAAAATACACATACCTCTTTAGGTTGATCTTTTTCTTTATCTACTTTAGGTGTTCGTCACCTCCTCCTTGAGGTGTTGAAACACCTCCTCCTTGAGGTGTTTCAACACCTACTCCTTGAGGTGTTCCAATACCTACTCCTTCAAGCATTGTGGCACTTGTCAACAACGATGTATAGATCATAACTACCTATACATAAAAATTACAAATACATATGAAACTACCAATCTTTGACGATGTATGTATAATCAATATAACATCTTAAAAATATTAATTCAATCGATTTGAGTTCAATTACCTTCCCCTTATCTAACATTGCACCTCAATAGTCTAGACAAGGTTGTACCTCACTCGCACTAGGTATTTCCTACAAGAGGAAAATAAGATAAACATATAATTTATTATATAATTTCATTAATGACAATTCAAATGACAAGAAAGTATATAATAGAAAATGTAAATGAGTGAGTGCAAAAATATATATTGTGTGTGTGTTGAGGCCAAATGAAATGGCCCTAAGGGTGCTATCAGTCACCTATGTGAGCTCCTCCTTAGAAATTAATTGTTAAATAGACCATGCAAATAAATATTAGTACTTTATACTATCTCTTATTAATATTCATTTAAAAACAAATGCAAGTTATGAATTTACAACTTAAATCTTACTTGTGTCACTATTCCAATGTCCCCCTCTCTAGCAGGAGAGGACTCTATAAGGTGCGCTCCACTCCCCTGCGTCTAATCTATAATGTCCACATCATGGAGGTCATAATCAGAAGAGTCCAAGGGATGCTTGGAAAGTTGTACAAGAGGACCCAAGAATATCTTGTGGCACATTGAGCAAGTATGTGGCACACAAATATGTGGACCTGACGAGGATGACGTAACAACACTCGAGCCATCACCAACAACACCAGAATGTGGCTGAGCTACTGTAGAAGCATATGAAACCAAAAGAACACTCAAAGAGTGAATAGCCTGGATAGTTTGTGTGGCCACATATTACATAATATCTGGATGATATACTGGAGGTGGCAGAGGAAAGGGAGGAGGGGGAACATATGGGCATGAGACTAGTCTAACTGCCCTTGGTCTATCCTGGGGTATACCTCCATCGACGCCCTGGAAGGGTTTAATGTCAAAGTAATTGACATGATGCCCTAACACAAACTCATCATATAATTTTTTAATAAAGTAAAATGGTATATCACAATTGTTGTTTGGTGGTTTATCAAAAACCATACACCAACGATCCCAAAAGTTCTCTACAATGTCCCTATGCGTGCACCATTTTATAGAAACTTTTGGCTTATTAACATTAACTGGCAACCCAGTGCAGGGGTTAACAAATAAAGAGGCTATTTGGCCTTTGGTTATTCCGAGATCTTTCACATCATCGTAAGACAATCCACATGCATAATATTCCCTCATGTCTTCTCGCCATGAATGAAAAGCATTATGTTGGGTGGAGAGGGTTTCTATATTTTTTAATTATTTCCTTCAATGTGTTTGACATCTCAGATAATTGAGGGGTTCTTGTATAAGCATCACAAATACCCCTCAATTGCTATAATTTTTCACCAATTAAGTCTTCAATTGATGGCTACGGAAGTGGTGGAGCGTTTGGCATTTGTGCATTTTCATTCTCAGCTAGTGGATCATTTGGAATTTGTGCATTTTCATTCTTAGTAGCCATAATGCCTAATTAAAGTTAAATAATAACTAATATGATTGAAATTAGACAATATAAATAAAAATATTGTAAAAATACCCTAGTTTTTTAAAAAAATCCAAAAAAACCCCTACTTTTAAAAAAAAATCTATAAGATTCTCTAATTTTTAATAAAAATACATAAACACTATGTTTTAATCAAAATCCATAAAAAATAAATTCATTTTTAATAAAAATCCATTCTAAACTCAAGTTTTTTTCATAAAAATAAATCAAAAACCCTATTTTGAAGAAAAATCCATAAAAAACTACATGAAATTATACAAATCTAATTGAAAAATCAATTAAAGCAAAAAAAGTTCCAAAAACTAACCTTTCAAATTGGATATCTACTAAATCAGATATTTGATATTTGAAAATCCTCCTCACTGTGTGCCCACGACCTTTGCAAATGGTAAATGATTTTAATAGCCCACAAATACATGTATATATGGAAATCTTTGTTTGGGCATTGCTTTGGGGAAATGTATTGACACCCAAGCCACAAAAAAGTCAACTTGTTGGTTTTTGCATTTTTGGGTTGATGAAAAACGTAATTTGTTTTCCCATTGCCACTTTTTGGCCCATCGTGATCCTGCACATACCCAAGTGTGGATTCAAAATGGTTATGTTTGGTAAAGTTGCACTTGGTATATTCACATTTGGCATGTATGGATTTGGTGGGATAATATTGTTTTATTGAAGACTCATGCATTGATTGTTTGGTTGATAGATTTGTAGGTTTGGACTTGGATTTAAATCTACCATTGGAAAACGTGTTCCAAACTTTAGATTGGGCATCCTCACATTTTTTTGTACCATTGAGGTTTGTAGGAGATAATGATCTCATGTATGGATTGTATAAATGTGAGTTTTGATAATCAATTGGCATTGTAAGGCTTTGATAGTTTGGTTGATTTAGACCACTCATGATGTATGAATCAAGTTTATATTCTATGTTTCTCTTGTGTTTTGACCTTGTTGACCGCTAAGGAATTTAGGACCAATGATGAGATGAAAGATGAAAGGAGCGAATGATATGGGTGATGAAAGGAGCGAATGATATGGGTTTTGAAATTTTACGAATCTTGGAGGAATACTAGACTTTAGGACTTTTAGATTCTTGATTTTGGGTTTGATTTGGGTTTTGAATTGGATTTGATTTTGATTTTGATTTTTGGATTTGGATTTGATAATGAACTCATAAAATACAAGAGGTTAGATGTTGTCTTGGAATAAACTTGTCCACAAGATGATATTTTAACTAGGTGTATGAGGAAGGATTCATCCACACACACTTAGCCAAACAAGATGATTTTTTATGTTGATTTGAAGGATTTTACCAAAAGTCTAGTATGAATGATTTTTCCAAGATTTCTAAGAGTTTTTGGTGAGATGATTTTGATTGATGTATGGGATGGATGAAGTGTTTGATTTTGATCCTAAATGAACCTAAGAAGGACTTGTTTACAAGGCCAAAGTCTTGAAGAACATGCTTTTACCTTCAGACCAAAAGATCAATGTTTGCTCAAAAGACCATAAGACAAAAGATACACAAGCACATGTGTGGGGTTCAATTGATTTCATCTTGATTAATGAATTTCTTTTACCACATCCAGTGTCTTACTTAAGTTTCAAATTAAATTTCTAATGTCTCAATTTCCTTTCATCCCACAAGGTCCCTTATGTGGAAATCAAGAAAATCAAGGCAATAGTTCCCTAATATTGACTTTAGTGAGAGAAAATTGAGATATAAATCCAAATACTTAGAAGCCTCTAAGGATAGAATCCCAAGCTCGACAAGTAGTAGCACTTGGATTTTTTCAATGGTATTTGATTTCTCTAAAGGCTTTGAAATTTTATGTTCATGTTGAATGTGGTTTTCCCAATGTTTAAGATCCAAGAAAAGTGTTTTGAATTCAAGAACATGTACAACCCTATGGATATTGAGACAATATTTTTTGAATCCCCATTTGGATAAATTCAACTACGCCTACTCTTAGCAGATGATTAGATGCTTGAACCACACAAGCTCCCCCTTATAGTGCACTTGCTTCTTTGGTCAGCCAAGGATCAATATCCATGAAACTCCCATGGCATACTTCTCATCTCTACTAAGAGTTGTAAAAACATGGGATGACTTCAAAATGACCATTCTTGTACCAAAAAATAGATCAAGGTGTAACTAAGGGTTATTTTTTTAGGATTAGATTCAATGAATTGAAAGCATAATAATAAAACCCAAAGAGATATGAAGCACAATGAAAACTAAACAAGAATGAAATGATTATACCAGATATTTGTTGAAGCTTCCATGATTCACCTCCATAACACCTCCTAGCTTGCAGCGTATGATTGATGCCCTCAGACTGAGTGTGTGAGCATTATGACTATGTCATTGTCCTATGCAAGTTTTGAAGGATTTAAGTAAAATTATGCCTATGCCTATGATAAATGATAAATGATGCTAAATGATAAATGACTATAATACCTATAATAACGAAGTGGTCCCAAATTATGAACAAAATTGTCATTTTATAGAAAACACAATTTTGAATGGACAGACGAGATTGACTCTTGATAGAAACCTAAAATCAGAGGATGAGATTTAATTTGATAATCCCTAATTAGAGTTAGGGAAAAATCCTTAAGTGAGTGGTCAAGATGTCATATGAGAAAATCAGATCGGCGGTGGAGAAAAGATGAGATAATTAATTTTGAAAATAAAGATTTTCAAAATTGAGAAGATAAAGATAGCTTGCTTTGTGAGATTTATAAAAGATGGACTGAAAAACAAATTTGATTAAAATCAAGAACCTGCTTGCTTTATTTGATTTTTGGAAGAAAGCTACCAATCAACTCAAAATATGAATTTTGTGAGACAAATAAATAATCTTTTTTAGATTATTTCCCAAAATGGAATGTTAGTTAAGATTGTGATGACATTTTAAATAATTTCATTTATTTAAAATGAGAGGAATATTAATTTTGTCAATTAAATAATTAAAGATAATTTTTTAATTTAGCAGATGAGATCAATAATTAAATAAATTAATCAATTCATTTAATTATGACAATTAGTGACATATTAAATAAATGAATAAAACTTATTTATTTAATAATCAGGAAAAAATGACCAAAGAAGGGTGATTAAATAAATTAAGAAATTTATTTAATTAAGGGAAGACTTAGACAATTAATGACATATTTAATAAATAAATAAAATTTATTTATTTAATAATCATGAAGAATAAATGGAAATGAATTAATTAAATAACTATGAATTATTTAATCAATAGTCGAATGTGGACCAAGGACATAATTAAATGTCATAATTATGCTAGGACGAAAGTGGTAAAAATGAAGCTTGTAGGCCTAGGTCATTTTTAGGTATCTATATTTTGCCCCTCTTTGTCATAATGTAGCATGTCGCATTGTGACAAAGAAAATAAGTCAAAAATATGCCCCAGTGCAAAATAAGATGAGGAAGAATGACAAGGAGGGTAGCGGTATGCCCCCTCGAGAGGACAGACGGGTTCCAAGAACATGGGTGTGCTCTCGAAATTCATGAGAAGACTAGAATATGAAGAGATAAAGAAATGTTAGTGCAAAAGATGTGGATAATGATATGGATGCAATGCCTATATGAGACAGGCGAGAGAAGATGACACGACTAAAGGAGATGCATGTTAGTTCCTAGACCAAATCCTTCAAAACATTGCCATAAGACTTTAATATTTATTTCTCTTAATCATCATTGGGCAGTAAAAATGACACAAATGGACAAAAAAAACCATGATATGACATAGACCAAGGTGTGCAAGGTCATCCACTTGAAAAATAGATAGTCACAAATAAGGAATGTCCTAACTCATACTAAGGGCGAAGTTGCCCCAATCTTTTTGTCAAGACAATCCACAAACAACAGTCAAAGAAAATAAAATAGGCCAAGAGACGTCATTGCACCTCTAAATACTTCATGGGACATCCTTGAGGTAGCTAGTAACACAACCACAAAGAAAAGACAGTAAAAAGATAAGACAAAAATAAACAAAATAGTCAAAATATAAGACAAGATAGACTAGAAAAATTAATAACCCTTTAATTTTGTTTGCCAATGTAACTAAGGGTTATTTTTTTAAGATTAGATTCAATGAATTGAAATCACAATAATAAAACCCAAAGAGATATGAAGCACAATGAAAACTAAACAAGAATGAGTTTTTGGTCTTTCTTCAGGACATTTTATGATGTTTTTGTCTTTTTTTAGGACATTTTATGATGTTTTTGGATTTTGATGTTTAAGAGGATTGTGACAAATGCATATAGCTAATGCCTACACATGAGAATCCAAAGACAAACATGATTGTGCCCCTAGTCAAGCTGAATACAAATTGATAGGTGATGACAACGTTGTTTGACGTGGGAAGGACACATCCTAAAACAACGTGAGGACGATGACAATAATGTGACAAAAGTATGGAGGTCTACAGTCGGGCCAAGAATGCAGTCAAGTAAAATTTTGGATAATGTGCTTGTATGGATTATACTCGTTGCATTTGGAATGACTTGGTTAGGACTAGATGGGATGATGATTATCCTTAGACCGTTTGACAAAGGAAAGCCAAGATAGGTGACAAGCATGAAAGGATAGGGGGTGGCCTTGGTAAAAGACGGGAGACATGAGACTAATGGAATTTTCATATGATTTTCAAGGACTATGTTGTATAAGGACAATAAGACTATGACGGTCAATGACATGATGTTTCATGAATTGTGTATGACTGAAAGATAGACATGTCAAGAGTTTTCCCAAAGCATGATTTATGTGTGCTAGTTTTATGTCAAGACCAAGGTAGGTGGGAAAAATGCATGGAAATGATAGGGCTAAGATGGACGTAAATGTCATGAGGAAGGAATGGAAAAATTGGACGACTTGCCCCCAAGTGTAAAAGTCCACATAGATGATTTATTTTACACATGACACTTGTTTGCCAGGTTTTCATCATGGTACTTATCCAAGGCACCTGTTTGCCAGGTTTTCACCATTGGATGAATTTTTTCTCTTTACTATTTTCTTGACTTTTTGATTTTTTGGTGTCACCATGATGCCTATTTTCCAGGTTTTCATCAGGGTGACGATGCTTTACATTTTTCAATTTTTTTTAAATTTTTGATTTTGTGGATAGCTTGGATGCTTTAGATGACCACTGATTGTTTAGAATCCATTGATGGTGCTGATGTGGAGACTCGTGCCATGATATGCCAATAATGTCCTATCTGAAGTAGTTATCTTATCAGGATTGTAGCGCTTGTATACAACTGATCGAGGTCATTGTGATCCTTTTTGATACTAGAGTTGGCCTTATCAGAATACACACATCATGATAGAGTGCCATGAGAGTCCTTGCGGTAAAGAGTTGCTGCCAAGATGTGACGGATTTGTGACGTGGGATCATTAAACTTTAGACGAGATGTAGGGTTATGACGAATGATGGTAGACATGGAAAGATTGTTTGAACGTTTGGATGAATGACTTTTTATTTTCCAAACTTGGGATGGTGGATGACAGATTTTGGAGGGATGGTGTTTGGAACCAACACTTTTATATGCCTTGATTGCTGACCATTTTGAAAGAGGTGGACATGTGTTATATGTAGGAGTCCTCTTGTATTGTGGCTCCACATTGTGATTGACTTTTGTATTTGACTTGGTGTCTTTGTTTGATCCATCTTTCTTTGGGATCCATTTTAATATCATTTGTCCACTTGTCCTTTTGTTTGATTCAATGGCCTTTGACATTTTATTTTGATCTTTCGACTTGTAAGACTTTTTTTTTTGTTGGTTCCAAAGGGAAGGTTTATTTATGATGGAATGACGGTTCATGGTGTGGGTGGAGGGGGTGTTGGCATCAATCTTATGACAAGGATTTCTCATGGACTCCATTTTGACATTTGTATCTGACAAAGTTGCCCCCAGTATTGATGAGGTACCACTAACATCATTTGATTTACTAACTGGGGAATAGCCAAGACCTTGATGTTTGTAATTTTCCTGAAGCTGTATTGGTTCTAGAATGCCTTGCTCGTGTATGCCTAGTTCTTTGCCTTGATATTGCATGCTTTGATAGATTCTATTTGTGATGGGGTATTTGTTGTTTTGAAATCAATATGATAACCCATCATTAGGTATGTGGATACTATCACTTGTAATATTTTCATGTGCAAGAAAGTCTGATCTGGCAAAGATAGATGACCCTAGTTGATAAAGTGTCTTAGCTTCATTGTCTTGTTGGACATATTCATGACTGATATCTTTGGTCTGATCTTGTGACATGTTAGGTTTAGATGATTCTGTTGGTGCTTCCAAGGCAATGTCAAAGCCATCATTATGTTTAGTGTCATAGAGTCCAATGATTTCCTTTATAACTTGATTAAGTGCAAGCATGTCCCTAGTGGAAGATTCTTGTTCTAGAGGAATATCATCTATGTGTCCCATGGAGGCAAGTGTCTCATCATGGGAAGTGTCAATAATCAAGGCCTTTATAAGGTTAGAAAGTGTTTGATCATGATTGGTGTAAAGGTCAAGGAGTGGATCATTTTGGACTCCTTGGTCAATGGTAGGGTCTTGGTCAAAGATGGGGTTGTTATGGATTTGGACTTCTTGGTCAATGATGGGGTCTTATTGTCAAATATGGGTTTGTCATGGATGAAATAGTCAGAAATAGAGTCATTGTCAAGGATAGGTGTGTTTTGGATGTCATGATTGTCTTGAAGGACTTCATGGATGGACTAAAAGATAGGGTCATGGGATGGACTACCTTGTTCTTAACATGAGGGTGACATTATAAGGTCATGCTTTGGGCTTTCATTTTGACATGTATCCTCAAGTTTATTAAATGGGATTTGACTTTGAGTAATGACAGAATTTTCATGACTAGATGTGGCTTGTGAGGGGATGACTTGAAAATGATTAATGAATGATGGATTAGGATAGGACGTGGGGACTTGGACTGGATTAGTATGTGAAGGACTAGGATATGACATGGGTACTTGCATTGGACTAGTATGTGAAGGACTAGAATAGGACATGGAGTCTTGGACTGGATATGTCATGGGGTCTTGGACTGGATTAATTGTTGAAGGACAAGGATATGACATGGGGAATTCAACCAGATATGTCATGGAGTCTTGGATTGGATTAGTGTAAGGTTGACTAAAATAGGACGTGGAGACTTGGGCCAGATTGATATGGTTTGATGTGGGGACGTGACATGAGTTGGTAGATAGTTGATAAGGCATATAGACTTGGACAAGATTGATAGATGAAGGACTAGCATATGACGTGGAGACTTGGTATGGACTAGTAGATAGTTGGTTTCCCTTGTCAAAGTTAGGGTAAGGGTGATAAATGGACATGTGTTGTGAATTAATGGTAGGATTTGTGTTAAGTGACTGTGGATAGTGGGGGTAGACAGATGGAGGTGGCAAAGTATTTATGTCAAGGCCTCGTGGTAACTTAGCCCCTTGGTCTAAAAGCATGGCTATATACCTTTGAGGGTCGCGTAAGACTGAGTTTTCTATGAAGGAGACTATATCAGGATTTTGCGCTACAACTTCTAAGTCTTCTGCATATACTCGTCCATTTTGGTCTCTTTATATGAATGGTTCAAAAGGGTTTCATGATGAAGATGGCATGTTCATGGAAGATTGAATGTTCATGTTGTGAAATGGGTCGGAAAGAGTTCAATGTTGGTTTGTGTCATAAGTGTTATTATCGATGTTGGGATTGAAATCTTGTCCAAAGTTTTCCATTTGTCCTCTTTGTCCTTGAAGCCTAGTCTCAATAATAAAAAGGGATTGCTCAGATAAGGATGATGAGAATGACAACTAACTGTGAGGATGATGACAACTTATGTTTTTTGGATTTTCGATAAGGATGAAAATGCAAGACTATGTTTCCTAAAATGTCAACTAGGATGACTAGGTGATGATAACATTTGTCTAAGGAAATGATTGATGCAAGATGACAAGGTGATCAAAGCCAAAATGTCGATTGAGGACTAAGATGATGATGTTTTACTAAGGAATTAATGTTATAAATGCAAGGTCTAGGTTCAAAATGATGACTAAGATGAACAATGCAAAGTCTAAGCTCAAAATGAGGACTGAGATTTTTTTTTTGATGTTTTGTTGAAAAGATTGAGTTGTCTAAGGTCGATTGTTTGTGTCCAGATTTGTGAATGTTGTGTATAATGTTTGAGTAATCCAACAAGCACTTGACAAGCACAATGTTTTGGGTGTAAGAAAGCACACATAAGACAAGTACAATCCTAAAAGGCCAATAGACCAAGGGTTTGTATACTTGATATAGCCCACTGATATACCCCGGATTGGTGATAAACACCTTTCCTTCTCGAGAGCGGATAGCTTAGAATTTTGGTGGCATTGGCTCCCCTCCATAACTCATCAATGTCATACAAGCACACCAAATTTGGATTCTTTGGGTAATAAAATCCCAAGAATTGCTATCTCTACTCAAGGGGATCAGTAGTGAGTGTCTTTGAGCATGATAATGTACCTTGCACTATACCAAGCAACAACCATAGAATGGTTGGACACTAAGACAAGAGGTGTTTAATACAGGCATTCCATTCGTGGGGCATGATCCATGCTGCGAGAGTCCCCTTTCGGGTCCATTTCGTCGGAACCACACTCGTGATTTTTGGGTTTTCCCCAAGAATCCACTTTTATATACTGCCTAAAAGTCCCTCGGGTTCAGGGTGCTACCAGTTTGAGTCATCCTGGGGTGAGTACTTTTTCCCACCAGAACAGGCCCAAATTCTAGAGTTAGTAACCGTTTATATTACACCCAAGATCGCACAAGTGCACAAGGGGAGAGGATACATTGATATACCAAATTGTGAGGGTGTACAATAGATAAAATGGGTCTGGTTTTTTGATCATCGAGTTTTCACAAGGTGAGAGCATAATCACCTACCATTTGTTCAAACACAATCAAACACTTGCAAACAAAAATCTTTTTAGAGCACCAAAGGAAGTGTGTACTAATCTAAAAAAATACAAGCACAATGTTTAGTTTTCATTCTTCGACATTCGATTCTGCAAACCACAAGTTAGGAGTTTCTTTGATTTTTAGTCTTCAACAAATGTATGTTTATGCAAACCCGAAAGTTTTCGCTTTCCAATATGTTATATATGACTAATATTGCTGCTACTATAGCTCCTTATGATCACAAAAAATGAAGATCATATTTTTTCGCATTGTATTTTACGTCCAAATTAAATCTGTAAAACATAGAGCCCAATTAGAATTTAAAGAGCTTTCCAAAAATGTAAAAAATTCTAAAAAATTTGTTGATTTGCATCCAAAAAATCAATTTTATGAAAAACAATAAAATCAAAATAACTCCTACAAAAATAATGATAAACCCTCTATTTTTTTATTGTAGCCTCTTGAGATGATGCGCACGATTTTGTAAAAAACTTGTAGAAAAATTCACAGCTGTGTAGAATATATGAAGAAATTGGTAAAACCTGGGGTTTTGTCCAAAAATTGACAGATCTGCAACAAAAAGTCAATAAAACCTGCAAAAGGCAAGCTAGATCAAAAGATTCACGTCGGGTTCACCAATGTAACTAAGGGTTATTCTTTTAGGATTAGATTCAATGAATTGAAAGCATAATAATAAAACCCAAAAAGATATGAAGCACAATGAAAACTAAACAAGAATGAAACAATTATACCAGATATTCGTTGAAGCTTCCATGATTCACCTCCATAACACCTCCTAGCTTGCAGCATATGATTGATGCCCTCAGACCGAGTGTGTGAGAATTATGACTATGCCATTGTCCTATGCAAGTTTTGAAGGATTTAAGTAAAATTATGCCTATTCCTATCATAAATGATAAATGACTATAATGCCTATAATAATGAAGTGGTCCCAAATTATGAACAAAATTGTCATTTTATAGAAAACACAATTTTGAATGGACGGACGAGATCGACTCTTGATAGAAACCTAAAATGAAAGGACGAGATTTAATTTGATAATCCCTAATTAGGGTTAGGGAAAAATCCTTAAGTGAGTGGTCAAGATGTCATATGAGAAAATCAGATCGACGATGGAGAAAAGATGAGATAATTAATTTTAAAAATAAAGATTTTCAAAATTGAGAAGATAAAGATAGCTTGCTTTGTGAGATTTATAAAAGATGGACTGAAAATAAAATTTGATTAAAATCAAGAACCTGCTTGCTTTATTTGATTTTTGGAAGAAAGCTACCAATCAACTCAAAATATGAATTTTGTGAGACAAATAAATAATCTTTTGTAGATTATTTACCAAAATGGAATGTCAGTTAAGATTGTGATGACATTTTAAATAATTTTATTTATTTAAAATGAGAGGAATATTAATTTTGTCAATTAAATAATTAAAGATAATTATTTAATTTAGCAGATGAGATCAATAATTAAATAAATTAATCAATTCATTTAATTATGACAATTAGTGATATATTAAATAAATGAATAAAACTTATTTATTTAATAATTAGGAAGAAATGACTGAAGAAGGGTGATTAAATAAATTAAGAAATTTATTTAATTAAGGGAAGACTTAGACAATTAATGACATATTTAATAAATAAATAAAATTTATTTATTTAATAATCATGAAGAATAAATGGAAATGAATTAATTAAATAATTATGAATTATTTAATCAATAGTCGAATGTGGACCAAGGACATAATTAAATGTCATAATTATGCTAGGACGAAAGTGGTAAAAATGAAGCTTGCAGGCCTTGGTCATTTTTAGGTGTCTACACAAGGATTTTATCCTTTCTAAACAAAGGTCCTAGTAGGGGAATTCCATTCATGGGGGATCATCCATGTGGTAAGAGACCATTATTTCCCTTCTTGTCAGAAAAATCCTTGTGATACTTGCCTTTCCTCAAGTACCCACACTTATATGGGTATGTGCAGGATCATCATGGAAAAAATAGGCCCTTAAGTGGCAAAAAATTTAGAAAATTTAGAGTTAGGCAACTTGACATAATAATTGGAATAAGTTATCTATATTATTTCAAAAATATGTAAGAATAGAATTTTTAGCAAATGGAATGTAGTTTCTAAACTAGTAGGTTAATTTAAGGAAAAAAAATCTATTTGGTGAAAATTTGAAATTTCAATGCAGTGGTACTTAAATTTCAGGGAAAAAATAAGAACTAGGTGTCTATTTGACCACCCTAACCACAATAAAATGATAATATTTTTTTATAATATTTTAGATATAAGTAGAGGAATCATGCCCCGTTGTGATGCATATTTTTTTGTAATTTTTTTCCAAGTAAATAATTAATCATGAATTTTTTATTACAACTTTTTAAAAAACATAAAAACTCGTATGTCTGACCACCTTAACTTGGTCAAAAATTTATGAAATTCAAATTTTCTTTTTTTAATCCTATAGTATGCAAAACATAGAATGTGACACATGTTTTGGATTCAAAAAATGTGATACCATTTGAAAGCTATAGATGTTTTTCAAACAACCTATCAATAAGGACTTTAGTAGTAATTTGAATAAAACATGAATAATAATTACTTATTAAATTCAAAGTAAAGCATAATTTATATCAGTGGAGATCTGAGAATCTCCTTTAAAAACCCTTTTCATTTCATCAAATTTTGGTACAAAAATAGTCGTCAGCCACAAACCCATCATATTGCCACTTTTTGGCCCATCATGATCATGCACATACCCATATACTGATTGGAAGTCGATAGGCTTTAGCATGTTCCCGATTGGGTGATTAATTTTTCCCACAAGGTAGGCACTCTAAGGATAAAAAAAAGTGAGCAAGCATATCCGTATTTCAATTGATCTTTGTTGAGAAACAAAGAGAGAACACACGCGATATATTCCACTCACACTCACAAGATTTATTCAACTTTAAGAATCTAAATTGAAGTGTGGAGATAGTCACTTATACAACTTAATATCACAAAAAGCCTTTTGATTCTCAATATCGCTATGAGGCGCAAGAGAAGTGCATACATCTTTTAAATGATTTTACTTTGGATAAGGGATTACAAAACATAAAAGCACTTGTTCATTTTAAATCCTCCAAATAAAGAATTTGATTCTTTTTAAGCACCAAAGGGAGTGTGAGATTTGATTGTTCAATTGTTAAGTCCAAAAAAATCTACTAAATTGTATATGGTTCTTTTTAAGCCCTTTGTCTTGTTCTTTTTGAACCCAAATTGAAATCTATTGAGTCCTAAAACTTGAAGAGAACAAAATCCTTAAAATGGGATTATAATTGCTCCCAAAGTGTTTAAAAACACCTATTACAATCAATTGATGATGCAATAGAAATCCTTTGTGTTCGTTTCCTCCTTCCCTCTTTGATTTCCTAACTTGCAAAAGTACTCAAAATGTTTGATGAGATTAAGAAACAAGAAGATATAAGGGTTAGATGAATCATTAACCTTTAAAACCCTAAAACTTAGACCAAGTTACATTGTGATTTGACTTTAGTTGTAAAATTGAAAATTTTAACTCTACTAAAATTGAGAAACACTTACACCATTGCATAGCTTATGAAATTCTACCCAATTTAAAAAAAAAAGCTTCAAGAAAGACCTTTGTATGACCAATATATGGCCATTTAAAAACTAACTATAAAGCGCTAAAACATAGACCCTATGCACTAAAACAGTGCTCAGATGCACCAAAAAGAATGCTCAAATGCGCCAAAAGAATGCTTAGATGCACCAAAAGAATGCTCAAATGCACTAAAAGAATGCTCAAATGCACTAAAAGAATTCTCAATTGCATGAAAAGAATGCTCAGATGCACTATAATAGGGTCTAGATGTGCTATAACAGAGCATGAATGCATTGGAAGATATTATAGATGCGCTAAAGTAGAGCTTGGATGTGCCGGAAGATCTTGCAAATGAGCTGAAACAAAGGTAATGAACACACCTATTGAAAAACAATGAAATTTTAAAAAAATGTGTTAGATTTGTGATTTTTTCCTTCCCTCTAGCACCAAAATGTGAACCCCAATGCTAGACCTATACAAACATAGCAAACAAACACAATATTAGATCCATATGCAAGTTAGAACTAAGATTCCCCATGAAATTCATCTACAATTCTCAAAATAGGAAAGAAATGAAGAACAAAACAAGAAAATCAATTAAATCCTATTTAAGCATGCAAACTCTCAATCCCATGGAGAAATTGGTGCCATTTTGATGTGGAAAATGGCCATCTCCCAATCCCGTGTAAGCTTGGCGATGATCTTGATGAAGATTGATGCTTTCTTGGAGAAAATCCTGTATAATCTAGCTAAGATGGATGAAGAGTGGATGAAATTTTCTAAAGATAATGACTTTGCCTCCAATTCTCCTCCTCAAATGAGCATAATGGTTTTACATTGATTGTGGCTCCCCCAAAACAAATAGAGAAGGCCTCTATTTATAAGAGATAAGGATTCAAGAATGAAAGATATGGAGGATGTGGGACTAAAGATGATCCAATGATAAAGAGCCACTTGTCAACATGTCATTGAAGAGAGATGGAGCACATTTTGGAGAATGTGCAAAGAGGGGGAAATTTTAAATTCAAAAGATGGCTTGAAAGATGAGGTGAAAGATGAAGTTAATGTCACTTGGCTCAAGGAAAAGGACTTATAAGAGGCTTTAATGCTTTGTTGGAAGGATAAATCCACTTTGGGGGAGATTTCAAATTTGAAGAATATTCCAACCTTTGATGCCTTTTTGAATGAAAAAGGAGTTTTACTAAATCAAATAAAATGATTTTCATGAGCAAGTGGCAAAAGATAGAGGATTGGAGGGAATTAAGATTAATTTAATCAATATTTGATTAAATTAAAAGGAGAATAGTTGATGTGACAATTTGATTTATATTTTTGGATTGATTTAAATCAAAGTTGAGAGGAATATGATTTTGATTTAATTAAATAAAGATTTTGATTTATTTAATTAAAAGGAGATGATGTTAGATTAAATTAAATAAAGATTGATTTAATTTAATAGAATGATTTACCTTAAACCATTAAACCCAAGTAAACTCTCTACCCTAATGCATCAACCCTCAATCCTTTATCCCTCAACCCTCTAACTTCATCCCTGAACCCCTAAAACCTAAACCTTTAAACCCTTAACCCTCTACCCTTAACCCTAAACCATAAACCCTTAGCCCTTAAACCCTCTACCCTCTACCCTTAACCCTCCCTTTTTCTATCTCTCTACAACTCCCTCCCTCTCTCTCTCTCAACTGTCTCCCTCCTATTCCCTCTCCATCTCTCAGGTCTCTCTCTCTCTTAGTCACTCCATCTATTTCTCTCCCCTCTACCCTAAACCTTTAACCCTTAAACCATAAACCCTTAAACCATCTACCATTAACCCTCCCTACCTATATCTCTCTCCTACTCCCTCCCTCTCTCTCTACGTAAAGTCTCTCCCTCCTAACCCCTATCCCTCTCTCAAGTCTCTCTCTCCTAGTCACTCCCTCTATCTCTCTCCCCTCTACCCTTAACCCTAAACCCTAAACCCTTAACCATTAAACTTTTAAACCCTTAACACTCTACCCTAAACCATCTACCCTTTATCCTTAACCCTCTACCCTTAAACCCTCTAACCTCTACCCTATACCTAATATTCTCTACCCTCAACCCTGATCCCTCAACCCTCTTCTCTCAACCTTAAAATCTCAACCCTCAACCCTTAAACCCTCTACCCTCAACCCAATACCGTCCAACCTAAGCCCTCAACCCTATACCCTCTACCCTATACATTGGACCCTCAACCCTAGTACCTAGAACCTATACCCTAAACCATCTACCCTCTACCGTAAACCCTCTACCCTAAACCCTCAACCATAAGCCCTTAAACATTCTACATTCAACCCAATAACCTCTACCCTCAACCCTAATACCTCAACCCTATACCCTCAACCCAATACCCTAAACCATAAACCCTATAGGTCCTCAACCCTATACACTCAGTTCTCAACCCTCATCTATATTTTTCCCTCCCCTCTCTTCTCTCCTCTCTATCTCACTTCTCCCTCCATCTCTCTCTCCAGCCATCCCTCCATCTCTACCCTAATCCCTCAACCTTATACCCTCAACCCCTAAAACCTTAAGAACTCAAACCTAAACCCTAAACCCTAAACCCTTAAATCCTAATCCCTTAATCCATCTAAACTCAAGCTAATACCCTCTACCCTCAACCCTAATCCCTCAAACCTTAAACCATTAACCCAATTAAACTCTCTACCCTAATCCCTCAACCCTCAAACCTCTACCTTCAACCTTCAACTCTTAAATCCTAAACTCTCAACCCATATACCCTCTACCCTATATTTTTGACCCCCAACTCTAATCCATCAACCGTATACCATCAAAAACCTACCCTCAACCTTAAACTCTCAACCCTCAACCCTTAAACCCTCTACCCTCTACCCTATACACTAAACCCTCAACCCTCAATTCTCAACCCTCAACCATTAATCCCTCAACCCTCAACCCTTAAACCATAAACCCTCAACCCTTATACTCTCTACCCTATACATTGGAACCTCAACCCTAATCCTTCAACCATATACCCTCAAACCTATACCCTAAACCCTCTACCTTCAACTCTAAACCCTCAAACCTAAACCCTTAAACCTTCTACCCTCTACCATCAGCCCAATACCTCCCTCAATCCTACTCAACCCTAACCACCAACTCCATATGTTCTCACCCTCTACCCTAATTCTCAACCCTCACCTATGCATTGATCCTCAACCCTCATCTATCTTTGTCCCTCCCTCCTCTTCTCTTTTTCTCTCTATCTCACTTCTCACTCCATCTCTCCCTCCATCCATTCCTCCCTCTCTAACCTAATCCCTCAACCATTAAGCCCTTAAACACAAAACATAGAGCCTAAGCCCTCAGCTCTCAGTCGTAGAGCCCTCTGCCCTCGACCCTCAGCCAATGCCATCACCCTCAGCCTATACCTCAACCCTTAAACCAGCAAACCCAGAGTAAAAGATATCTAAGCTAATCCCTCAACCTTCAACCATTGATCCCTTCAAACCCTCAGCCCTCATTTCTCAGCCCCTCAAACTAATCCATCAACCCTAGGTGGGAGTGGGAAACATAGGTGAGATACATAGTGATGAAGGGAGAGGTAGGTAAATAGAGGGAGAGGGGAGATAAATATAGGTAGAGAGGAAAGGATACATAGAGAGAGGGAAGAGAGAGAAGTAGATAGGGGAGGGTGGATAGGTAGGGAGGAGATAGAGGTGAGTGTGTGTGTGTGCAAGAGAGAGAGATAGAGAGAGAAAGAGAGAGAGAGGAGGGAGGGAGGGAGTGAGAGGAGAGATAGAGAGTAGAGAGGGAAATAGGTAGGGAGGAGACATAGTTGAGATATAGAGTGATGGAGGGAGAGGTGGGTAAAGAGAGGGAGAGGGGAGATAAAGATAAATAGAGAGGGAAGGAGATGTAGAGAGAGATCGTAGATAGAGAGAAGTAGAGAGTGGAGGAATGGAGGGAGAGGAAAGGAGGAGATAGAGGTGAGTGTTTGTGAGAGGGAGAGAGAGTGAGAGGAGAGAAAATGAGGGGAGAGAGGAAGGGGGGAGAGAGAAAGAGAGTAGAGAGGGAAGGGGGAGAGATAGAGAGTAGAGAGGGAAGGAGAGAGTAAGAGAGAAAGAGGGGAGAGGGAGAGAGAGTTAGAGAGAGTGGTAAGTAGTGGAGGGAGAGGTAGGTAGAGAGGGAAGGAGAGAAGGAGGGATACGATGGAGAGAAGGAAGGAGGGAGAGTGAGATGGAGAGAGTGGTGAGATAGAGAGTATAGAGGTAAGGAGAGAATGAGAAAGAGAGATAAAGAGAGAGAGTGAGGTTGGAGGGAGGAAGAGGTAGAAAGTGATATGTGAGACATAGAGAGGGACAAAGGGAAAGTGGGATAGAGAGAGAATGGTGATTTAGAGAGGAGGGAGTGAGAGGGAAGGATGGAAAGTGGGAGAGAGAGAATGGTGATTTAGAGAGGAGGGAGTGAGAGGTAGGGATAGAGATAATGGTGAGATAGAGAGGAGAGAGTGAGAGAGAAAAAGAGGGATGGAAAGACAGAGAGAGGTAGGTAGAGGAAGGGAGAGGAGAGATAGAGAGTAGAGAGGGAAAGAGGTAGGGAAGGAGACATAGGTGAGATAGAGAGGGATGGAGAGAGAGCGTGATGGAGGGAGAGGTAGCTATAGAGAGGGAAAGAGAGATGAGAGATAGAGAGTAGAGAGGTTAGGGAGGGAGAGAGGGAGAGGTAGGGTGGGAGATAGAGGTGTTTGTGAGTGAGAGAGAGAGAGAGAGAGAGAATGGTGAGATAGAGAAAAGCATCAATTGAGAGAGAAAGAGGGGGGAGGGAAGGACAATAGTGAGAGAGATTGGGAGGAGAGAAAAAAAGAAGGGGAGAGAGGGTGAGGTTGAGAGAGGGAGGGAGATGAGAGATATAGAGAAGTAGAGGGGGAAGGAGGGAGGGAAAGAGTGTTAGGGATGGAGATAGAGATTTTAGAGAGAGAGAGAGAGAGATGAGAGAGTGGTGAAAGAGAGATGAGTGATAGGGAGGGAGAGAGAATTATGAGATAAAGAGGAGATCTAGAGAGAAAGAAGGGGGAAGATAGGGAGAGAGAGTGAGAGTGAGATGTAGGTAGGAGAGAGAGGAGAGATAGATAGTAGAGAGGGAAAGAGGTAGGGAGGGAGATGTATAGGTGAGATAAAAGTGATGGAGGGAGAGGTAGGTAAAGAGAGAGAGAGGGGAGATAAAGATAAGTAGAGAGGGAAGGAGATGTAGAGAGAGGGAAGGAGATGTAGAGAGAGAGAAGAGATAGAGAGAAGTAGAGAGTGGAGGGAGGGAGGTAGATGTAGGGAGGAGATAGAGGGGTTTGCAAGAGAGAGAGAGGGGGGGATGGAGGAAGGGAGAGAGAGAGGGAGTGGAGATAGAGTAGTGAGGGGAGAGAGAGAAATATTCGATACAACTTGCTGAATACTAAAATTTAACCTCTTGATTACTAGAAATTGACATGTTGATTACTGAAATTTGACTAAGTTTGAAATTTTTTAGATCTTCCAAACACTAAAAATTTTCATTATAACTCCTAGAGATCTGAAACCTCTCTCAAACATGCTAAAATTATATACATGAAATATAACTTACAGTATAAGAAATTAAATGTCCATATGTAAATCCAAATTCAAAGAGAAAATCAAAGAGTTTAGAAAAATTCATTGCAAAAGAGTTCACAATATTCATTGCAAAATTCAAGCCATTTTGAGAGCGCCAAATTTGGTGAGTGTCAAATTTGGCGCTATCCAATTTGGTGAGCGCAATATGGATTGTTACATTTTTTTTCTCAATTTGGCACAAAAATTGTGTCATAGATCCATGCACTTACCTTGAGAGGGAAGGGGAGAGAGAGAAGTGAGATAGGTGATAGAGATGTGTGATGGAGAGAGAAGTAGAGAGGTGAGGAGGAAGGTGGAGAGATTAAGAGGGAAGGAGAGGGGAGAGAGAAAGAGGTATAGAGGGATAGGTTAGATAGAAAGAAGTAGAGAGCAAAGGTGGGTGAAAGAAAGAGAGAGAAGAAGAGAGAGAGAGAGGGAGAGAAAGCAAGGTGAGATAGAGATAAGTAGAAAGGGAAGGAGAGAGAGGGGGGATAGAGAAAATTAGAGGGGGAGGTAGGGAAGGAGATAGAGATGAAATAAAGAGAACTATAGAGGGAAGGAGAGATAGAATGGTGAGATAGAGAGTAGAGAGGGAAGGAGAGAGAGAGAGAGAACATAAAGTGAGAGATAAAGAGAGGAGAGAGAGGGAGGGATAGGTAGGGATAGAGAGAGGTGATATAAAGAGTAGAGAAAGATATATATATAGATAGAAGGAGAGGGAGGGGAGATAGAGAAATGTAGAGAGGGAAGGAGGGAGGGAGGGAGGGAGAAAGATATTAGAGAGGGAAGGAGATAGATATTAGAGAGGGAAGGAGAGAGATAAACATGTAGAGATGTAGTTCTTGAGCTCAAGGGAGAGAGTGTCAAATAAAGGGATGGAGATAGTGAGAGAGAGAGAGAGGTCTAGAAAATAAGAGATTAAAATGAGTGAAAAAGATAGAAAGATGAAATTTGACCTCTTGATTACTAAAATTTGACATTCTGATTACTGAAATTTGACATGTTGATTACTGAAATTTGACTAAGTATGAAATTTTTTAAAATCTTCCAAAAACTAGAATTTGCATTATAACTCTTAGAGATCTGAAAACACTCTCAAACATCCTGAAACTATATACATTGTAAATGTCAACTTATACTTAAATGTTTATTTCATGTATATATTTTCCTTGGTAGAGAAAGAGAAAATGAAAGAGTCTAGAAAATGCATTCCAAAAGTCATGAATTACATTTGGCGAGCGCCAAATTTGGCACTACCCAAATGAAGCAACCCATTTGATGAGTGCTAAATTTGGGTTGCATTGGGAAATACCAACCCAATGGGTTGGATTTTGCATTCGCCATCCGACCCAAATGTTGGACAACCATTTCATGCAAAATATGTGATTTTTTGAAAGGGTAACAAAATTTCACACATTTTTTGCCATGCTCGCCATCACGTTTCGATGTCTTTCAATGCAAGTTTATAAAAAAAGTATGGTGGTAACCTCTCTCTTAGCTATCTAAATATATAATTCTTTTTTTATTTTGATTCAGTTAAGGTTTTGATCCATAACTTCTCTTGCAAATGCCTCCATTTTTTGTCAGAAACAAACATGTCCTAGTTTTAGGATAGATTTTACTCATTCATCGAAATGTGAAACAAATTACATTTTTTTAAACTAGACTCCATTCTACATGTGATGAAAAAAGAAAAAATCAAATTTTGATTAGTTTTCAAAATAATTAGGGGGGAGCATGCTCAAAATTCAGCTTTAATTATCCAAAAGAATGAGGATAAAATACATGGTGTTAGCTAATTTCTCACCATTCATATTTTTGAAATTCTAAAAAAAGTTAATCACAAAGGGGGATCCCTCAAATGCTATGCTATTTTTTTGATAAAAATAGGACATGTTCCCCCCCCCCCTTTTTGACACCCTTAATATTCATTAATTTCAAAAAGAATTAGTAGCTTAGAAACTAGACTCAGAACACTTAACTCTTGTTCTTGTTGCATCTTAAAATTTGAGTGTAAATGTCTTCATTTTCTCGTGCAAATAAGATTTTGCTGATTTAAAAAAAAAATGGCATCTTAAGAGCCAAAATTGTGTCACAGATCCATGCACTTACCCGCCATTAGATGGATGTAATTTATTAGGAGGTGATGAAAGAGGTGAGGTAGATCACCCAAGAGGCCTATACTACATAAATCTCTATGAGAGAGATGTGCTTAGGGAGTAACAGGCTCGACCCTACTCCTCGTGGATCCAGAGCCAAAGCAATTATAAAGCTAGATTAGGAGGATCATGGAGCATGGGGAGCTTGGGGCCATCACTAACATGACCACCACCAAGACCAAGAGGGATCAGAGGATCTCCAATCCACTTAAGAGGAGGGAGCTTGGGATAGGGGACACACCTTACATACACATGTATTTATATGTTGTATAAGTTTTTTTCTTCATGAAAATTATTGGTGTAGAAACATGCCTATTGTCCATTGTATATATATTTTTATTCATATGGCTCGTAGAACCCATGTAGATATTGTAGTATATGATAATGATGTATATATATGACTTATGATAGACATTGATGATGGAAACTATATATAGTTATGCTTTAGTTTATATGATGCAGATGATTCATGATGATGATTATTTTGTATTGTTATGATGAGATTATTTATAATGTTATGATGTGATTATGGATATTGATGATGATATTAATTGTGATGATATATGCATATATGTAATGAATGGATGTTATAATTTATTATGATTATGTGATATGGTTATGATGATTATAATATATGATTATGATTTATGATTATGAAGAACATGTTATGGTTATGATACTATGATGCATACCAACACTTGTGAATAGAATGAGATCAATTTCCATAAAGGATTAAATATCAAAGTGAAGGCGAAAAAGATAATATGGAATAAAGGAGATATGCAAAAATGCAAAAAAAGCCAAAAATGAAATAAGAAATATTTTACTTTGAATAGGAACCTAAGCAAGTGGATATTGCTTTCCATTTACCTAACTTTTATAAATGAAATAACACACAATCAGACATGAAAAGAAATAAAATCATGTGTAAACCCCAATTTCTCTAAGAACATTAAGATATATGACATTTGCTTTGATCATGATTTTCATTAAAGCCCAATGGTATAAGATTTTGCATATGATTTCAAGATACATGAATCCATCCCAAAATGAAGGTCAGGGAAAAAGGTTCCCCCAACTAGGAAATAGAAAATTGACATTGATAAAAGACATGACAGAGTGAAAACAATACATATGAACAACCAAGCTATGGAAAATAAGAAAAAGGATATGCAAAAGGTTAATGATAGACAAATATAATGCAAATAGGAGGATGAAATGGAATGCAAAAATAAAAATAGTATGTACAAACCATTAGGATACCCAAGCATCAAGCATACTTTTGACCCTATTTTTTATCCCATTTTTGTGCACTTACCCTACTTGCACAACAATTTTACTATGTGATTGTCACTTTGATTGCAAGTTCCTTGGTATTGTCTTGTTCCTCTCTAGGTTGTCATTCTTTATGAGTTTCCATGAATTATTTCTTATTTGTGAAACATTGGAATTCTCCTTTTGTACTTTCTAGATGGGTAAGTGTATAATCTTCTATCTCTTTTCATACTTCCTTTTTCTATTTTTCCTTAGTGATGATAACTAACTCTATTAATTACTCATTTTTCACCCAAGTAGTTTTTTCTTTGTTAACATGGTTCTTAAATTAAAACACAACATAAAATTTTGACAAGATCTTCTTTCTCATTCAATTAGTCTACCTAATGAGAAGAGGCATGTCAACCTATCCTTATACTTTACCATAGAAATGCTCAGGATACTATAGTAAATGGAATTAGCTAAAATTTTGATTGTTAAGTTGAGCAAAAAGGTTCTAGGTAGTCATTTGTAAAGGTAAGAAGTCACATTTATTTTCATGTTGAAATGGTCAATTATTAGATAGTATAATCATATGTGGATGATAGATACATTGTCAATTAGAACCAATAATTGTTAAATAGATGGTGCCATTTAGGATTTCATATAATGTAAAATACATTCAAATTCCACATTAGGTATAACCATAAAATGTGCTAAAAAATGATAAAAAAAAATTCCAAATGTGAAAGGTGCAACTTTAATCCAAAGAGTTTGGAGATCATTCCATAAACTCAAAGTGCATGTACATTTTTCTATATTAATATTTATAGAAAGAAGCTTACACAACTTTAAACAATCCTACCATATAATATATTTATTATCTATCAAAAATTGAAGTTACATGGATATGACAACAACTTATTTAGTATTGAATCTTTGAAATTATTTGTAAATACACATATTTATATAACTATACACACATTGAAATAGGAATTGTCATGGATATGCAATATTGAATGAAGCAAAATAAATTAGAATTTAAACTTTAAATAAAATATAATTGAACACTTTAATTAGTTTAAAAATTATATATGAAAATAAAGTTCAACATACTTTATATTATTTTTTAAATTCATTAATTAAGATGTAATTAATATATTTATCACTATATTATAGTTTACCATTATTATGTTTTCGAACCACTTACTTGGAATTAACATTGGTTGGAATTAACATTTTTTTGTTTAGTATGAAGAAAATTATTATTTAACATCGAAGTAGCATTTTCTCACCATACATTAATTTGTTCTTATATATTCTCCATTATTTTCCACCATTCGATACAAATCTAAAAATTAATTACAATTGAAGCTTAAATAACTAGATTTATACTTTTGTATAGTCCATTTACTTGGGTTTAAAATTGTGTCCTCCCACATGATGTCAAATCATTTAAATATGATGGAAGTAATATTTTTTTGAACTTGTATGGACTTCTACATCAAACCAAACATAAATTAAGATGAAAGTATGAATTTTTAATTTTTCACATTTTAGTTTACTTTTACTTATCATCTACTCTCTCACATGAATTTAAAGTTGAGTCCTCTATTATAAAATGAAGCATTAAATAAGATCTAAGCATCACTTCCTTTTTCACCATATTTCAGCTTATTTTTATGATATTCTCCTTCTATTTGAATTTAAAGTCGCTTCTTCTTAAATAAAGAGAAATATTATTTTCTTCCTTCTTATGGTGTACATAATTATAACATATATACTCATTTCAATGATGTCTTTCAAAATTATAAATTCTTTTTTAAAAAACATAAATTTTATTATTTGCATTATTTTAATGTATTTTCGACTAGTTCAGTTGAATTTAGAATCATGTTCTCATACAAATAGACCATTAATGATGATGTAACCAATCTCTTTGATTTCCAACATACTATAACTTAATCTTAGAACATTCTCCATCTACTTAACTTTTAAAGTTACTTCATCCTACATTAAAAAAACATTCTTTTCTTAAATGATTATAATAGATTTATACTTATTCTATTTATTTCTTTTCAAATTCTCTGTCCTTTCTTTGCAAACAGTTATTCATCAACTGATTTATCGATCTTTCCAACTCTTATGATGTAACCATTCTCTTTGATTTCCATCATAATTTAACTTAATCTTATAATATTCTCCATCTTCTAAGAAAACATTATTTTCTTCTTATTCTCCATGATATAAATGATTATGACATTTATACTTATTCTTTTTATGTCTTTTCAAACTCTGCCTTTTTTTTTAAAGCAGTTATTCATCAACCGATCTGTCCATATTTCCTAGTCTTATGATAAGAAGCAAAGAATATTTTTAAAAAAGAAAATTGCTATCATTCAACAGTAATTATTAATTTTGTTGCCTTTAAAAATCCTGAAACACCGT
The DNA here is from genome assembly GCA_007258455.2 of Sequoia sempervirens. Taxonomy (NCBI): domain Eukaryota; kingdom Viridiplantae; phylum Streptophyta; class Pinopsida; order Cupressales; family Cupressaceae; genus Sequoia; species Sequoia sempervirens. The sequence goes on along the minus strand of VDFB02000017.1, from coordinate 3,273,383 downwards.
AATTCTTCGAATATAAGTAAAGCTAAAATCACACACTTCTTTCCAAGCATTCAACCAAATTTTATCTTTTCAAATGTAAGGAACTCCTTAATGAAAGGTGTAGATTCGATCCGAAGAGCTTGGAGTGTGTTCCATAGAGCTGGGAGTGCATGTACACCTTTCTGTACAATATTTCTAACAAAAAAATTTACGCAGCTCTCGCCCCTTCCACTGGGTAAATGAGGGCGCCACATAGCTTTCTGATCAGGAAATAAAATGATAAATTGACATTTATATTAGAAATTAGATGTTAAATTAATCTATATTAAGATTAACTTTATGCTCAAAGTACTTTTAGATCGATGTTTTCAGTTATTATATTTTAAGTATATTTGTTAGTGGATAGTGATTAAATTTTAATTTTTGAAAGTAGAGGATTACTTCACATTTAGAACATAGTCTAGAGGATAAGTTGTAATCTTGTATAAGAAGAAAAATTTACTAAAAACTAGGTCAATGTTAAGTAGTTTCTTCTTATTTATTGTTGTAAATGGAAGACATTATTAAGATTTTAAAATCACAATAACAAGACAAATATCCTATCTTAAAAAATGAACCCTATTAATACTAATGTCTCCTTTTTTTGGAGAATTATGTATTTGGTATCAAATTGAAGTTTAAAAAAGCATAGGTCCTTTCAGAGTTAAATGAATTTTTATTTAAGTGTTCGAGTTGTACCCTTTTAAGGTAATAATAAGGGGGAAAAAAATATTATAAAGAACCACAAATCCACTTCTCCCATCAAAAAAGAGATGAATTTAGTTAATAGTATGATAGGTATGTGATTAATGCCAAATCATTGTGAGTCATAGAAAGCCTAAAATGTGTTTTATAACCATCTTAGAGATAAAATAAAATAATTTTGTGCTTGTAATAAGAATATTTTTTGGGTTGGTTCTTAATATATTAGGGATACTCATAGAATTTAAATTTGAACTTATGATTGTTAATTAATTAAATAGAGATTATGCATCTTATTGTTGCTAAAGAATTATTTTTGGTAGATAAGTTTCCCTCATAATAATTATTGTTACATTGGTAATTCCACACAAGTTGTCATAAAAAACAATTCTTAAATAATGTGAAATGATTCTTTATGGTGATGTCAATATGGTACTTTATGTAGAAAATTCTAAGAGAACTTCAATTTCTAGTTTTTGTTAAATGAGCGATTTTAAAATGAGATAGGGGGTATGTGCAGGATCATGATGGACCAAAAAGTGGCAATATGATGGGTATGTGGCTGACGACTTTTTTTTACCCAAAAATTAATGAAACGAAAAGGGTTTTTAAAGGAGATTATCAGCTTTCCACCAATATAAGTTATGCTTTATTTTTAATTTAATAAGTAATTATTATTCATTTTGTATTCAAATTATGACTAAAGTCCTGATTGATAGGATGATTGAAAAACATCTATAGCTTTCAAACGGTATCACATTTTTTGAATCCAAAACATGTGTCACATTCTATGCTTCGCATACTATAGGATTAAAAAAATAAATATTGAATTTCATGAAGTTTTGACCAAGTTAAGGTGGTCAGACATACGAGCTTTTATATTTTTTAAAAATTTGTAATAAAAAATTCATAATTAATTATTTACTTGGAAAAAAATTACAAAAAAATATGCATCACATTGAGGCATGAGTCCTCTACTTATATCTAAAATATTATAAAAAATATTATCATTTTATTGTGGTTAGGGTGGTTAGATAGACACCTACTTCTTATTTTTTCCTTACAATTTAAGTACCACTACATTGAAATTTCAAATTTTCACCAAATAGATTTTTTATTTTAAAAAAACCTAGTAGTTTAGAAACTACATTCAATTTTCTAAAAATTCTATTCTTACATATTTTTAAAATAATATAGATAACTTATTCAAATATTCACATCAAGTTGCCTAACTCTGCTTTTTCTGAATTTTGTGCCACTTAAGGGCCTTTTTTTCCATGATGATCCTGCACATACCCTAGGAATTCGACAAAAAATATATTGAGTTTAGAATTGACATGTCTACAAGAAAATTTAAGTGAACCAGAAAGTCAATGCTTAAAATTATTCACTTGCAAGTTGGAAATCTAAAAAACAAATTCTTTATAAATGGTTTGGTATTTGGAAACTTTAAGCGAATTGACACTTTATTATTCTCTTGTATCTAGTTCATTAACAACTAAAATTCTCACCATAATTCATTTTGTGAGAAAATGCAACTGATCTTTCCATTTATGGTATAGTTATGCTACTAACTTTGTGCTAGTAAGGATGACAAAACCCACAAGTGAATAAATTTCTTGCCTCAAAGAATTTTGACTAACTTCAAAAGGAAATCTTGGATAATTTTTCATTCTCTTACCATCCATGATGGAACTTTGGCCACATGGAGGACCAATTTTGAGAAATTTTAACGATCCTAGAATTTGTTGAAACTATAGGGCAAGGAAAATGAAAGAAAAAAATGGGGTCCTTATTTTGATAAAATCAAAATGAGGCATTTTGTGAAGACACACAAGAAGCCCAATTTTTTTCTCCTCTCCTTTGATGAGAAGATCTCATGTCATGAATTTTCACATCAAATAGCCTTTCCTAGTTGCAATGTTATACTCTTTCAAATCACCTTGGATGGGGATGCACGGGATCCTCTACAAATCCTTGAGGTGATCATCATCTCTGAAATAGGAAAGAGAAATGTGCTAATTTTAGACTCCCAATGCTCCACCAGTGTCATCATCATAGCTCGATGCACATAAATCTTGGGCCACTAACCAACTACATCTGCCAATCTCATTGTTAGAGTATGCTTATGTCATGATTGTAGTATAAGATGAATCTCCTACATTTCATCCAAATCCAATCATTAGTCATACCCTAGAAAGAACAATTTTAACTCAAAAAAAAAAAAAATCTTACCCTCAAAAGCATGATCTTAGCCACATAAACAAAAAATAAAAATAAAAAATCCCTATCCTAGAAAGTGTTATATTAGTGAAAGGGATAATTCGTATCCTCAAAAGGATGATCTTAGCATGAAAATGCTAATCTATGATCACCTCAAAAGCACTAATAGAATGAAACGACTAATCCTCACCATTAAAAGCACAAAACTGACAAAATTTCTAAACCCAACCATCAAATGTGCTACAATATATGTAATCCCTAAAAACAGGGTGTGTGTAAGAAGTTGAGTCCACTTTTTGGCCAAAAAGTGAGTGTTTTCCCTAATTTTCAGAATTTGACACATTGACCTTAAAATTTGAAGCACTTAGAGATGGAATCTTTAAAAAAGTCACAAATCATAAAATGTAGTACTCAGAGTCTAGTTTCCAAATATGTTATTTATTTCAATACCCAGATTGTAAAAATTGATTTTTAGTAGGCATTTACAAAAACCACTGTTTAAAAGTCATTTTTTATACCATACTATGAACATGTACGACATCCATATTTTGACCTAAATTATCATATTTTTCAAAATCCTTTTGGGAAAAGATTTGTGACTCATTGAAGCTTGTTTTCGATATTTTTTTGTAATTTTTTATTGATTTTTTTTTTAAATTAAATTTTTATTAGGCATATTTGTCGTTTTGAAAAATCGTTGTGTACAACATGCATAAGATGACCTAAACTTATCATTTTTTGATTTTTAAAAAATTGAAAAGAATTGTTTGAAGTTTGTTCTCGTGCAATCCATTTGTCAAAATGTTATGTTGATCAAAAGTTATTAAAATACTAAAAAACCTAATAATTCAAGTTTATGGACTAGTTTCATTAGAAATTAATTGAAAAATAGAAAAAATATTCAAATTATTAAAAAATTGCATATTTGGAATCTGTCTCATCTATAATGGGTTTTAATTTCGTAAAAAATTCGTAAAATAGGTCTTCAAACATATGTCCAAAGTCATTATTTTCCTGTGACATTAACAGGACCTTCAAGTTGCAGGTCAAACCAGGTCCAAAGCTTAGGTTCGGGTCCCCAAGCCATTTCCCGAACCAAAAAACAAGCCAAAAACCCGCCCAAAAATTCATAATTTAAAAAACGGGATCCTGTTTCATAAAAAACCATTTTTTATGGTTCTATGAAATGGGATCCGTTTTGTAAAAGTCCAAAATAAATTTCCATTTTGGAAAGTTTTCAAAATGGATCCTTTTCAAAAATCCTGTTTTGAAAACTTTCTGAAAATGGAAATTTTTCAAAATTGGAAATATAGATAGTTTTCAAAGCTGGATCCTATTTGGAAAACTTTCCATTTTGGAAATTTTTGTTTTAAAATTTTTCAAAATGGGATCCCATTTGAAAATTTTCAAAAAACAAAATTTGATTCCGTTTTGAAGAACGGGATCCCGTTTTTTAAATTTAGGCTTGGGATCCCGAAGCTAAATAGGATCCCGTTTTTCGCAAGCCGAATTTTTTTTTTTCGTAAGGCAAAAACTTCCACATTTCGTGGACTCATCTTCTTGCACTTACCCAACACACCAAAATCATTAATTTGTGAGTCATGCCTTTGTTTGGCCCACCTTTTCTATATCATTTAATGTCCAACCTAATCCGAGGGCCTTAATTTTTTTTATGCATACTGACTCTCCCACCTCTAGTCATCGAAACCTCCAAATACTCCATGTGATGTCTATATCATGAAACATTCACCATCTCACCTAAGAATCATCTGCACCAAAGCTCTAATGTACCAAAGTAAAAGAGTGAAAATGATGACTTATGGACCCCTCTAGGATTATTTGTAGGCCCCATAAACCTAATTTAGAGGCCTAGGCCCTGAATTTTTCATCCCTTCTATTTTTTTCCATCATTTCTCCATATTACATCATGTTGGGTGAAAATTATGTAATCCCTTTTAATAGATTACAAAACCTTGATTTCAACCACAACTATGTGAGATAGAATCTCTCCTCTCAGAAAGGGGAGGTTCCCTTCTTACTGCTTATTGAAATTAAAGAAAACTAATTAAATATTTACAATAACGATATGGGGTGTGTCACATTCATGATCTTCTCTTTTTGCAATGGTAACTAGTGGCTTATCCTTCATTGGTGGAGTAGCAGCTTGAGCTTGATCAAACTAATTTTTTTGTGACCATGTAAAGAAAACATATGTATTCGTCACTAAGTACTCATCATTAGATTCATTTTCCATTTGCAAATAGCCAATATTGGAGTTTCCAACTGATTCTATTTCTTCATCTTGAAAAAAATCAACATTTTCTTCTGTGGGATAATCCAGATGTGCATATTCATCTTATTCAGCCTCATAGTATCCCATGATAGTATTAGTAGGTGGGGCTTCAAGTGCGAGTCTTCCTTGTGGCCTTGGAAGATGATTCTAATTTCTATTCCTAGAATAGTTAGGAAAAGTCCTTCTTGGAACATCCTTGTGATTATTATTATTTTGAAACTTGTTTTTTCAAAGCCAAGATTTCGTTTTCCAACATTTGAACCATAGGATCAAAAAAATTATAATTAGCATTATTAGAATTGACATTAGAAGCTAAAGATCTTGATGCTTGCACTTTCTTGTTGGTATTCATTCTTATTTCTCCAGCAAGGATCATGTCATCTTCAAGACTTGTAGCTAATTGTTGAGCTACTTCAACATTGGTGAGAGCTTCCCTACACAAGAAAAAACTTACTTTGGGAAGTTGTGTATTAATGAAGAAACACTTCAAATTATGATCCATTAATTTTTCCACCATTGGGATCATTGTCACCAACTTATTAAACTTAGCCACGAACTCACACATGGGTTCATGGGCCTCTTTTTGCATGGTTGTATGCTGCGCCAACAAGGTGTGTGCATCCTCAGCAAGTTTGAACCTTTCTTCAAACTTGGTGTGAAGAGTGTTCCAATTAGTTTCTAAAGCAACTGGAAGAGTATAAAACCATTCACCAGCAACTCCTTGTAGATATTCAATGAACAATCTCACAACAACATCTTCATGTTCCATGCGAAGAACACCACAAAAAATGTAAAAGGCAGAAATGTGCTCATCGAGATGTTGTTCGCCATCACCTCAAAACTTAAGAATATGCTTTCTTGAGACATGTGGAAGTTCATGCAAAGGTGCGGCCAAATTGAGGGGATCGAATGCATTTCCACAAGGTTACACATGTGGTGTAGCCATAATATGTTGCACAATAGGTACTTGAAGTAAAACTTTATGGAAAAAAGAAGATTCATTTAGAAGAGCAGATCTTAGTCTTCGTGGATGATAACTTGTGGTACGCTCCAATGGTGACCTTGCTCACGGAAGAGCAGGAATGATGTTATGTTGTTGCAACAATTTGAAAAATGGATCCACCACTCCTTGAGCCGTTAAACCTCGTGTATAGCTTCTACCAGCTAGAATGTAGACTTGAAACAAGACAGAGATTAATAATAACAATACATAAGATCACAATAAGATGTTGGAGAGCTTATTCACTTCAATAAAAAATGTGAGGCTTCGATTGCATTTTTTGCTCCCTAGTGGAGTCGCCAAAAAAATGTTGGGTGAAAATTATATAATCTTTTTTAACATATTACAAAACCATGATTTCAGCCACAACTATGTGAGATAGAATCTATCCTCTCAGAAAGGGGAGGCGCCTTTCTTCTTGCTTATTGAAACTAAGGAAAACTAATTAAATATTTACAATAATGATATGTGGTGTGTCACATTCATGACCTTTTATCTTTTGCAACGATGTGTTTCCCACTTGTGAAATGAATTGAAACTTTGAGTTCGATTTTGTGAATCTAATTTTTGATCAATAAAGAAGTTAAGTTGCATACCAAACTTTGTGTTGGAAACAATTATCTTATACTTCACCCCTATGAGAATCAACCTAGATGCAGTGAGTGCTAAGTGGACCATTCATTATCATGAGAGATGGGTTCTTGTGAACCGCTACTCATGAAACATGGGCCAATGGGTTTGACTCAAAAAACTTCATGGTTGAATCCTGATAGCAATATCATAATTTGACATGTTGAAATTACCTCATGCTTATCAATTGATGAGCTAAAGGGGCTCTACAATGAATGGTTCATAAGGAACAACAGTTTGCTGAAGGTTTTGCAAGTGGGGTTGCAAGCTAAGTGGGCTTAACCTTGGGAAAACTCCATGGCTAAGCACCCTTTAGTTGGAGTAGTGCTAAGATGGGTGACTTCCCATGAAGGCCCAATGCTTCACCTTTGTGAGCATCACCAAGATACAATGAGTGCTCAGTGGACCATTCATTATCATGAGAGATGGGTTCTTGTGAACCACTACTCATGAAATATGGGTCAATAAAATTGACTCAAAAAACTACACAGTTGGATCTAGATAGAAATATCATAATTTTACATGCTATGGAAAATACCTCCTACTTATAAATTGATGAACTGAAGGGGCTCTAATGTGAATGGTTCATAAGACACAATACTTGCTGAAGATTTTGCAAATGGGGCTGCAAGCTAAGTGGGCTTAACCTTGGGGAAAATCCATGGTTAAGTGCACTTGAGTTGGAGTAGTACCAAAATGGGTGACCTCCTGGGAAGGCCCAATGCTTCACCTCTATGAGCATTGATCACCTAGATGCAATGAGTGCTAAGTGGACCATTCATTATCATGAGAGATGGGTTATTTGTGAACCATTACTCATGAAACATGAATCAATGAGTTTGACCAAAAAAACTACACAGTTGAAACTTGATAGCAATATCATAGGTGATGAATTAATTAAATAATTAAAATTATTTAATTAATGTAGATATGATAAAAATATTTAAGATAATTGGGGATAAAAGGGGGGATATATTAGCTTAATTAAATAAATAAACAATTATGTAATTAATTATAGATAGAAGAAATGATGAGGATAATGATGAAATGATAAGATGAAAATGTATTAGTCATATTTAGGTGTCTACATTTTTCCCCTCTTTGAGACAATGTATTTTATAAACTTGATTCAAAGAAAAAAATATCAATGATATTCCCTAGTGTTCCCCAGTGGACCATGAGAATCAGGATGGATATATGATGCCCCCTCAAGAGATGCCAAAGAAAATAATTTTTTGGTCAGGCTCATGATAAGAAGGTTTAGCTAGAAGAAGATAAGCTATAAAAAAAGGACTACTAAAAGCCTCGAAAAAGACACTAGGCTATGAAAAGACACTACTAAAGAGGACCACAAAGAAAAACCTAGGGCTAGGAAGGCTAGGTATAGGGTTGGGTAGGCCAAAAGGAGTCATTTGCACTCTCACACTCTCCAAAATCTAGAGCCTCCAAGGCACTATAGAGTAGATAAAAAAATGAGATGGAAAACATTTTGAGAGCTACACAACAAGAAAAGTTCATTTGAGTATTTAGACAACCAGCTGGTGCAAGAGCATTGGTGAATAGCTAACATTGGGAACTTTAAGGGTAGGCTTAGGGTCATTAAGGGGGGGTAGAACTAGGAAAAATGAAAATTCACCTTTTGGGTCAATGTCGTGCATATGTCACAATGCAATGTAATTGGTTAAAAGTGCTGCACAAATGGTCCAATGTGGCACATTTGGCAAGAAATATTGTACTATTCTCTTGTAGTGAAAATGGTGAAAACCATAGAACAATTGGATGATGAAGCTGTCTATTTGGTAACAAAGAGCATTTGGCTAGAAATATGGTGCATTTAGTTAGAAATGTGTTCTAAATGGATCAAAGAACTACATAATTGGTAAAATTATGTAATTGGCTAGAAATGCAGTGCTAATGGAGGGAAATGCATCACAATCGACAAAATTGTGCAAATGGGTGAAAATGTAGCACAATTGGTTAAAAGTTGCAAAATTAGGTAAGGTTAGACTAGGGAGCTAAAATGAAAGATTTTTTTTTTAAAATTTTTTATTTTTATGCAAATGCTAATAATGTGCAACTAATGGATGTAGGATGAGGATGATCAAATCTAGCCCCAGGAGAGACATCCCATGACCATGGAACTAGTTCACAACCGACTGGGATGGATGAGTCTTTTCTAGGAGTAGTGGGCTTATGGCATGTAGCTCACATGCTAGAGATCAAATCCCACAAAGTGATGATGACCGCTTTGGTGGAGAGGTGGCATAGTGATCACAATACATTTATGCTATCCACAAGAGAGGTGACTTACACTAGAGGACATGTGGACGATACTACAAATTTTGATCCAAGGAGAGAAAGTGATCTATGACACATATCACAATGAGAGTTTGTTAATAAGGGTTTTCTTGATAGATGACCTAGGGATTGAAGATGGAGAGATGAATCTTTGTTAGGCCATGGGTCACTTTTACCCACTTCCTTTGGTGGTGGGAAGGATTATCACCAGTGTCCTCGTACCAGACAATAGGTCCAAAGGCTTCTCCATTGGCTAGGGGAGGGTATTAGAGAAGATGTTGGAGGAGGGCACTATCTATGTATGAAGACCATGCACCCTAGCTCATCTATACCATGACATGGACTAGTTCATGCATAAATATGGAGCAGCCTTGTATTTTGGAGTCACATTACTACATATTTGGGCATGTGAGCACATGGTTGTGACAACCAATTACTTACAAAGTTTAGGGAATTAGATTACTCTATGTATATACATATATGTAGGTATAACAACATACAAGAGACTAGGGTATATGTGGTAATGGAGGAGAGAGATAGATGATTTGGATACCTTCATATGGTGACCTTGGAGAGACTGTGAGACATAAGATGAGGATGCTAAGAAACTTTCATTTTATAGATTGATATGATACCTGATACGGAGGACCAAACACACCATATACCAACACATTCTCGAGTGAGTGTGATGCCAGTTTGGGTAGCAAGAAGGGGTACCTATTCAAGAGGAAGGATTTTACAAGACATGGTAGGAGATTACAAAATGGGGGCCGATGATTATGGTGGACACAACTATAGAAGATCTATAGGGACTTACCCCAACATCATGGGATTTGAGGGTAGATATTATAGACATAGGGACCACACTAGAGTATGAAACTTGGTGGGCTCAACACTGATCAATGATATTGAAGGGGCCTAGGTAGAGGATGGCTAAGCCACCTGTGGGAGGACAAGGAGGAAGGAGAGTTAGATAGAGGATAAAACTAGTTGTAGGAGTGGTGGCACAATAACAACATGATGAAGATGATGATTCAATGTTTGGGGGGACCTAGGTGATAAAGGACAAGGATGGGGAGATCAACTAGTGGGAGAGTAGGGACCACCATAGATTCATGCATATGCACAAGTGTAGGCCTCGACATAGAGAGGAGAGGGAGAGGATGATTCACATATGTAGATAGAAATTGCATGATTAGAGAGAGATGAGATGAGATGAAAACTACAAAGGTGCGGAGTGAAAAAAATTAGGTGAGAGGAGAGAGATATAGCCTACGTACATAGGCTACACAAGTGACCTTAGAGAGAGATGGTCTATGAGCACAACTAGGTTAGATTTAGGGATAGTTGGCTTAGGTGACAACAAAGAGCGATGCAAAGAGGGCCAAGAGACAAAAGGATAAGGTGCAATTAGCATAGGTTACAATAGATAGGAATGACATGAGAGTCCAACAACTACAAGCAAAGACCATTAGATGTATGCTTTCTTAAGAGGTGATAATAGAGGTGAGGTAGATCACCCGAGATGCCACATACTACATGAATTTGTATGAGAGAGATTTTCCAAGGGAGCAACAAGCTCGACCCCACTCCTCACGAGCCTAAAGCCAAAGCTAGTATAAGGCTAGACTAGGAGGATCATGGAGCGTGAGGAGCATGGGACCATCATTGAAATGACCACCACCAAGATCAATAGGGGTTAGAGGATCTCCAATCCAACCAAGAGGAGGGAGCTTGGGATAGGGGACACACCTTGTACATATGTATATATGATGTATAATTTTCTTTACTTCATGTACATTATTGTTGTAGACACATGCCTATGGGCCATTGTATATATTTTTATTCATATGGCTTGTACAACCTATGTAGATATTGTATTATATGATGATGATGTATATATATGACTTATGATAGACATTGACAATGAAAACTATATATAGTTATGCTTTGGTTTATATGATGCACATGATTCATTATGATGATTATTTTATGTTGTTATGATGGGACTATTTATGATGTTATGATGTGATTATGGATATTGATGATGATATTAATTGTGATGATATATGCATATATGCGATGGATGGATTTTATGATTTATTATGATTATTTGATATGGTTATGATGATTATAATATATGAAATCTTATGATGCACATGTTATGGTTATGGTACTATGATGCATATCAACACTTGTGAATACAATGAAATCAATTTCCCCGAAGGATTAAATATTGAAGTGAAGGAAATAAAGATAAGATGCAACAAAGGCGATATGCAAAAATGGAAAACAAACCAAAAAAGAAGTAAGACACATTGTTACTTCGAAGAGGAACCTTAGCACATGGATATTTCTTGTCATTTACCTAGCTTGCATAGATAAAATACCACACAATCAAACATGAAAAGAAAGAAAAACATGTCTAAACCCCAACTTCTCTAAGAAAATTAAGATATATGCCTTCACTAAGAAAATGAGAGACAAAAAGGAAAATAAAACATGTAATGAAAGAAACTCATGCTATGAACCATGCTACTCTAAGAATATTAAGATAGTTCCTTTCATTGAGAAAATGGGAGACAAAATATAAAACCAAAAAAGCAAAAGAAAATAAACCGAGAAACAAAATCAATAGTTCCAACTTATCTCATGCCAAAATATAAGTCCAGATTTGATGGGTAAGGTCCATTGTAGGAAGAATACATCCATTAGGACCTCATATTTTTTTTATAATGCTCATCATATGAAAGATAATTCCATTAAGGTATGGAAATGTTTTTGATAGTTATACCGAAAGATAGGAAAAATGTTATGAAATCTAAAGATTTAGCTTAACAAATGACATTTGTTTTGATAATGTTTTTCATTAAAGCCCAATGGTTTAAGATTTTGTATATGATCTGAAGATACATGATTCCAACCCAAAACCAAGGTCAAAGAAAAAGGTTCTCCCAACTAAGCAATAGAAAATTGACATTGATAAAAGACATGATAGAGTGAAAGCAATAGATATGAACAACTAAGCCATGAAAAATAAGAAAAAGGATATGCAAACACTTAATGATAGGAAAATACAATACAAATAGGTGGATGAAATGGAATACAACAATAAAAATAGTATGTACAAACCATTAGAATACCCCAAGGCTCAAGCATACTTTTGACCCTATTTTTATCCCATTTCCATGCACTTACCCTACTTGCAAAATAATTTTACTATGTGATTGTCACTTTGATCCCAAGTTCCTTGGTTATTGTCTTGTTCCTCTTTAGGTTGGACATTCTTTATGATTTTACACGAATCATTTCTTATTTGCAAAACTTTGGAATTCTCCTTTTGTACTTTCTAGATGGGTAAGCGTGTAGTCTTCTATCTCCTTTCATACTTCCTTTTTCTATTTTTCCTTAGTGATGATAACTACCTCTATTAATTACTCTTTTTTCACCCAAGTAGTTTTTTCTTTGCTAAGATGGTTCTTAAATTCAAACACAACATAAAATGTTGACAAGATCTTCTTCCTCATTCAATTAGTCTACATAATGAGAAGAGGCATGTCAACCTATACTTTTACTTTACTATAGAAATTCCCAAGATTCTATAGTAAATGGAAAATTAGTTGAAATTATGATTGTTAAGTTGAGCAAAAAGGTTTTAGGTAGTCATTTGTAAAGGTAAAAAGTCACACATTTGTTTTCATGTTGCAATGGTCAATTATTAGATAGTATAATCATATGTGGATGATAGGTACATTGTCAATTAGAACCAATAATTGTTAAATGGATGATGTCATTTAAGAAATTTCATATAATGTAAAATACATTCAAATTCCACATTAGGCATAACCATAAAAGGTGCTAAAAAATGATAAAATTTTCCAAATGTGAAAGGTGCAACTTTAATCTAGAGAGCTTGGCGATCATTCCATAGAACTCAATGTGCATGCACATTTTCCTATATTAATAATTATAGAAAGGAACTTACACAACTTTAAACAATCCTACAATATAATATATTTATTATCTATCAAAAATTTAAGTTACATGGATATGACAATGACTTATTTATTATTGAATCTTTGAAATTATTCGTAAATACATATATTTATATAAATATACACACATCCAAATAAGAACTATCATGGATATGCAAGATTGAACAATACAAAATAAGTCAGAATTTAAAACTTTAAATAAAATATAATTAGATACTTTGGTTGGTTTAAAATTGATATATGAAAATAAAGTTCAACATACTTTATATTATTGTTTAAATTCATTCATTAAGATGTAATTAACATATTTATAATTGCATTATAGTTTACCATTATGATATTTTCCAACCACTTACTTGGAATTAACATTTTATTCTTTAGTATGAAGAAAATTATTATTTAACATGGAAGTAGCATTTTATCACCATACATTAATTTGTTCTCATATATTCTCCTTTCTTTTCCATCCTTAGCTACAAATCCAAAAATTAATTACAATGGAAGATTAAACAACTAGATTTATATTTTTATATTCTTAGTCCATTTACTTCGGTTTAAAATTGTGTCCTCCCACATGATGTCAATATTAATTAAGATGGAAGTAATAATTTTTTGAACTTGTATCTTTCGACATCAAACCAAACATGAATTAAGATGGAATTAAGAATTCTTAATTTTTCGCATTTTAGTTTACTTTTACTTATTATCTGTTGGCTCACTTGAATTTAAAGTTGAGTCCTCTGATATAAAATGAACCATTAAATGAGATCTAAGCATCAGTTCTTTTTTCACTATATTTCAGGTTATTCTTATGATATTCTTCATCTATTTGAATTTAAAGTTGTTTCTTCTTAAATAAAGAGAAACATTCCTGTCTTCCTTCTCATAGTATACATAATTATGACATACGACAAATTCATTTCATTGATGAAAAATTCACCACCAATAATTCACTGCAGGAAAATCACCACGCGAAAAAATAATTGCATGAATTTTTGGCAGTTAATTTTCTTGCTGGTGGTGGTGAATTTTCCTGCCATGAATTGTTGACAGTAAATTTTCCATAAATTCTCTTTTTGAAAGCAATTATAAATTTTATTATTTGTCATATTTTAGTTTATTTTCTTATATAGTATCTACTAACTCACTTGAATTAAAAATCATGTCCTAGATGTAATCAATCTCCTTGATTTCCATCATACTTCAACTTAATCTTATAATATTCTCCGTATACTTACTCTAAAATTACTTCATCATACATTAAAAAAACATTATTTTCTGATTATAACATATTTATACTTATTCTATTTATGTCTTTTCAAACTCTATGCTTTCTTTGAAAGCAGATATTCATCAACTGATCTGTCGATCTTTCCAACTCTTAAGATAAGAAGCAAGGAATATTAAACAAAATGAAAATTGTTGTCATTCAACAGTAATTTTTATTCTGTTCCCTTTAAAAATTCTGAAACACCGTATTTTATTCCAATATAAATGAACCTGAAAAGATGGAAGGAAGGAATATGAATTCGCACACCTCTTTCCGAGCTATCAATCAAACTTTGTCTTTTCAACTGTACGAAACTCCTTAAAGTCGCGCCAATTTCCAAAACGTGAAAGGTGCAGATTAATTCCAAAGAGCTTGGAGTGCGTTCGATAGAGCTGGGAGTGCACGTACACTTTTCCGTACAATATTTGTGACAAGGAAATTTACGTAGCTCTGGCCCCTTCCACTGGGTAAATGAGGGCGCCACATAGCTTTCTCTACAGAAAATAAAATGATAAATCGACAATTATATTAGGAATTAGATGTTAAATTAATCTATACTAGCAATTGCACCTGTGTGTACAATGGGTACGCCGAAGAGGTTTATTTTGAGAGAGCAAAGAAAATACAAATTGGAGGGAAAAATTGTTTTGTGCTGGTTCATCTATCGTAGAGTATATGATATATAAAATTTTAGAGAGAGGAATTGATGGACGAGAAAAGGTAGGAATTAATATTAAAATATATTATTTCATATCATAGTTGATAATCTGTTTGTAAAGTATAAAGAAATATTTTTATTATGTATTAGTGTTTTTAAATTTAATTGTGTAAAAGAATTAATATTAAAGTATAATATTGTATATCACATTTAAAATGATTTATTACAGATCATAATTAATTAAATAAAAAATAAAATACAATGAAACAAAAACTAATAAATCAAGAAAATAAATTAAAATAATATTTAAAATTTTAAAAAAGGATACGATGACTGGGAGCGCTGTATTATTCCTCAATAAGTTAATACCTAAAATGTGGACTCTGCATTTTTTCTTGGATGCCACGTTTCTCCAACCGCCCATACGCTCCACTGTTTTCATTGGTAGATGTCTTGTTTTTTTTTAAATCAAACTTTCTCCTCTTCTCCAGGTAGCTACTTGTTGCTTTCTTTCTCTCTAATAATCCCATACATTTGACAGAGCAAATCTATTTGAAAGTCTATAAGGATTTAACTGTTTTATTTCATTGCACAGTAGTTTTTTTGGCGTACCATGTTCCAATGCTTCTATTTTGGCACAGACAGGCAGAGAGAATGCCGGAAAAAGTTGTGGCGTCTGGCTTTACACCTGCCAATTGCATTTGCTTGAAAGTTTCTAAAGATTTAAAAAAAAATCCATTTTGCGCATATCCTGCAATCATTGCATTCCATGAGATAACCTCTCTTTGATGCATTCTTTCAAACAGAGTATTTCCAACTATAATATCAGGAAAAAATCCTCATTCCATGATGCTTTGATGGTTGTCCATACACTGTTCCAAAGCTCCCATTTTGGCAGAGGCAGGGAGGATACAGGTGAAGTTAGTGGGATTTCGCTATATAACTGCCAATTACATTTGCTTGAAAGTTTCTAAAGCCTTTTCAACAAATCCATTTTGTACATGTCCTGCAATCTTTACCTCTCTCTCCCTCGACAGTGATGTGCAAACAGTAAATGAAAAACAACAAAAATCAAACTGAACAGGGTATGCACATCCATAAAGGATATAGGAATTTTTGCAGATGTTGTAGTTGCAATTGCCTGCGTAGACATGTATGAAAAATGTGGGGCATTTACAGGTGATTTTTAATGCTTGTAGTTCGGTTATAACTCAAATTTGGAGGGCTTTTGCAAACCTTTTAACTTCATTCTTCTTTGTGATTCTTTACAGGAGCCTGCATGCCTTGCATAATGGCGGAGTTGGGTATGAGACATTTGCAAGAAGAAAATGCACAGCCAGAAGCATGTGTTGAACGAATAAGAAAGGAATTTTCAGACTATGAGAGCTTAAAAGTTATGAGATTAGAAAACAAAGATTTGAGAGACTCTGGAAGCATTAAATCAGCACTTGTCTGTATTTAACACCATAGATTTATATCCGTCAAATCAGAAACCCTTGGTGGACTTAGTTGTGAAGGCTTACTTGGCAAGGAGTGTGGGTAAAATACAAACCAAGAGTGCTCTTCGGCAGGAGAAAGATATGCACAAAATGGATTTGCTGAATAGCCCTCTTCTAGCTGTGGAAGTGTTTGACAAGGTCCCTCAAAGAGATGTTGCCAAAATGGGAGCTTTGGAATAGTATGAACATCCATCTTTGTGAGATTTAAAGAGCTCTGGTAAGGATATTGTTAAGAAACTGGTCAGGTTGATTTCCTTCCCCCATTTAGTCATCTGAAGACATTTTTGTTTTCAAAGATGTGACACAATAATAACTATAATTACAAGATTTTTTTTTTTGAGCGATTTGTTGTTTGCGTTAAAATGTTGTGTGTTCTGATTTTTTCCTAAGACGGCTAATTTAATTGTACTCTAAAATTAAACTGAAGATGCCTCAAACAGATGTCATCTGCTGGCCAACAATGATTGCAGGATATGCACAAAATGAATTTGTTGTTTATAAATTTCCAAGCAAATTCAGAGATAGATGAATGCCTTCGTCAGTGGAAGACCTAAGCAGGTGATTCCAACAGCAATCGCGACGACAAATCAAGAAATGTTTTCAGATGAACAACTCAATTCTTCCGCTCGTCGTTTGCTTTCAAGGGCGGTGAGTTTTGCAGAGAAAATGCCATGCCATATCCCTTACACATGAAGAAAATATCTGATACACATGAATGTGGCGGTGAAAGAATCGTATGTAGGTTAGATGAGATCAAACACCTCCACCGGTCTGTCTGGACAGTTCTAAATTCTGCAATGTCGAACTTTGATTTCCTATACAGTACTTTGTACGTACACTCTACGGTTAACTATAAAAAATTAGGTTTGGATCACAATTTTTAA
The DNA here is from genome assembly GCA_007258455.2 of Sequoia sempervirens. NCBI lineage: Eukaryota > Viridiplantae > Streptophyta > Pinopsida > Cupressales > Cupressaceae > Sequoia > Sequoia sempervirens. The sequence continues at coordinate 3,255,913 of VDFB02000017.1, read as the reverse complement.
AAACAACTGAATACAGCGTTTTGAGAGTACAGTTGCACGGATAATATGCCAGGCACCTTATAATGTCACGACTCTCATTCATTAAATAATGTAAGTTGTCATTGCAATGTGCGTCCTTACAATCTTATCAATGATCTTGTCGCCCTGCACGTTAAGGCCAGAGCTAGGGAAGGATGTCTTATATGACCTAGCGTCATGTTGGTGATCGTGTGCTACCATTGAGAATGCACGGGACGGAAACCAATAGCGGCGGGAATTTAAAATCTCATCTCATCTGCAATCAACGGTTGACGAGGAAGGAATTGTCAACCATGTCCTCTAGTGCGCTTATATCCATTGATGGACAAAATGAACTTCGAAAGTTCATATAGGACACGCCTTCGGCGTAATTAAGATTGATGTTATGCTCAAAGTACTTTTAGATCGATGTTTTCAGTTATGCAATCCTAAATATATAATTTGAAATTTTAAGTATATTTGTTAATGGATAGTGATTATATTTTAATTTTGTTAATTTTGGAATTAAAGAATTTTTATTTTATGAAGTAGAGGATTATCTAGTTCACATTTATAATATAATGTAGAGGAGAAGATTACATTTACAATCTTGTTAAGTTGTAATCTTTATAAGAAGACAAATTTACTAAAAATTAGGTAAATGTTAAGTAGTTTCTTCTTGTTTATTGTTGTAAATGGAAGACATTATTAGGATTTAAAAATCACAATGGAAAGACAAATACTCTATCTTAAAAAATGAACCCTACTAAAACTAATGTCTCTTTTTTGGAGAATTATGTATTTTGTATCAAATTGAAGCTTAAAAAAAGCATAGGTCCTTTCGGAGTTAAATGGATTTATATTTCAGTGTTCTAGTTTTACCCTTTTAAGGTAATAATAAGGAAAATGTTTTTTTAGTATAAGAACTACAAATCCACTTCTCCCATTAAAAAGGAGATGAATTTAGTTAATGGTATGATAGGTATGCAATTAATGTCAAATCATTGTGAGTCATAGAAATCATGGAATTTAAAGCCTAAAATGTGTTTTATAACAACTTTAGAGAAAGAATAAAATAATTTCGTGCTTGTAATAAGAATAATTTTGGGTTGGTTCTTAATATTTTAAGAATACACATAGAATTTAGATTTGAACTTATAATTGTTGATTAATTAAATGGAGAGTATGCATCTTGATGATGTTAAAGAGTTATTTTTGGTATATAAGTTTCCCTCATAATAATTATTGTTACATTGGCAATTCCACACAAGTTATCATAAAAATCAATTCTTAAATAATGTGAAATCGTTCTTTATGATGATGTTAGTATGGTACTTTATGTAGACAATTCTAAAAGAACTTCAAATTCTAGCATTTGTTAAATGAGCAAGTTCAGTAAGATATAGGACTTCTGCAAAACTTAAACTAGGTTTAGAATTGACACTTCTACAAGAAAATTTAAGTGAACTATAAAGTTAACGCTTAAAATTATTCACTTGGAAGTCAGATATATCTAAACAATATTCTTTTTTTATAAATGGATTGGTCTTGGAAAACTTTAAGTGAATTGACACTTCATTATTCTCTTGTATCCAGTTCACTAACAACTAAAATTCTCACCATAATTCATTTTGTGAGAAAATGCAATTGAGCTTGTCATGTAGGATTTAGTTATGCTACTAACTTTGAGCCAGTCAGGATGACGAAACCGATAAGTGAATAAAATTCTTGTCTCAAAGAATTTTGACTAACTTCAAAAGGAAATCGTGGCTAGTTTTTCATGCTCTTTCTATCCATGATGAAACTTTGGCCTACAATTTGATGAAATTGTAGGGAAAGGAAAAGAAAAATTAAAATGGGTTCCATATTTTGATAAAATCAAAATGAGACATTTTATAAAGACACACAACAAGCCCAATTTTTTTCTCCACTCCTTCGATGGGAAGCTCTTATGTCATGAATGTTTTCTCCAAATAGCCTTGCCTAATTGCAATGTCATACTTTATTGACTCACCTTACATAGGGATGCACATGATCCTCTACAGATCCTCAAGGGTGATCATAATCTCCTCCATAGGAAACAGAAATGTGCTAATCTATGACTCTGAATGCTCTACTAGTGTCATCATCATAGTTCGATGTGCATGAATCTTAGGCCACTAACCAACTCCATCTTATCCAATAGGACCTAAAAAATTGTAATCCATATCTATTAGATGAACACCCGATCTCATTGTTAGAGGATGTCTCTCACATAACTATAGTATAAGATGACTCTCCTACATTTTATCCAAATCTAATCATTAGCCTTAGACAAAAGTTCCGCTTACTCTAATCCATGTTTGTGCCAATCTATATATGTGTTGATCTGCAAAAATGCTAACCCTTCCACAACATGATCTTAGTTAAAATGCTAGTCCCTACCCTTAAAAGAACAATCTTTGCAAAAAGCACTAATTCTTACCCTCAAAAGCATGCTCTTAGGCCCCCCGCAAAAAAAAAAAAAAAAAACTAATCCCTGTCCTAGAAAGTGTGATATTAGTGAAATCACTAATTGATATCATCAAAAGTGTGGTCTTAGCATGAAAATGCCAATCTATCACCTCAAAAGCACTAATAGATTGAAACTACTAATACCCGCCATTAAAAGCACCACCCTAATAAATTTTCTACACCCGATCATCAAATGTGCTACAATATATCAATCCTAGCAAGAGCGCTAAAAACACACCAAAAGCATTAATTGTGAGCCATGCCTTTGTTTGACCCACCTTTGCCATGTCATTTAATGTTGTCCAGCCTAATCCTAGGGCTCAAATTTTTATACCCTTCTACCTCCTCTAGTCATTGGAACCTCCAAATATGCTCCATGCGATATCTATATCATGATATTCTCTACCTATTTAAACTAATTTCATTGATGTCTTTCAAAACTACAAATTCATTTTTTTAAGTAGTTAATTTTATTTTTTTATATAATGTCATATTTTAGTTTATTTTCTTATATATTATCTACTAGTTCACTTGAATGTAAAATCATATCCTTTCAAACAAAAAGAACCATTAATTAAGATGTAAGCAACCTCTTTGATTTCCATCATATTTTAATTTAATTTTATAATATTCTCCTTCTATTTATATAGGATTCTTTTCCTCCTTATCATCATATAAATGATTATAACATATTTATACTTATTCTATTTACGTCTTTTCAAAGTCTCGGTCCTTTCTTTAAAAGCAGTTAGTCATCAATCCGATCTGTAAATCTTTCCAACTCTGATCCTTAAAAAAACTAAAAAGTGCTTCCATTCAGACAGTGATTATTATTCTGTTGGCTTTAAAAATTCTGAAACACCGTAATTTCTTCCAATATAAATGAAGCTAAAAAGATCGAAGGAAGAAATATGAATTTACACACATCTTTCCGAGCATTCAATCAGATCTCGTCTCTTTAACTGTAAGGAATTCTCTCTACATTGGTAACTCCACAAAAGTTGTCATAAAAAACAGTTCCTAAAATAATGTGAAATGATTCTTTATGACTGGTCAATAGGAATCATAATGGATTAAGTACTTCTAAATACAAGGTTCCGTGATTTCTTTCAAGCTTAGCTACTGGCATAATAGTGAATTGATGTATTGATATAAATAGGGATAAATAGTTTGAAAATCTTGAATAGTGGTCTAAGCCCATTTCATGATCCTAATAATGATCATGGGAAATTTGGGAAATTTACATAGGGAATCCAAATTTAAAAAATATTGACAATTATTTTGTTAATTATCTATTTAGAATATAACATGAATTATGAATGAATGACGAACCTAGGTAAGCATAATTTATATGTAGTTATAGAAAACGGTTTAAAAGGGCCTAAGAATACTATTAAATTTAATTTTTTCTGAGTTAAATAGAATTGGAGATGTAAGGTTATTGACACATTTAGTATGAAAGGATATTGACTATCATATCTTTTACACAAATTAAAAATTTATGTTATAATAGTAATGATTGGGTGCATTTCTATTAAAGCAATAGAAAGGAAATGCAGAATCTTCTAATTCCCTTGATTAGAATGATTTGATGGGGTGTAGTGATATAATATTTGTGTCTTTTTGAAATAACATCCAAACTATTTGTCAATTTTTAAACCTATTTTGATTGGTTTGGTCTTATTATTTATTATTGAAATAAGAAATTATTTCAAGTTGTGGTTTTTTCTACTTAATAATCCGATTTCAAATGTAATTTTTAATTTAGTACTTCACCTCCCTCATTAATGTAAGTACAATTGATTAAGGAGAATATAATTTGTAAATAATTCCTCCAATTACACCCCAAACATTCATGTATAGCTTCAAACAGTGTTGGAGATACATGCAATATACATAAAATTGGGAATTTTAATGAAAATCCTTACATTCTTTGAATTAAAATTATACATTATATTTACATCCATAGGAAACATTAATGAATAATGAAGTACAAGAAATTGGAAATATTATCCTAAGTGAAAAACCTTCTCAAATAAGACCTTACCATTCTCTACCATCTCACACACAAAGTGATACTAAAAATCATATTTTTTGTTTTGGGTATGGTACATCAAATTCATTGTCAAATGGATAGCACAATCACTACCAAAACTAACTATTATCATTGTGTAATTGAAACATCAATGCTTATACAATGTATATGTAACTGCATTGCCTCATTAGATGCATGTAACATCCATATACTTGAATTTAGTGGGGGAAACATAAATATTGGGATACATCTTACTCATTCAACCCAATACACCACCAAAAATGGAACTCATAGCTACAAGTGGACTTCCAACAATCCAAGTCACTTGTTGAATCTACATCCACAAAATCCTATAAGTCTATTGTTTATAGACATCATTAGTGCCATGATAATATAAAATAATAATTAAAATCTCCTCACAAATATTTTGAAAAACCCTCTTAACATAAGTCCAATGTTTCTTAAAACTCCCACTACTTGGGCAATATCTATTCTAGTGTAACCATTACATATATTAGGATACCAAAAAAACTAGATTAAGGAGAATTAAATAAAACCTAAAAATTATCATTTGGTTTGGGAAAAATAAGTAAATAAATTTTATTGCCAATAGGAAATGTAGTACTCTTTGGTTTACAATCATCCATACTAGTCCACAACAAGATAAAATCTACATGCTTAAGTTTCAACTTAACCATTTTTATGTATGTACTTGATCCATATTTATCCCATACCAATAAAGTATTATGTAACCCCCAAGCCCTTCAAATCAAATGTGCTATAATTTATTGTTAAAATGGTAGAAAATTATATTGGTAGACAGAATGCCAAAACATAAAAGATTAATATGAATGAGTTTTGGTTATATTTACAATGAAATTTTCAAGTTTTTATAAATGATTACTTTCTCATAACTTCTCCAAAACTCTCATAACTAACCTAAAAAAACTAATTATTAATTAAATCTAACTCTAGGTCACTAAGGAGAATTTATTAGAAATGTAATCCTTATTTTTCAAGCACCCCCTTCTGTTTTACATTGGAAAAGAGAAAAAAAGAACATGGACTAAATATAATAGTCCAATAGGATATCTACAAAATTATCTCCACCATATCTTTATGCTCATTCTAAACACCTTAAACTACTCATGTCTAGGAAATGTCCTAATTATCCAACAATACTTGTTAATTGATATAACTTAATTATTCACATGTAAACCACACCTCTTGTGAATCAAGACAAAACTTAATTATTCACAATAAAAATACCAACTAATTGTGATCAAGACATACTCCACAATACACAGTAATATACCTTCCTTTTATAGATCAAGACTAACTCAACTATCCAAAAGAAACCTACCATGTCCCCCTTGCTCCATGAAGGGATTGAAGATGATATTAGTGTTTCTTCTCATTTACCGTATCATCTTTAATTGAGAAGGTAACTCAAGGTGATAAAATACCTTGTCTCTAATTCCTCTAGCCTTCAATTCGAACTTGTTATACATTATCCATTTGATGCCTCATGTGACTCAATGGAGGCATTGCCAAATTTATCATTGATGGTATTGAGTATACAAGAATTATGTGAAGTATCCATGTATAAAATTTTTAGTTTCGACCACTAATACACCCTTACAAATAGTTCATTTTAAAATTTGGACCCCTTTAGTGCAATCAAATCTAAACTCTTAATCCCATTCATTTATTTGAATACAAAATCTCAAAGACTAGTATGAATATAACCACACACTATACAAAAATGATATATACATATATATATGTATGTAAAGACTTGTCAATTTCAATGCCACTTTAAAATAAAAGGAAAGACAACAATTTCTTACCTAACCCTCCACACAATCAACAATTTATATGTGATTTGGTAGGCTCCAAATGATACTATACTTAGGAATTTCTCATGTTGGACTTCTCAATTTCCTACTCTTTACTTTAATTACCAAATTTTCTTGTACATTAAGTTTTAATGACATTCATTTTTCTACAAAAATGCACTACTCCTCAATCAATGATAACAACAAAATTTTCAAAAAAATATGGATTTTCCTTGGTCACTTTATTATAAAATGTAAACCTTAAGTTTTCCAACAACTTTTGTTTTGATAATAATCACCTTTCTATTACTAATAACCAACATGTCATCCAATACAATACAATTATTTGAATATGTTCATCAATACTTTTAACATAAACATAATGATCCTCGTCACCCCTAAAAATTCCAAAACCCAATACAAAATGATCAAAATTATTATACTATTTCAATTTGTAAACTAAAATTTCCTTCCCTTCAAAAATAAAATTTTCATTCTATCACCTATATATCTCATCTTCAAGATTGTCATGAAAGAAAACAATTTCAACATCCATTTTCTCAATCTCAAAATGACAAGTTGTAGCAATAGATAATAAAAATATAATACAAGACAGACTAGCAATAGAAACTAGAATTTTTTTAAAAAAAATCTCTCTCTATGAGTAGTCCTTGGTTTACCAGTGTGGCCTTGTACTTCTCTAACTATCCATGTAATCCAGATTAATTCTTACCCACCCACTTGTAACCAATAAATTTTTTTCCCTAAAATAATTGAGAAGAACCCTACCATCAAAATCACTATCCTAATATATATTTATGTTTGTAGAAAATAAATATCTCTTTTAAAAAAATTATATATATTTCTTATTTATTGTTTTATTTATTTGTCTATTTGTAACGTTAATAGTTTAAATATATACAAAAATTTAATATTATATAAATAAATATAATAATGTTTCAAATATATTAATTTTTTTCAATATATAAATATTATAAATAACTTAAATATATTTAAAATATAAATTTTCAAATATTTTATTAAATTTATTATTAAAAATATATTAATTTTATCTTCAATAACAATTAAATATAAATTTTTTAAAATTAATATTAAATATTTTTAAATAAATATATTTAAAATACCTATCATAATTAATTATACTTTAATAAACCAAAATCAATTTATTTATATAATACAGTTATTTCCATTAAACAAATAAACAACATTATAACTCCAAATATTTACCAAAAAAGACAAGATTGCCATTTACAAGGACGAAGTCTTTTATCCCACTGCTTTTTATATTCTATGCACTTTTCATGGTGAATAACGTATTAATGTGGATTAATTGAAGTCTTTTCAAGCCTTCGCTTTATTTCAGTCGTATATCACAAGTCTGATGATACATTTCAGTCGCATATCACAAGTCTCATTAAGGGGTATTTTAAGACATTAATTTAAGACAATATGTTTTTAATTTTCTAATTGTCTTAAGTTAAGACAATAAAAAAAAATCTTTTTCTAAAATAATGTTTTTATTTCTCTTCCTACACTTTCCTTTCCCGCGTCATTTTTCATTTCCCTCCTAAAATGCATATTCCTTTTCGTTGGAGGCTGTGTTGTGGGCAGTGAACTGTGCAGTGAATACAGTGTTTACCAAGCTTGGGGGCAGTGTCACCAGCGTAGAAGGCAGCGTAGAAGGCAACACTTTTCAGGAGGTGGGGACAACCTGATATCAGGTGGCAAAGTAGAAACAGGCTGGGACCACAGAGAAGACAAAACAGAAAAAAAGGGGTTTGTCTTCTGTGGCTTCCTCTATTTTCTGTTTCCTTGTTTTTTGTTTTTTTCAGTTTGTTATTAGCTCGAGGACAATAGCACATGGGTTGCTCTGTTTTCTATTCAGTTATTCTTCATATATTAACCCTTTGTTTTCTATTTTGTTAAACATCACGTATTTACCATGGTCCTCGAGAAATTTGACTCTTAGTGTTTACCCTGTCAAACAGTTCTCATACCCTCTTTATGCTTCCGCATTTTAGATGCATACTTCCTGATAAACGTTGTGGACTTCGGATTTACTCCTGTCAACTGCTATTGCCTAAAAATTTCTAAAGCACTTTAAAAAAATATATATTTTTTGCATATCCTACAGTTATTGCATTCCAAGAGACCACATTTCTTTGAGGCATTATTTCTAACAGGTCACACGCCTTGTCTGTGCTTCCACCACATTTCTTTGAGGCATTATTTCTAATAGTTCGTACGCCTTGTCTGTGCTTCCACCCTCTCTCATTTCCATGCTTAGGCTCTGTTTTTAGGCTCTATTTTTTTGCTCCTCTCATTTTTGTGCTTAGGCTCTGTTTTTAGGCTCTGTTTTTTGCTCCTCTCTCATTTCTGTGCTTAGGCTCTGATTTTTTCTCTTTGATCCCAAAGGTGGGGTTGGATTATCCTTGGAATCAAGAAGATATACGTACACCATTCTGAAGGAGCAACTAAACATGGGTATGGGACCAAATACCCATAACAACAGAACTTAACTCCTGCTTTCATCAATAGCTCGGCTATATATTGTATGAACATTTTAGCCAAAACCTATCTCACGCTCCCATGAAACCATTTTTCCAGGTTGTTTGATAGCTGCAGCATAAACTTTTTGGTAGACTTTATGCACCATAAATGAAATCTTATCCTTCTGAACTAACCTCCACTTCCACAATGTAGTTAATGACGTATGAATGCCAAAATCTATCATGTTATTTTACTCTATCAAATTCACTGAGTAAAGTTCACTACTCCACTAGGTACTCCTGGTTTCATGCATGTATTTGGAGTAAATGCGATAAATGATCTTAGCTGTAGCCATTCAGTCAGTTGCATTAATTAGATTCTCATCACTTCCTAACTTGACTAAAGTGGATTTCAAAACAGACTTGCATAACACCTGCACAAGATCACAGACAAAAGATCAAGAGAGAAATACCAGTCACTTGAAGAACATCAAAGATCACAGGCAAAAGATCAGAGGAATAACAATCAACTAAAGAGCACCAATTGTCTACATAGCTTTTAAAGAAAATAATGAGAAAATATATTTTAAATAACGCGATACCAAAAATTCCCCTTCAAACTTTAGAATTCAATTCATTAAACGGGGAGGTATAAAAGCAAAAAAAGGTTTCAGATCAGTAATTTTTCTAACTAGACTAGAGGGTGCTGAGAATACTTATTGCAGGACTCTAAAGGGAGCCCAAGAGCTTGCTATAGATTTTGGCCCTTGTGGGCATGGTCTCCAGTGCCTTAAACTCCTTGGGGGCATATAATTTCCCCTCGAAAATAGCCCCAACGAAATCATTCACCTCAAGCTTCTCCTGCTTTTGAAAGTCCCTGTAAGCCTTCAGCGCCACTGGTATTTCTTCAGAGTGAACAAACATATATGCATTCTTTCCCTTAATGTGAGGCTTTAAGGCCTCAAATAGGGTGCCCTCAATAGCTTAGATCACAAGCCTGTTCTTAATCACAAGCAGCTTAGTAGACTCTGGAAAGGACTTCCTCAAGTCAGTAAATTGTTTCACTGTTAGGTCCTTGTATCGTATCCTTGCTATAAGGTGACAATTCTCTACCTGCTTTTTCACATCACCAACAATTTCTTCCTTCATGTTCTTCGTTAGGGCACATTGTAGACTCTCGCCGCGCTTGAAGTGAGGATTTCCCTATCCATGCCAGAGACTTCTCTGAGGGAATAGCGATGCCCAATGCGAGGAGAATTGTCTTTGTATTTTGTCTTTGAACTGAGAGCAAAGATGGAGAACTAAATATGCTAGTTCTATTTAATCTTAGTAAACATGCATACAAACAAATGGAACTTAGTCAAGGTAGGTGGCCTGTTTAACTATTCCTATGCAACTGCATGTCACCACCACTTGTTTGTTTTTCTTTTTTTAATAACCGTTCCTATGCACCTGTCGGATTATAGACAAGACCTGCCAGCATTTCATTCATTTCTATGGTTTCCAATTACTTATTTTTGATAATAACTGGCATTACAACTGAATGGCAGAGTACAATCTATTTTAATAATAATTTGTAAAAGTCTATTTACTATTGGTTTAAATACAATACACTGTATAATTTATAAATATGTATACACAATTTTTATATGAAAAAGAGTAATTCGTAATTGAATCATTATGTTAGGTACAAAATCAATAGAAAACTGCCGCATCTCTAGAAACCTGATCTCTTCAAAGGATCTAGCCAAAGTAAAAATTCAGAACATAACATGTGAGGTTGACACCAGCAAGTACAACTATACATGCAACATTCAAACGAGTATTGCCCATGTTAGATCAAACAGATGTATATGTAAAAACGCGACATTGAAAACAATATATAAATACTTGAAACCAAATGTAGATGATTAAAAGAAGCATTAACTGGAAAGTTATCTAAACCAACTTACAAAATGGAGAGAGAATAATGATAAACCCAATTGGATAGAGGAAAAATGTTGTTTTGTCCAAGAAAGGCAACACTATGACACAAGAAACAATGTTAGGAGAGCCATATCATAGAAAAATTAAAAAGAATGTCAGTTTAGTAAAACTTGATTTTTTGGTCCAGAGAAACTTACCGTCATATCCGAGGAAGTTCAAGTGATGGTAGTAAGATAGAGCTACCACAAAGAGCAGATTTGATAGTAAAACAGGAACAAAACCATGCGCAAGAAGCAATGGTCAAAGAAAATATTGAATAACTACAGGACAGAACACAATTATACTCAAGAAAAATGTTTCTATCTAATAATAGCAAACGAACTAAACCTTGTCCTCCAAGAAACGGATGCAAGACAAATATAGTTCATCACAGCAGGATTAAATGCAGAATTATACAATCAAGAACATGATTTTTAAATATTTATATGGCAGAGGGAATGCTCCATGTCATAGCTGCACAGGTCTTCGGCCAGGAATTCTTCATATTCCACCAGCATTCCACTGATCAGATGGAACTAGAGGGCCACTATCACTGGCTTCTACAGCTTATTATTATGGTGGGTCTATTGTCTATTGTTTTGGAACTTCAGCTTAGCTGTAGTTTTGTGGTGGCCATGGTGAGGTCTGTGTCAATTCTGTTTCAGGAAATATGGCTCTTACACATGCCTTATATGCTCTGGATCCCTGGCTGTATTCCAAAGGGCTGTGAAATGCAGCATGATTAGGATTTGGGCCATGGTGTTGTGTTCTGTATGGATGACAAGGCCACTCGCAGGGCTAAAGCTCTGGCTAATTTGCAGTTCAATTGGTATTTGGCCATTTTGATTTAGTCATAATCTGTATATCATAATGTTGAGATTCTATGGTGAAAATGGCATTTGCAAGCCTATTAACGGAGTTGCAGGAAGGTATTTGAGATGGGTGAAGGGCAGGGGCGACATTCACAAAGCTCTATTGATTTGGTGATTGGCCATGATGAAGAGGATTTGGCTATGGAAAGATAATGCGTGCTAGTTTACAATCATTCATCAATTGTTTAGAGTTATACTTGGTGTGTACATGGTTTGTATAGACATTTGAAAGATGTTGCAGGATTCTTTGTTTGAAACATTGGAAAATGTTTCTCTGCTATTGTAACGAAGGGCTTTTTGTATTTGTGGATTATATTTTTTATTAGCTCAACAAAATGAGAAATGTTGTAGTCTACAAAATTTGAAAACAATAACACAGGCTTGAGTCAATTTACTTCGATTTAATTGATGGATATATCATGTTGTTTGGTAGTCCAAACCACAGCAACAAAAATATTTTGGGGAATAAATCCGCAAACCAAAAGTATAAGATTTATCAAAAAAATTGGGAAAATTTTGGATTTAAAAAAAAAAAGCAAAAAATTGTAGAACAAAAGATAAAAACTATCTTTTTTGAAATTGAAAGGCATTTCCATAGCATAGAGATATAGAAAGCAAATAAAATAAAGAGTTTTAACTAATGAAATGTAGAAAATAGATTTTTGTAGTTTACATTCATATCGTTGATTACATTCATTGCATTGCACATCTTTCAAACTGAAAAATTACTTCACATTGCATAACTAATAACTAGATGCTGATAGATGACAAAATTACAATATAGTTTTTTTACAAAGTCAACCTAAGCAGTTATGCAATTACTTCACATTGCATAACTAATAACTAGGAGCAGAACTGCCAATTGCATTAGCTTGTCATGGCATTCCATGAGACCATATTTCTTTGAGGCATTTTTTCAAATAGTTCACTGCCTTGTCTATTCTACGACATTTTTCATACATGTCTACCAAAGCATTTTATCAAACAGTTTATTGCCTTGTCTATGCTACGACATTTTTCATACATGTCTACCAAAGCATTTTATCAAACAGTTTACTACCTTGTTGCTATGGCTAAAAGCCTAAAACAGGTGTTTTCAAACAAGCTATGGATGCTTGGAAAAAATCTATCAAAGCACAATAGTAAGCAATAGCATAGGCAAGGCAGTGAACTGTTTGAAAAAATGCCTTGAAGAAATATGGTCTCATGGTGATGGAATGCCATGATGATTGCTATGGCAATGGATTGGCATGGCATTCCATCACCATGAGAACACATTTCTTTGAGGCATCTTTTCAAACAGTTCACTGCCTTGCTACTATGGCTAAAAGCCTAAAACAGGTGATTTCGAACAAGCTATGGATGCTTGGAAAAAATCTGTCAAAGCATAATAGTAAGCAATGGCATAGACAAGGTAGTGGATTGTTTGAAAAAATGCCTCAAAGAAATGTGGTCTCATGGTGATGGAAGGCCATGACAAGCCATCGACAAGGCAACATGATTGGCACAACTGGATAAAGGTAACTATGTAGAATGTTAGATTTGTTTGCAACATAATTAGGAATTTGTATATCTTAGTGATAATAGAATTTCATGCATATTTTAACATTATTTTTGTTAATGGTCATGTAGTATGTGTTGCCCGCAGCAATACCGAGTACCTTTGACCATGATGTCACATTAACTATTTACAAATTATCCAAATATTTGAGGTATTTTAATCCATCATGCATAATCTTTCATGACTCTTATCCTTTGAAGTGCATTATTGGTAATTCTTTTATACATTTATACATTTAGTTTTGAACAAATAATAATTCTTTATTATAATACACATTAATATTTGTAGGTGGGTTTCATCTAAAGAGATACATCGGGATGAATTGAATTATTGGAAGAGGAATGTTCCACTTTTGATGTGTGATATTCAAATGTACTTCCCTCCGAGCTTCTTCAATTCTCAAGAGCACTACCTTGTACACCTAGTAGAAGAGATTGAACAATGTGGTCCCATCCATATTCGGACAATGTGGCTCATGGAGAGATATATGAAGGTTCTAAAACAATTTTTGAGGCAAAAGGCTCAACCGGAAGGGTCCATGGTTGAGGGGTACATGGTTTTCTAGACAAAGGTTCATTTGAGTGAGTACTTACCTAAATTGCATCTTGAAGCTCCTCGATTATGGGATGGTAACCAACCTCAATCATTTGAAGGAGAAAAATTAGAGGGTCATGGGACTTCAAAGAGGATAAAAGGTATACAAAAATGTTTGAATTAATTTATTTTATTTTAAATTTTACAAGACAACTTTAAATCATTATTAATTCATTGAATTTATTTATTTTCATTGTAGATGCTAAGGAGTGGGAGTCATTACATTTGTATGTTGCATACAATTCTAACTTTATGTTGGAATGGATGGAGAAGTACACTGAACAAAAGAAATTAGAGGATGAAAAGGCATGGACCAATGTATATAATAGACATGGTCAAAACACTGCTTGAGGTCTTCCTGCAAGCCATAAAAGAAAATGGCCAAATAGATGCTCATGGAATTGGCTAAAGACCAATATTGAACACGAGGCAACAAAGGGGAAGAATAGAGTGACACAACAACAATTGGATTTTGTTAAAGGATCTAGAAATGGGGAGGTGATACATATATATTAACATATTTGAGGTATTTAGTGATTTTCCTTTTTAACTTTTCTATTTGTGAATCTAATTAGTTAATATTTATATGAACTTAGGTAACATATTACAAAGGAATGTGGAATTTCGGTCATCATTTTCGCATCAAAAGGGTTGATGACAAAAGACAAACTTATGATTGTGGAATTTCAGCATCATTTGAGGTGGAATGTCATTCACATGCAAATGATAGACAACCAATCACAAGCACACTTCGCTATTATGGAGTGTTGGAGGATATTATAGAGCTTGATTTTATATCTTTCAAGAAAGTTATTTTTCATGTTCAATGGTACAAGCTTATCAAAGTGGGTGAAGACAAAACTATATTTTTGCACAAGAATGGATTCCATATGATCAATACATCTAGGTTTGAAGCCACTTCTAAACCTTATGTGTTTCCAAACCAATGTGACCAGATATTTCTCATTCCAAATTTAGAACAACCTGGTTGGTCATTCGTGATTGATTATGATCCAAGAGGACGAAGAGTAACATCTGTTCAAGATGTAGAGGACCATGATTTACTTGAAGATGAAGAAGTCCCCCTTGAAGACATAGATGGCCAAGATGGAGATGATGAAAAATTTATTGTCAATGATGTGTATGACCAAGATGAAGATCATGACGAGTTTACTGAAGAGTTTGAAGGATATGAGCAACAACATGGGCATCAAGTCCATGAAGATGATGAATTTATTGATTTTCATTTACCTATAGTTGAAAGTGAAGAAGACCATGAAAACTATGGTATTAATTTATTTGTGGATTTAGGGCCCATTAATGATGGTACATTTATGTCATCAGATGAGGACATTTCATGTGAGAATGAAATTGTTTGATCATCAAGTTCACTTTCAGATGGTTGTGAGGATCCAGTACAATATAATTAACTCTTTACATGTTAAGTTTTGTGTTTTTAATTGTACACAAAATGTAATGGAAATTAAGTTATTTGAATTTTTTTAAGTGTTTTATTAGTGGATTCTTGTAATGCCAATGAATATAGCTTGCATTTTTTTTTCAATTGGATAAGTTGTTTCATTTTATTTCTTTACTTCTTTAACAATTTACTTGAAAGACACTTTTATCTTTGGAAGTTTTACACAATCAACACCTACGCACTTTACACAATTAACACCTAGGCAAGAGAAACACAATACCATAAAGCTAAAAAAACTTTGGAAGTTGGGCATTGTTTATATTTTTCTTATATATTGAAACATAATGAAAATTATGGACGTTATTGTTCAAGGGAAAAACATTACTATGATGGTGCATGAGGTAAGTTTGAAAATCATCTTTTATAGGTTCAATTATCTTACATTCCATATTATATTATGTTAATTTATGTTTGTGGAATGCAGGCCTTCTCTAAAGTCATTCCAACCCCTATCACACCCTTTAGTACATCTAGTATTATGCCAACGGTAAGACTTGATCTAGATTCTTTTGCATTTAATTAACTTATTTCTTCGTTTATATTTTGTTAATATTTTTGTTTGTCATAGGGAATTTCTAGAGTAAGTCCAACAAGAATGCATCTTGTTGGCATGCAAGATCCAATTATGCCATCCAATACACCCAATGCTAGGCAAAATGTAAGATTTAACCATATGTTTGTGTGGGTTTGATTTTGTTATTTCCCCTGTTATACCACTTTAATATTTATATTTGTCTTGCAGGGTGTTTCAAGAAGATGTGTCACACCCTCTACATCTAGACCAAAAACACCTGTCACAAGAGAAGCATCAAGCACAATACCTCATTGCATGCCCTCTACATCAAACATGGATGCTCCTAGTATCCCTGCTGAAATGGATGCTCCTAATATCCCACCAACACATGAACAAGTTTCCTTGAGGAGTCTTATAGAATCACAATCAAGAATACTAAGACTCCTACCAGAAACTCCTAAAAATGTTGAAATTAGGAAAGAAATACTTAAACAAATTGAGTTATGGGAGAGGAAATTGTTGGGGAGTGCAAGGCTTACTTCAGATGAACAAGTAAAATTATTTGGTAATATTATCTTATTATTCTTTTCTAGTTCATATTTTACTTTTATCATTATAATGGCATATTGATTGGTAAAAGCATCATTGATGATTACATGCTTTGTGATACTAAAATGTGATTACATTGTTGCTTGATGGTCTCGTTGTAAATACAGGAAATAAATGACAAAGTGACTGATGTACCTATAGGGGCATTTACCTCAAACCCTAAGACTACAACAATATCCTCAGTGACTACAAAAGGAACACAAGAAGTTACAATTTTGCTCACCTCAGAAGGAAATGTCTTGAAGGATGAAAGGGGGTTAAAATTCTTTCACTTTATTTTTCATCGTGCAGAACAATTATTTGGCAATACCATTCAAATTGATTGGAGGAAGCAAGGCAATGCTAAGAAAGAAGAACTCTTTAAAGATGTCATAATAGCATTTGGAAATCCTGGTTTTAATAAGGAAATTATTCTAGATATTGCACAAAGATACATTCACTCTAAACGAGACAATTTAAGGTCAAAGCTGACAAATCACTTGAGATATCCATGTCCAGCTTGGATTACAGACCAAATGACATGGGATGAACTTATTAAAGATGCCAAATTTAAGAGGAAGGTGCACAACAATCCAAACTACAGGCCTTCTACACGAGGAGGATCTAAAAGACGCCTTCGAGATACAACAAAAGCAACCCAAGCTAGGGTGTCAAGTATTGGATCCCATAAATTAGGATCTGGTGGGTACAATAGCATTCGTGGTGGCTTGGTAAGTGAATATTTTCATCTACTATATTCTCTATTTCATAAAAAAAGTCATGAAATTTTTTTGAGTTAATTGTATCTTATGATTCATTATACCTTATAAATTTGGTTATATTTGTTTATGTAGGTTCACCAATTTCTAAAGGAAGCTTCAGAGGAGGACCTAAAATATGCTTTACTAGATGGTTCTCAGGGCCTTCGACAACATATGCTAGATCGAGGGGAGAAATTAGTCATTGGTCATGAATCTAAGGTAAGTTCTTTGCGTGATGGGCTATAATAAAATTTCATATTTTTCTTTCATTTCCATTGCAAAGAAAATGATACAGATATTAATTTAGATAGATACACCACAAATTACAACAGTTTCTTTTTTGCATTGAAAAATGAAACAAGCAAAGCTAAAACTGTGATATGAGTTGCTACAAGATTAATAACTATCAATTTACATAGAGAAAAGCATAGATTTTCATGGTTTATTAAATTCTATGATTTGAAGCAAGCAAATAAGGTCTGCTATGCTATTTTAATGAGTTAAATTGTGTTGTGTATAGGAAGCCCAACAATCAAACTCATCAGGTAGTGAGCATGAAGAAGAGCTAGAGGAACATGATGAATTGTTTGTTGCACACAATGATTCGATTTCCATTCTTGAACCTCGACAGGAAACCATCCTTGAATTTCAGCAAGTGGGAGACAAGAATAATGAGGAGGGTGTTCAATGTGATGAACAACTGACACCCTCAATTAGAATAGTGCCTTCTATTAGTATAGTGCCTCGTAGAAAGAGGACATAATGGAAGAGGATAGATAGAAACAAATGAACAAAAGACATATTTGCTTCTTATGTTTAAGTGTATTGTTGTCTAATCATGTGGGATTGATCATTGATAAGAAAACAATAGAATATATAGATTAGAATGCTTTTGTTTAGCTCTTAGGACTTAATGGAAGAAAAGAAGTTAACAAAATGATTTTTTGGAGGATCTTTTATGTTCCTTACATCAATTACTGCAAGCAACTTTCCTAGTTTTCATTCACATGTGTGGTCTAAATCATTTGTTTTTGTAGATCAATTGCCTTGGCTGGAACTAAATAGGATGCAATTTTTTAGATTATTACTTTTTAAATCATGGAATCCCTTAGAAGCCGAGATTTAAAAATATTCTTTGATTTGCTGTAATAAAATATGATAGAGCAGGACAAAATATATTTTTCTTTCTTTTGTTATTAAATATTCTACAAAAGTAAGTTACAGTTTGGTTGATATTCAACAAAATTTGAAGCCAAAGATATGTTGTGCTGACTTCAATTTTTCATAGCTGCATTGTGGTGTAAGTATTTTTAAGTTGATTTTCCTCCAGGTTGAGCTAAAATGCATTGGGCACATTGGAAGAAAAATTGCACATACTTCATGAATTACATTTGGTGAGATTCTTATCTTCTGTTAAGCAATCAATATTGACTTTAGCTTCAATTTTTTGGTGGAAAATTAGGGTGTTCTGGAGACAATTAGTATAAGTTGTGCTGATATCCTACTAAACAAGAATTTGATGAATTTCTTGATTGTTGTGGCATGCTTGTTCTAGAAATTTTGGAGGGGTATTTTTGTGTTAGTTTCCTTATTCCATCAACTATGGGAGGAAGCATCATTTTGATACTCGGAGCAACTGGTTACATGGGTTGTCATTTTGCCAGTGCAGCCCTTGCTCAAGGCCATCCTACTTTCTTTCTTGTTAGAGAATCCACAACTTCTAACCTTGACAAGGCCAAGTTGTTGGAGTCCTTCACATCCAAAGGAGCAACTCTGCTCTATGTAAGTTACTCATACAATCACCATTCATCAACACACAATGTTTT
This sequence comes from Sequoia sempervirens, assembly GCA_007258455.2. Classification (NCBI taxonomy): domain Eukaryota; kingdom Viridiplantae; phylum Streptophyta; class Pinopsida; order Cupressales; family Cupressaceae; genus Sequoia; species Sequoia sempervirens. The sequence goes on along the minus strand of VDFB02000017.1, from coordinate 3,236,879 downwards.
TCTTGCCTCTAATGTCATTTTTGTAATACCCAAATTTAGGGATCTGTAGATGATTATGCAAGCCTTGTAAAGGCAATCAAGAAGGTGGATGTGGTGATTTCCACAGTGGGTTCTCAACAGATTGCAGATCAGTCCACTCTCATCAAGGCCATCAAGGATGTTGGAACTATCAAGGTACAGTCCATGTCTATGTTTTAACCAAATTCATGACAGTGGTCATAATGCAATTCTGTTGTCCTGGATTGAGTTTATGTGTATCTTTTGTAGAGGTTTTTCCCATCAGAGTTTGGGATTGATGTTGACAAACACCACGCAGAGGAGCCTGCAAAGAGTATGTTTGACTTGAAAGTAAAAATCCATTGGGCTATTGAAGCAGAGGGCATTCTACATACATATGTTGTTCCCAACAGTTTTGCAGGTTACTTTCTTGCTAACCTTGCGCAGCTTGGCCAAACAGCTCCTCCAAGAGACAAAGTTGTCATTTATGGAGATGGAACTACCAAATGTATGTACCATTTTCATTTTTGTAGTTCATTAATTAATATCATACAATTGTTGGTTCTTTTAGATCTGGATTACTCAAGATTTCTAGGAGTCGTTTTTGCAGACTCTGGTCTTTGTTACAAATTTCCTAACTTCATTTACTATTATGATTATTTGTTGATTCATGATCTCTGTTATTGGAGATTTTTGGTCTCTATTATTAGCTTTTTTCTTTCCTCTATGATGTTATCTCATGAAGAGCTTTGTCTTTCATCAGTTCTTTTGTTTGCAACCATAAATTTGTCAGCATGCTAAATATAGTATTCAACAGTTGAATCCAATTAAAAGCAAATATTAAAAACATCACCTTTACAAAACACAAACAATCCTATTTATACCACTAGTTCCCAGTAATTATTTCGAACATGATAACCTTTAACGTAAGAAAATAATGCAAAGCCTCACCTGCATTGAATAATTTTCCATAATAAGAGTTTGCAAGATGGTACTGGTAGTGCGGACAAGACAAATTCGCAGGATTGTTACCTGCAACTTTAGGTCTACAACCTAAACAAAATTTGATAGCTTTTTGAAAACCCGTATTCCATATTACATAAGCTAAGATAGCACAAACTATCAGAAAAATGAAGTAATGAGGCAGATGCTTTCAGATATATCAATTAATGAGTAATTTAACTATAAAAGCACATTAAATTAAAACTAATATAAAGGACCCGATTCAAAGAACCCAGTCTGCACCTCTTTATTAGCACTACCAAATATGATTGGTGGAGATAATAGTTTTAAAACTTCTCCATTCAACAACCATGCTTGTTGGCAATCAGTGTTGCAAGTAGTTTCTAGCTCCCCATGACTAGATGTGGTAGAGGATAATGCTAAAGGTCGACTTGGAAACTCCATTAACAAAGAAAGAACCTCCTGAACAAGAGAACGAAATGTATTTGAAGGGAATATAAAGAAAGTGATGAAAGCATAATAGAAGCATTGAAGAAAGAACCTTACAATTATCTTATCAAAATTGTTTGCTCCAACTAGATTACAATTTTTTTTTCTAGAACAGCTCCCACTGCCAATGACAATCCAAATTTAAGCTCATAGATAGCAAGTTGAATTGGCTGAACAGTGTCTTTGTATGCAGCGTATTCCTTTGAAAGCCGAAGAATAAATGAAGTGGAAATTTCCTGAAACAACATAGCTATCAAAACAGTGAAACAAAGAGCACATTGGATAAATAAAGAACAAAGATAAATGTCTTGTTGTCAATGGAAGAAAACTTATCTAGAACACAATACATAGACTCAAAAGTGAAGCATATAAATAAGCACTCAAAATTGGCAAAACTAATAATTCCCTGTTTTCTATTTAACATTCTAGCTTCCCCGTGTGGGCCTGTAATAGATTGTCAAGCCTATCTACAAGACTTGGATGGCACTGAGAGACAATTTCACCATTACCTAGAAATAGATAATAGAGACTATTTCACAGGAGCATTGAAGGAAGGCCACAACAGATTTCAGATATTATTCTCAAGTGTTCAATAGGGTTTCAGAACTATTTGTAATCTTTTGAATCTATCATGGGAAAACAAAATTTATATAGATAAGATTTCCATGAAAGGAATTCTTTAATGATTGCTTAGACCAAGGCTAATAAGTGTTATGATTTACAATCATTTTTTAGTAGGTGCTTTATAATAGGTTTATGGCCTATGTTACATGGCACTTCTAGCACAGGGATAGCAGGACAACAGTCTAGGGACCATACACACACACACACACAGAGTGATGCAATATAACATCATGACACAGTTAAAATGATGCTGAATAGTGTCTGCAAAAGTCTGCATGCCAACCATATTCCAAAAATAAATTGTTTGTCTGACTTCTCACATTTACTGTTAATACTATCATTCCGCTTGTTTATAGACTAGTTTTGAGTTTTTGCATCGGTATAATGTTTATTATTAATAGACTCGTTTTGAGTTTTTGCATTGGTATAAGGTTTGTTGTTAATACTATCATTCCGCTTGTTTGGTATCACTATGATTTTGGCTTCAGGTTGTTCAAACAAAGGCTAATGTGATAGAGTAATTATAATTAGTATGACATTCAGGTTGATAGAGTAATTAATATTTGCATACAAAATTTAAATTATCATAATATCAGGCTATAATTTAAATATTTATTATAGTAATTTATAATAAATAAATTACTAATATGATAGTCGAACTAATATAATTAACTAAACAGTAACTAAATTATAAGTATCTATCATATATTACTTATAATTATAAACTGCTACATAGCTGTGTATCGAGCATTGTTTTTAATGCTCTGTTTTTCCCTGTGTATTAGCTTTGTTGTTTCCCTCATAACCTGTGCAGGAATTAGGCTGCTTTAGTTTTTACATAGATGAGGGGTCTCTGTTATGGAATTTTGCTTGATCTTTTTGCCTGAAATATCTTTGAATTGGGAATACAGTTGTATATTCGAGGGAAGAAGATATTGATACATTCACAGTCAAGGCAGTAGATGATCCAAGAACCTTGAACAAGATCCTTCGAGGCTTTTATTAAACATTTCATCTCTGTTTCTACCACGTGCATGTCTATGCTCTTGCTCCTTCATTTGCATGCATGTTTATTGGAGCATTCATAGGCACATCTACAAATATTCCTTTATTTTATGCTTCTATGGATTCATGCACCTTGTCCTAAAGCTCCCACCTTCTACGTAGGCCTACAGGATATTGGCCAATGTTATGAGTTTGGCTCAGGCATGGAGGAGTTTCTAAAATCTTCTTAACAAATTTATTTTGTGTATATCCTATACTCTGCTTCCCATCTGTGCGAATTGAATCCTTTGTTGATTCTAGTCAAAATTATAGGTTACAGCTCTTAAAACGTTTATTGAAACTAGGCGTACACTTCATCAATCAACCTACATATGTATGCATATTATGTTTTTTTGTGTTATGTTGATTCTAGTCAAAATTACAGGTTACAGCTCTTTAAATGTTTCTTGAAACTAGGCCCCAGTTTGCTGCCCATGATATAGTATAAAAGTGCATCAGCTCAGTCCTAAATTATCATAAGTTCCTGGTTCTTAGTTTATGCTGAGTAGAGAGTGATAATAAGCTTCAGTTTGAGAGCTTTACGATGGCAATAAGTATTGGGATTTTGAGTGTTTTCATGGTGTGTTTTACTTTATTTGTGTTTTACTATAATTTTCATGGTGTGTTTTACGTTATTATGTGTTACTATATTTTGTTAGTGTTTGTTCTTTTCTTATCTGTATTATTTTATTTTGTATTAAAAAGCAAATAATACAAGGTCAGTAGTGCAAATCTATTTGGTTAGTAGTTACTATAATTTTGATCTGTGTTAGATGAAGATTGATGAAGTAATTGCCTAATTGCTTTTTTTTGACATAGGACAACAAATAGAGTTTTCAAGTGGCAGTTTTAAAGCATAAAGGAGCAGTTGGGAAGGAAAAAGGCCAGTTTGACACCTGTAACAACATTTTGCAAGCATCTAAGAAGGTATTGATGGGCAGCTGAGAAGGATGCAGGCATATAGGAACAGTTTAAGCACCTGTAGCAACAATTTGCAAGCATCCAGAAGGTTAAAGATTGGATATAATAGTTGACATAGTGGATATTTGTAATTAGTTCTTTTGATTTTGATATAGAATTGTAAACTTGACACAGTTTCATTCTAGTCACTTTGACATTGTAACTCAAATTTTTCAGTTTTAGACTGAAACAAAACATTTTGTAACACATTTTCAAAGCAAGAGATACATGTATTTTCAAACTATGTATGGTTGCAAGACCATCTTCTATCAATAAAATGAGCATTTTGGCTTTCAAAAGTTTTGTTTCTATTATGTGTATGAATTAATTGATGTCATTTTCTATTATTTTCAAACATTGAATGTTGAAAATCACACAAAAAATATTTAAAATAAATTATTTATTTTTTAATATATTTTTCATATTGTCTCTAGACTTTAATCCCAATTATTGTCTCCAGAGAGACAATATGTCTTTAATCCTAACTATTGTCTATAAAGAGACAAAAGTGAAATTGTCTCTAAAGAGACAAAAACACTTATGTTTCATATTGTCTTTATAAAAACAATTTTTAAGACAATAGTTTAAGACGCCTGCTTAAAGACAATAATTGAGACAATACACAGTTTTTCTTTGTCTTAAATTAAGACAAATTTACTAAATAATTGTCTCAAAAAATGTCTTAAAACGCCCTTCTATGTAATAGTGGGTTCATATCAATTTCAGTTCGCTAAATCAACTATGCTTGCGGATGGTCGAGTTCTATGGAGATAAGTACATGATCATACACACTTTCCGCAAGGAAGGTCTTGTGGATGATTCCGTTCTTATTAAGATGGAAGAGAGACTGTTGGAACCGAGACTCTACGTTAGTCTTCCTGATAAGGTAAGTTACGCAGTAGTTTTTTTACTGGCATGAAGATGAGCAATTGAAGCAGGCTTCTAGAAAAGATGTGTCTTGCAGTTTCATCAGATACCTGGTTGAGCTATGTGATAGTGTATATGTTTGTGTGGAAGGGATTTATCCCTTTGCTGCTCTAGACCTCATGCCTGGTAATAATGTAACAATTGACAGAGGAGCGCATAGTAAGAAGGGCCCGGCTTAAAAATAACACACTAAGGATTTGACTTCTTACGTGGCTCTGGGTCCCACTCTTTCACTGTTCAGTCGGATTCTTGTCTTCCATTTCCCATTTTGTTTTCTACTGCACTTCTCTGGCTCTGGACAGTCACAATCACTGCAACTTCTGCCTAATCCAGCTATCACACTCATTGATAATGAAACTATAGTTAAGTTTGAATTGAAATTTTGATTCTGCCTCTCCCGCTCAAGCAACAATAGGAGTAGATATTCCTTTCGAAACATAAAGTTGCTTTGATGTCTTTTTTCCCTGCTACTACTTCTTATGGAGGCTTAGCTTGCTGCTGCTTCTTGTTTTTTTTTTCTTCAAATCTGCAGAGCATGTAGATGGTTAAGTTGGAAATCCTCTGGTAGACATGTATGCAAAATGCGGAAGCATAGACAGGGCACATGAACTGTTTGAGAAGATGCCTCAAATAAATGCAGTCTCATGGAATGCTATGGTTGTAGGATATACGCAAAATGCATTTATTGAAAAGGATTTAGAAACTTTTAACTAAATGCAATTGGCAGTTGTAAAGCTAGACTCTGCCACCTTTGCCAGTATTCCTTGCGCCTCTACCAAAATGGGAGCTTTGGAACAGGGCATGGACATCCATCGTAGGATAATGGATAGCGGGATTTTTTCAGATGTTGTAGTCGCAACTACCCTAGTAGACGTATTCAAAAATGTTGGAATCATAGACAAGGCAGGAGAATTGTTTGACATAATGCCTCAAAAGAAATGTTTTCTCATGGAATGCCCTGGTTGCAGGATATTAACAAAATGTATTTGTTGAAAAGGCTTTAGAAAATTTCAACCAAATACGATTGTCTGGTGTAAAACCAAACTCTACAACCTTTGCCAACATCCTTTGCCAACATCCTCCCAACTTGTACTGAAGGGGAGCTTTGGAACTGCTCTCGTAGATGTGTATGCAAAATGTAGCTATATATTCATAAAACCTACATATTCAACTTTTGGAGTAATTTTGATACCATACGTGTAGTTATAATTCATCATACAAATTAGAGAAGAGTATATGAGATTACAATTCATCATACAAATTAGCGAAGAGTATATGAGATTACAATTCATCATACAAATTAGCGAAGAGTTGGGGAGAGGACCGAGTACCTGAGGATGTTTCAATAGTTGTGATAGTAATTGTTTATATAATGTCTAATATTTTTATCAATATTGGACCAATAGTTGTGACTTTAACATTGCTAGTGTCAATTGGTCAATCTAGTGATATTGAGTTCTAGATTGGCTGATGGGTGGATGTCATATTTTTCCTAGATTGGTTAAGTGGTGAATTTCATAGTTATCTTGGATTGGTTCTAGAAATTAGCTACAATATTGCTTAGATTCTAGAATCATTATACCAATCAAATGGGTTGAAGACCTCTAAAAGGCCACACACCTCAGTAACATCCTTATGAAGTTGAACATATCATTGTAACATGGTGTATAGGAGGAAAGTGGGCATGATACTTGGATTGACATCCAAGCAATGTACTATACACTCTAATAGTAAATTGGTAACACATGTTCCTACATTAGATGAATCAATGAATAATGTTTGTTACAATAAAGATGAATGCATATTATCTCTAAATTCATGAATCTAACTATAATTATATTTGACTATTGTAATGAACTTTGTGATATTTGTTTACCTAATATGTTTATAGGAGAAATTGGTAGATTTGCTTAAAGACTTCATCAAAGATGTGTAGTAGGAAGCATTAAGGATTGTTGGGTGAAAGTTGACAATCATCAAATTATTGGTTAAGGATCAAGAGGCCTATTATTATTATTTTCTTAAGGCATTAAGTTGTACAGTCTAGATAATTGTAGACGATATGTTAATAGTTAAATATTATAATACTTTGTGTAAACTAGTTGTGTACAATTTGACCCATCACCTCAAAGATAGAGTTAGTTTTTGAATACCATGATTCTATTATGTAATATAAATTACTTAAGGCTTGTATGAACTTCCTAAAAGGCTTAAGCTAATTATGGAACCTTTAAGGATTAATACCTTCTTATTTAAGTACATTACTTTATATTATTATTTGGGTTTTAATTTATAAGACATGTGACATGATTCTATAATGTTCTAGTTAGTGAACCTAGCTACTTAAGTGTACTTGACCTTGAGGGAATGATTTAGACAATTGGAGCCATAGATGGTTAGAGGCTAATGTATAGTATTTATGTAATTCCTAAATTTGGTAAGTAATTCTCTTATGTCATAAATTGAGCATATACCCTAGATATAAATTAAGTCTTATAGATGGTCAAGATTTGTTAAGAGATAATTGTATAAACCCTATGGATAAATCATAAAAGGAAGTATTACCATATTATAACTCTTTGAGGAAAATTCTAATAGCCTAGACTAAATCCATTATCCTACAGCTCTTTGCAAGATTCAATGATCTATAGTTTAAATAATTTAAACTCTATTGAAGATTTTTTTCTTGAATTAATTATAATAAGTTTGTGAGTCCCTTCGTGATAATTGGTCTATCAATCCTATCCTTCAAGATTAGATTCCTTTTTAATATTGAAGTCTAATTTTGTTTCCAAGTATTAATAATTCCTAACCATCAATTCCTCAAGAAAATTGTTGATTATGGATGTATTAGAGTTAATCTCTAATGGAGACATTTCCCCAAGAGGAAAGAAGCCTTGGAAATAATCCTAAGTCAAGAAAAAACCATATTCATTATTCTATCGAGTGAATATAAGCCATCAATTGAATAAAGTTAAGCATGCACTTATGCCTATCCTGTAAGTGGGAATCATAATGTTGCCCCTATAAAAAAAAAATGTAGTTATGTTAATATTAAAAGGATCCTCACATCCACTAGGAGTTTTCATGTGGAGATTATTAGTGACACTAAATGAAGTGATACAAATAATAGGATTCACTATAATAATGTGCACCATATTAGACTTACATGAGGGAACAAGGTTTTATTTCTTTTTTAAATTTTTTTTTATTAACTTTTAATTTTTTATTTGAGCTTTTGGCAATCTAGAATAGCATGTTGGATTTTAAAAATTATATGCATAGACTGCAATGAAGATCCCTACTAATATTCATTGTTGGGCTATCTATCAAAGACTTATTTTATGATAACTTGGATTTTTAAGTAAATTTTTATAAAAACTAAAAATGTATGAAATGAAAAATTGAAGTAGGGGGTAGAGAAAGAGAAAATAAAAGGTGAAGAAAATTCCAAATTAAATGGAAAGATGCTTGAATTATGGGAAATAGGAGAGGATGAATCACAATTATGGTTGCTA
>VDFB02000017.1:3162653-3228257 GCA_007258455.2 Sequoia sempervirens | reverse complement strand
TTAATATTTGTAGGTGGGTTTCATCTAAAGAGATACATCGGGATGAATTGAATTATTGGAAGAGGAATGTTCCACTTTTGATGTGTGATATTCAAATGTACTTCCCTCCGAGCTTCTTCAATTCTCAAGAGCACTACCTTGTACACCTAGTAGAAGAGATTGAACAATGTGGTCCCATCCATATTCGGACAATGTGGCTCATGGAGAGATATATGAAGGTTCTAAAACAATTTTTGAGGCAAAAGGCTCAACCGGAAGGGTCCATGGTTGAGGGGTACATGGTTTTCTAGACAAAGGTTCATTTGAGTGAGTACTTACCTAAATTGCATCTTGAAGCTCCTCGATTATGGGATGGTAACCAACCTCAATCATTTGAAGGAGAAAAATTAGAGGGTCATGGGACTTCAAAGAGGATAAAAGGTATACAAAAATGTTTGAATTAATTTATTTTATTTTAAATTTTACAAGACAACTTTAAATCATTATTAATTCATTGAATTTATTTATTTTCATTGTAGATGCTAAGGAGTGGGAGTCATTACATTTGTATGTTGCATACAATTCTAACTTTATGTTGGAATGGATGGAGAAGTACACTGAACAAAAGAAATTAGAGGATGAAAAGGCATGGACCAATGTATATAATAGACATGGTCAAAACACTGCTTGAGGTCTTCCTGCAAGCCATAAAAGAAAATGGCCAAATAGATGCTCATGGAATTGGCTAAAGACCAATATTGAACACGAGGCAACAAAGGGGAAGAATAGAGTGACACAACAACAATTGGATTTTGTTAAAGGATCTAGAAATGGGGAGGTGATACATATATATTAACATATTTGAGGTATTTAGTGATTTTCCTTTTTAACTTTTCTATTTGTGAATCTAATTAGTTAATATTTATATGAACTTAGGTAACATATTACAAAGGAATGTGGAATTTCGGTCATCATTTTCGCATCAAAAGGGTTGATGACAAAAGACAAACTTATGATTGTGGAATTTCAGCATCATTTGAGGTGGAATGTCATTCACATGCAAATGATAGACAACCAATCACAAGCACACTTCGCTATTATGGAGTGTTGGAGGATATTATAGAGCTTGATTTTATATCTTTCAAGAAAGTTATTTTTCATGTTCAATGGTACAAGCTTATCAAAGTGGGTGAAGACAAAACTATATTTTTGCACAAGAATGGATTCCATATGATCAATACATCTAGGTTTGAAGCCACTTCTAAACCTTATGTGTTTCCAAACCAATGTGACCAGATATTTCTCATTCCAAATTTAGAACAACCTGGTTGGTCATTCGTGATTGATTATGATCCAAGAGGACGAAGAGTAACATCTGTTCAAGATGTAGAGGACCATGATTTACTTGAAGATGAAGAAGTCCCCCTTGAAGACATAGATGGCCAAGATGGAGATGATGAAAAATTTATTGTCAATGATGTGTATGACCAAGATGAAGATCATGACGAGTTTACTGAAGAGTTTGAAGGATATGAGCAACAACATGGGCATCAAGTCCATGAAGATGATGAATTTATTGATTTTCATTTACCTATAGTTGAAAGTGAAGAAGACCATGAAAACTATGGTATTAATTTATTTGTGGATTTAGGGCCCATTAATGATGGTACATTTATGTCATCAGATGAGGACATTTCATGTGAGAATGAAATTGTTTGATCATCAAGTTCACTTTCAGATGGTTGTGAGGATCCAGTACAATATAATTAACTCTTTACATGTTAAGTTTTGTGTTTTTAATTGTACACAAAATGTAATGGAAATTAAGTTATTTGAATTTTTTTAAGTGTTTTATTAGTGGATTCTTGTAATGCCAATGAATATAGCTTGCATTTTTTTTTCAATTGGATAAGTTGTTTCATTTTATTTCTTTACTTCTTTAACAATTTACTTGAAAGACACTTTTATCTTTGGAAGTTTTACACAATCAACACCTACGCACTTTACACAATTAACACCTAGGCAAGAGAAACACAATACCATAAAGCTAAAAAAACTTTGGAAGTTGGGCATTGTTTATATTTTTCTTATATATTGAAACATAATGAAAATTATGGACGTTATTGTTCAAGGGAAAAACATTACTATGATGGTGCATGAGGTAAGTTTGAAAATCATCTTTTATAGGTTCAATTATCTTACATTCCATATTATATTATGTTAATTTATGTTTGTGGAATGCAGGCCTTCTCTAAAGTCATTCCAACCCCTATCACACCCTTTAGTACATCTAGTATTATGCCAACGGTAAGACTTGATCTAGATTCTTTTGCATTTAATTAACTTATTTCTTCGTTTATATTTTGTTAATATTTTTGTTTGTCATAGGGAATTTCTAGAGTAAGTCCAACAAGAATGCATCTTGTTGGCATGCAAGATCCAATTATGCCATCCAATACACCCAATGCTAGGCAAAATGTAAGATTTAACCATATGTTTGTGTGGGTTTGATTTTGTTATTTCCCCTGTTATACCACTTTAATATTTATATTTGTCTTGCAGGGTGTTTCAAGAAGATGTGTCACACCCTCTACATCTAGACCAAAAACACCTGTCACAAGAGAAGCATCAAGCACAATACCTCATTGCATGCCCTCTACATCAAACATGGATGCTCCTAGTATCCCTGCTGAAATGGATGCTCCTAATATCCCACCAACACATGAACAAGTTTCCTTGAGGAGTCTTATAGAATCACAATCAAGAATACTAAGACTCCTACCAGAAACTCCTAAAAATGTTGAAATTAGGAAAGAAATACTTAAACAAATTGAGTTATGGGAGAGGAAATTGTTGGGGAGTGCAAGGCTTACTTCAGATGAACAAGTAAAATTATTTGGTAATATTATCTTATTATTCTTTTCTAGTTCATATTTTACTTTTATCATTATAATGGCATATTGATTGGTAAAAGCATCATTGATGATTACATGCTTTGTGATACTAAAATGTGATTACATTGTTGCTTGATGGTCTCGTTGTAAATACAGGAAATAAATGACAAAGTGACTGATGTACCTATAGGGGCATTTACCTCAAACCCTAAGACTACAACAATATCCTCAGTGACTACAAAAGGAACACAAGAAGTTACAATTTTGCTCACCTCAGAAGGAAATGTCTTGAAGGATGAAAGGGGGTTAAAATTCTTTCACTTTATTTTTCATCGTGCAGAACAATTATTTGGCAATACCATTCAAATTGATTGGAGGAAGCAAGGCAATGCTAAGAAAGAAGAACTCTTTAAAGATGTCATAATAGCATTTGGAAATCCTGGTTTTAATAAGGAAATTATTCTAGATATTGCACAAAGATACATTCACTCTAAACGAGACAATTTAAGGTCAAAGCTGACAAATCACTTGAGATATCCATGTCCAGCTTGGATTACAGACCAAATGACATGGGATGAACTTATTAAAGATGCCAAATTTAAGAGGAAGGTGCACAACAATCCAAACTACAGGCCTTCTACACGAGGAGGATCTAAAAGACGCCTTCGAGATACAACAAAAGCAACCCAAGCTAGGGTGTCAAGTATTGGATCCCATAAATTAGGATCTGGTGGGTACAATAGCATTCGTGGTGGCTTGGTAAGTGAATATTTTCATCTACTATATTCTCTATTTCATAAAAAAAGTCATGAAATTTTTTTGAGTTAATTGTATCTTATGATTCATTATACCTTATAAATTTGGTTATATTTGTTTATGTAGGTTCACCAATTTCTAAAGGAAGCTTCAGAGGAGGACCTAAAATATGCTTTACTAGATGGTTCTCAGGGCCTTCGACAACATATGCTAGATCGAGGGGAGAAATTAGTCATTGGTCATGAATCTAAGGTAAGTTCTTTGCGTGATGGGCTATAATAAAATTTCATATTTTTCTTTCATTTCCATTGCAAAGAAAATGATACAGATATTAATTTAGATAGATACACCACAAATTACAACAGTTTCTTTTTTGCATTGAAAAATGAAACAAGCAAAGCTAAAACTGTGATATGAGTTGCTACAAGATTAATAACTATCAATTTACATAGAGAAAAGCATAGATTTTCATGGTTTATTAAATTCTATGATTTGAAGCAAGCAAATAAGGTCTGCTATGCTATTTTAATGAGTTAAATTGTGTTGTGTATAGGAAGCCCAACAATCAAACTCATCAGGTAGTGAGCATGAAGAAGAGCTAGAGGAACATGATGAATTGTTTGTTGCACACAATGATTCGATTTCCATTCTTGAACCTCGACAGGAAACCATCCTTGAATTTCAGCAAGTGGGAGACAAGAATAATGAGGAGGGTGTTCAATGTGATGAACAACTGACACCCTCAATTAGAATAGTGCCTTCTATTAGTATAGTGCCTCGTAGAAAGAGGACATAATGGAAGAGGATAGATAGAAACAAATGAACAAAAGACATATTTGCTTCTTATGTTTAAGTGTATTGTTGTCTAATCATGTGGGATTGATCATTGATAAGAAAACAATAGAATATATAGATTAGAATGCTTTTGTTTAGCTCTTAGGACTTAATGGAAGAAAAGAAGTTAACAAAATGATTTTTTGGAGGATCTTTTATGTTCCTTACATCAATTACTGCAAGCAACTTTCCTAGTTTTCATTCACATGTGTGGTCTAAATCATTTGTTTTTGTAGATCAATTGCCTTGGCTGGAACTAAATAGGATGCAATTTTTTAGATTATTACTTTTTAAATCATGGAATCCCTTAGAAGCCGAGATTTAAAAATATTCTTTGATTTGCTGTAATAAAATATGATAGAGCAGGACAAAATATATTTTTCTTTCTTTTGTTATTAAATATTCTACAAAAGTAAGTTACAGTTTGGTTGATATTCAACAAAATTTGAAGCCAAAGATATGTTGTGCTGACTTCAATTTTTCATAGCTGCATTGTGGTGTAAGTATTTTTAAGTTGATTTTCCTCCAGGTTGAGCTAAAATGCATTGGGCACATTGGAAGAAAAATTGCACATACTTCATGAATTACATTTGGTGAGATTCTTATCTTCTGTTAAGCAATCAATATTGACTTTAGCTTCAATTTTTTGGTGGAAAATTAGGGTGTTCTGGAGACAATTAGTATAAGTTGTGCTGATATCCTACTAAACAAGAATTTGATGAATTTCTTGATTGTTGTGGCATGCTTGTTCTAGAAATTTTGGAGGGGTATTTTTGTGTTAGTTTCCTTATTCCATCAACTATGGGAGGAAGCATCATTTTGATACTCGGAGCAACTGGTTACATGGGTTGTCATTTTGCCAGTGCAGCCCTTGCTCAAGGCCATCCTACTTTCTTTCTTGTTAGAGAATCCACAACTTCTAACCTTGACAAGGCCAAGTTGTTGGAGTCCTTCACATCCAAAGGAGCAACTCTGCTCTATGTAAGTTACTCATACAATCACCATTCATCAACACACAATGTTTTTCTTGCCTCTAATGTCATTTTTGTAATACCCAAATTTAGGGATCTGTAGATGATTATGCAAGCCTTGTAAAGGCAATCAAGAAGGTGGATGTGGTGATTTCCACAGTGGGTTCTCAACAGATTGCAGATCAGTCCACTCTCATCAAGGCCATCAAGGATGTTGGAACTATCAAGGTACAGTCCATGTCTATGTTTTAACCAAATTCATGACAGTGGTCATAATGCAATTCTGTTGTCCTGGATTGAGTTTATGTGTATCTTTTGTAGAGGTTTTTCCCATCAGAGTTTGGGATTGATGTTGACAAACACCACGCAGAGGAGCCTGCAAAGAGTATGTTTGACTTGAAAGTAAAAATCCATTGGGCTATTGAAGCAGAGGGCATTCTACATACATATGTTGTTCCCAACAGTTTTGCAGGTTACTTTCTTGCTAACCTTGCGCAGCTTGGCCAAACAGCTCCTCCAAGAGACAAAGTTGTCATTTATGGAGATGGAACTACCAAATGTATGTACCATTTTCATTTTTGTAGTTCATTAATTAATATCATACAATTGTTGGTTCTTTTAGATCTGGATTACTCAAGATTTCTAGGAGTCGTTTTTGCAGACTCTGGTCTTTGTTACAAATTTCCTAACTTCATTTACTATTATGATTATTTGTTGATTCATGATCTCTGTTATTGGAGATTTTTGGTCTCTATTATTAGCTTTTTTCTTTCCTCTATGATGTTATCTCATGAAGAGCTTTGTCTTTCATCAGTTCTTTTGTTTGCAACCATAAATTTGTCAGCATGCTAAATATAGTATTCAACAGTTGAATCCAATTAAAAGCAAATATTAAAAACATCACCTTTACAAAACACAAACAATCCTATTTATACCACTAGTTCCCAGTAATTATTTCGAACATGATAACCTTTAACGTAAGAAAATAATGCAAAGCCTCACCTGCATTGAATAATTTTCCATAATAAGAGTTTGCAAGATGGTACTGGTAGTGCGGACAAGACAAATTCGCAGGATTGTTACCTGCAACTTTAGGTCTACAACCTAAACAAAATTTGATAGCTTTTTGAAAACCCGTATTCCATATTACATAAGCTAAGATAGCACAAACTATCAGAAAAATGAAGTAATGAGGCAGATGCTTTCAGATATATCAATTAATGAGTAATTTAACTATAAAAGCACATTAAATTAAAACTAATATAAAGGACCCGATTCAAAGAACCCAGTCTGCACCTCTTTATTAGCACTACCAAATATGATTGGTGGAGATAATAGTTTTAAAACTTCTCCATTCAACAACCATGCTTGTTGGCAATCAGTGTTGCAAGTAGTTTCTAGCTCCCCATGACTAGATGTGGTAGAGGATAATGCTAAAGGTCGACTTGGAAACTCCATTAACAAAGAAAGAACCTCCTGAACAAGAGAACGAAATGTATTTGAAGGGAATATAAAGAAAGTGATGAAAGCATAATAGAAGCATTGAAGAAAGAACCTTACAATTATCTTATCAAAATTGTTTGCTCCAACTAGATTACAATTTTTTTTTCTAGAACAGCTCCCACTGCCAATGACAATCCAAATTTAAGCTCATAGATAGCAAGTTGAATTGGCTGAACAGTGTCTTTGTATGCAGCGTATTCCTTTGAAAGCCGAAGAATAAATGAAGTGGAAATTTCCTGAAACAACATAGCTATCAAAACAGTGAAACAAAGAGCACATTGGATAAATAAAGAACAAAGATAAATGTCTTGTTGTCAATGGAAGAAAACTTATCTAGAACACAATACATAGACTCAAAAGTGAAGCATATAAATAAGCACTCAAAATTGGCAAAACTAATAATTCCCTGTTTTCTATTTAACATTCTAGCTTCCCCGTGTGGGCCTGTAATAGATTGTCAAGCCTATCTACAAGACTTGGATGGCACTGAGAGACAATTTCACCATTACCTAGAAATAGATAATAGAGACTATTTCACAGGAGCATTGAAGGAAGGCCACAACAGATTTCAGATATTATTCTCAAGTGTTCAATAGGGTTTCAGAACTATTTGTAATCTTTTGAATCTATCATGGGAAAACAAAATTTATATAGATAAGATTTCCATGAAAGGAATTCTTTAATGATTGCTTAGACCAAGGCTAATAAGTGTTATGATTTACAATCATTTTTTAGTAGGTGCTTTATAATAGGTTTATGGCCTATGTTACATGGCACTTCTAGCACAGGGATAGCAGGACAACAGTCTAGGGACCATACACACACACACACACAGAGTGATGCAATATAACATCATGACACAGTTAAAATGATGCTGAATAGTGTCTGCAAAAGTCTGCATGCCAACCATATTCCAAAAATAAATTGTTTGTCTGACTTCTCACATTTACTGTTAATACTATCATTCCGCTTGTTTATAGACTAGTTTTGAGTTTTTGCATCGGTATAATGTTTATTATTAATAGACTCGTTTTGAGTTTTTGCATTGGTATAAGGTTTGTTGTTAATACTATCATTCCGCTTGTTTGGTATCACTATGATTTTGGCTTCAGGTTGTTCAAACAAAGGCTAATGTGATAGAGTAATTATAATTAGTATGACATTCAGGTTGATAGAGTAATTAATATTTGCATACAAAATTTAAATTATCATAATATCAGGCTATAATTTAAATATTTATTATAGTAATTTATAATAAATAAATTACTAATATGATAGTCGAACTAATATAATTAACTAAACAGTAACTAAATTATAAGTATCTATCATATATTACTTATAATTATAAACTGCTACATAGCTGTGTATCGAGCATTGTTTTTAATGCTCTGTTTTTCCCTGTGTATTAGCTTTGTTGTTTCCCTCATAACCTGTGCAGGAATTAGGCTGCTTTAGTTTTTACATAGATGAGGGGTCTCTGTTATGGAATTTTGCTTGATCTTTTTGCCTGAAATATCTTTGAATTGGGAATACAGTTGTATATTCGAGGGAAGAAGATATTGATACATTCACAGTCAAGGCAGTAGATGATCCAAGAACCTTGAACAAGATCCTTCGAGGCTTTTATTAAACATTTCATCTCTGTTTCTACCACGTGCATGTCTATGCTCTTGCTCCTTCATTTGCATGCATGTTTATTGGAGCATTCATAGGCACATCTACAAATATTCCTTTATTTTATGCTTCTATGGATTCATGCACCTTGTCCTAAAGCTCCCACCTTCTACGTAGGCCTACAGGATATTGGCCAATGTTATGAGTTTGGCTCAGGCATGGAGGAGTTTCTAAAATCTTCTTAACAAATTTATTTTGTGTATATCCTATACTCTGCTTCCCATCTGTGCGAATTGAATCCTTTGTTGATTCTAGTCAAAATTATAGGTTACAGCTCTTAAAACGTTTATTGAAACTAGGCGTACACTTCATCAATCAACCTACATATGTATGCATATTATGTTTTTTTGTGTTATGTTGATTCTAGTCAAAATTACAGGTTACAGCTCTTTAAATGTTTCTTGAAACTAGGCCCCAGTTTGCTGCCCATGATATAGTATAAAAGTGCATCAGCTCAGTCCTAAATTATCATAAGTTCCTGGTTCTTAGTTTATGCTGAGTAGAGAGTGATAATAAGCTTCAGTTTGAGAGCTTTACGATGGCAATAAGTATTGGGATTTTGAGTGTTTTCATGGTGTGTTTTACTTTATTTGTGTTTTACTATAATTTTCATGGTGTGTTTTACGTTATTATGTGTTACTATATTTTGTTAGTGTTTGTTCTTTTCTTATCTGTATTATTTTATTTTGTATTAAAAAGCAAATAATACAAGGTCAGTAGTGCAAATCTATTTGGTTAGTAGTTACTATAATTTTGATCTGTGTTAGATGAAGATTGATGAAGTAATTGCCTAATTGCTTTTTTTTGACATAGGACAACAAATAGAGTTTTCAAGTGGCAGTTTTAAAGCATAAAGGAGCAGTTGGGAAGGAAAAAGGCCAGTTTGACACCTGTAACAACATTTTGCAAGCATCTAAGAAGGTATTGATGGGCAGCTGAGAAGGATGCAGGCATATAGGAACAGTTTAAGCACCTGTAGCAACAATTTGCAAGCATCCAGAAGGTTAAAGATTGGATATAATAGTTGACATAGTGGATATTTGTAATTAGTTCTTTTGATTTTGATATAGAATTGTAAACTTGACACAGTTTCATTCTAGTCACTTTGACATTGTAACTCAAATTTTTCAGTTTTAGACTGAAACAAAACATTTTGTAACACATTTTCAAAGCAAGAGATACATGTATTTTCAAACTATGTATGGTTGCAAGACCATCTTCTATCAATAAAATGAGCATTTTGGCTTTCAAAAGTTTTGTTTCTATTATGTGTATGAATTAATTGATGTCATTTTCTATTATTTTCAAACATTGAATGTTGAAAATCACACAAAAAATATTTAAAATAAATTATTTATTTTTTAATATATTTTTCATATTGTCTCTAGACTTTAATCCCAATTATTGTCTCCAGAGAGACAATATGTCTTTAATCCTAACTATTGTCTATAAAGAGACAAAAGTGAAATTGTCTCTAAAGAGACAAAAACACTTATGTTTCATATTGTCTTTATAAAAACAATTTTTAAGACAATAGTTTAAGACGCCTGCTTAAAGACAATAATTGAGACAATACACAGTTTTTCTTTGTCTTAAATTAAGACAATTTACTAAATAATTGTCTCAAAAAATGTCTTAAAACGCCCTTCTATGTAATAGTGGGTTCATATCAATTTCAGTTCGCTAAATCAACTATGCTTGCGGATGGTCGAGTTCTATGGAGATAAGTACATGATCATACACACTTTCCGCAAGGAAGGTCTTGTGGATGATTCCGTTCTTATTAAGATGGAAGAGAGACTGTTGGAACCGAGACTCTACGTTAGTCTTCCTGATAAGGTAAGTTACGCAGTAGTTTTTTTACTGGCATGAAGATGAGCAATTGAAGCAGGCTTCTAGAAAAGATGTGTCTTGCAGTTTCATCAGATACCTGGTTGAGCTATGTGATAGTGTATATGTTTGTGTGGAAGGGATTTATCCCTTTGCTGCTCTAGACCTCATGCCTGGTAATAATGTAACAATTGACAGAGGAGCGCATAGTAAGAAGGGCCCGGCTTAAAAATAACACACTAAGGATTTGACTTCTTACGTGGCTCTGGGTCCCACTCTTTCACTGTTCAGTCGGATTCTTGTCTTCCATTTCCCATTTTGTTTTCTACTGCACTTCTCTGGCTCTGGACAGTCACAATCACTGCAACTTCTGCCTAATCCAGCTATCACACTCATTGATAATGAAACTATAGTTAAGTTTGAATTGAAATTTTGATTCTGCCTCTCCCGCTCAAGCAACAATAGGAGTAGATATTCCTTTCGAAACATAAAGTTGCTTTGATGTCTTTTTTCCCTGCTACTACTTCTTATGGAGGCTTAGCTTGCTGCTGCTTCTTGTTTTTTTTTTCTTCAAATCTGCAGAGCATGTAGATGGTTAAGTTGGAAATCCTCTGGTAGACATGTATGCAAAATGCGGAAGCATAGACAGGGCACATGAACTGTTTGAGAAGATGCCTCAAATAAATGCAGTCTCATGGAATGCTATGGTTGTAGGATATACGCAAAATGCATTTATTGAAAAGGATTTAGAAACTTTTAACTAAATGCAATTGGCAGTTGTAAAGCTAGACTCTGCCACCTTTGCCAGTATTCCTTGCGCCTCTACCAAAATGGGAGCTTTGGAACAGGGCATGGACATCCATCGTAGGATAATGGATAGCGGGATTTTTTCAGATGTTGTAGTCGCAACTACCCTAGTAGACGTATTCAAAAATGTTGGAATCATAGACAAGGCAGGAGAATTGTTTGACATAATGCCTCAAAAGAAATGTTTTCTCATGGAATGCCCTGGTTGCAGGATATTAACAAAATGTATTTGTTGAAAAGGCTTTAGAAAATTTCAACCAAATACGATTGTCTGGTGTAAAACCAAACTCTACAACCTTTGCCAACATCCTTTGCCAACATCCTCCCAACTTGTACTGAAGGGGAGCTTTGGAACTGCTCTCGTAGATGTGTATGCAAAATGTAGCTATATATTCATAAAACCTACATATTCAACTTTTGGAGTAATTTTGATACCATACGTGTAGTTATAATTCATCATACAAATTAGAGAAGAGTATATGAGATTACAATTCATCATACAAATTAGCGAAGAGTATATGAGATTACAATTCATCATACAAATTAGCGAAGAGTTGGGGAGAGGACCGAGTACCTGAGGATGTTTCAATAGTTGTGATAGTAATTGTTTATATAATGTCTAATATTTTTATCAATATTGGACCAATAGTTGTGACTTTAACATTGCTAGTGTCAATTGGTCAATCTAGTGATATTGAGTTCTAGATTGGCTGATGGGTGGATGTCATATTTTTCCTAGATTGGTTAAGTGGTGAATTTCATAGTTATCTTGGATTGGTTCTAGAAATTAGCTACAATATTGCTTAGATTCTAGAATCATTATACCAATCAAATGGGTTGAAGACCTCTAAAAGGCCACACACCTCAGTAACATCCTTATGAAGTTGAACATATCATTGTAACATGGTGTATAGGAGGAAAGTGGGCATGATACTTGGATTGACATCCAAGCAATGTACTATACACTCTAATAGTAAATTGGTAACACATGTTCCTACATTAGATGAATCAATGAATAATGTTTGTTACAATAAAGATGAATGCATATTATCTCTAAATTCATGAATCTAACTATAATTATATTTGACTATTGTAATGAACTTTGTGATATTTGTTTACCTAATATGTTTATAGGAGAAATTGGTAGATTTGCTTAAAGACTTCATCAAAGATGTGTAGTAGGAAGCATTAAGGATTGTTGGGTGAAAGTTGACAATCATCAAATTATTGGTTAAGGATCAAGAGGCCTATTATTATTATTTTCTTAAGGCATTAAGTTGTACAGTCTAGATAATTGTAGACGATATGTTAATAGTTAAATATTATAATACTTTGTGTAAACTAGTTGTGTACAATTTGACCCATCACCTCAAAGATAGAGTTAGTTTTTGAATACCATGATTCTATTATGTAATATAAATTACTTAAGGCTTGTATGAACTTCCTAAAAGGCTTAAGCTAATTATGGAACCTTTAAGGATTAATACCTTCTTATTTAAGTACATTACTTTATATTATTATTTGGGTTTTAATTTATAAGACATGTGACATGATTCTATAATGTTCTAGTTAGTGAACCTAGCTACTTAAGTGTACTTGACCTTGAGGGAATGATTTAGACAATTGGAGCCATAGATGGTTAGAGGCTAATGTATAGTATTTATGTAATTCCTAAATTTGGTAAGTAATTCTCTTATGTCATAAATTGAGCATATACCCTAGATATAAATTAAGTCTTATAGATGGTCAAGATTTGTTAAGAGATAATTGTATAAACCCTATGGATAAATCATAAAAGGAAGTATTACCATATTATAACTCTTTGAGGAAAATTCTAATAGCCTAGACTAAATCCATTATCCTACAGCTCTTTGCAAGATTCAATGATCTATAGTTTAAATAATTTAAACTCTATTGAAGATTTTTTTCTTGAATTAATTATAATAAGTTTGTGAGTCCCTTCGTGATAATTGGTCTATCAATCCTATCCTTCAAGATTAGATTCCTTTTTAATATTGAAGTCTAATTTTGTTTCCAAGTATTAATAATTCCTAACCATCAATTCCTCAAGAAAATTGTTGATTATGGATGTATTAGAGTTAATCTCTAATGGAGACATTTCCCCAAGAGGAAAGAAGCCTTGGAAATAATCCTAAGTCAAGAAAAAACCATATTCATTATTCTATCGAGTGAATATAAGCCATCAATTGAATAAAGTTAAGCATGCACTTATGCCTATCCTGTAAGTGGGAATCATAATGTTGCCCCTATAAAAAAAAAATGTAGTTATGTTAATATTAAAAGGATCCTCACATCCACTAGGAGTTTTCATGTGGAGATTATTAGTGACACTAAATGAAGTGATACAAATAATAGGATTCACTATAATAATGTGCACCATATTAGACTTACATGAGGGAACAAGGTTTTATTTCTTTTTTAAATTTTTTTTTATTAACTTTTAATTTTTTATTTGAGCTTTTGGCAATCTAGAATAGCATGTTGGATTTTAAAAATTATATGCATAGACTGCAATGAAGATCCCTACTAATATTCATTGTTGGGCTATCTATCAAAGACTTATTTTATGATAACTTGGATTTTTAAGTAAATTTTTATAAAAACTAAAAATGTATGAAATGAAAAATTGAAGTAGGGGGTAGAGAAAGAGAAAATAAAAGGTGAAGAAAATTCCAAATTAAATGGAAAGATGCTTGAATTATGGGAAATAGGAGAGGATGAATCACAATTATGGTTGCTATTTTGTATAATTTTTTTGTTTGGATTAATTGTATTATCTTTTGCCTATAGTGTTAGGTTAACTATTTAATTGCATATTATAAATTAATTGTATTATCTTTTATCTATGTTAGGTAATTGGTAAAGAACAAAAATTTTAATTTTGTGAAATTCATTGGAAACTATAATATCATCTAAATTCTCAAGAGCATTGTGCTCATATCCTAGATAAATTATTCAAATTTTAACATGTGATTTTATGTCAATAAGAAGAACCAAAATGTGATAGAAAATTTGGTAATTTGGTGAAGGAAAATGGCCAAAGTTGTTAAAACATGATCCCTAAATATGATATGGGAATGGTCACTAAAGAATGCCTAAAACAAAATGTGAAATTGTAAGGGTATGTAATTTTTGATGTAATAACTTAGGTTTATCGTATATTAGCTCTAGTTGATGAATTAAGTGTTATTTTTATCTCTTTTATTGTCCTATCAACATACCTTAGGAAAATTATTTATTTTTCCTCTGAGGAAGGCCAAATCTTTAAGGGAGGGTGTGGTGTGGCAAGCTCCTCCTCATGACCAGTATAAAGTTAACTTTGATGGTGTTTCTAAAGGAAATCTGGGTCCTGCTAGTTGTGGGGAGTGTTATGTGATTCTCATGGTAGGCTAGTTTCTGTGGTGGCACTCCCTTTGGGAACCCAAAAAAACCACTTTTCAGAAGCTTCTACAACCTATCATGGCCTAAAGCTCACTCAAGAGAAGGGTGTTAGAAAATTCTGGTTGGAAATAGATTCTTTAAATATTGTCAATTGTCTTAAAAGGGTCCATCCTTCTTCTTGGTCAATTGAGCATATTATTGAGGACACTATTTTCATATTGAACTCTTTTGAGAAGTTTAATCTATCCCATGTTTATCATGAAGCTAATTACTTAGCTAATTTCCTTGCCAATTTAGGGGTGTCCTCTACTAATCGTTGGGACTCTCAAGATATCACCCCTATTGAGATTCAAAATCTTGTTAAATATGATCAAACCTCACATGATGGCCAGTTCTTTGCGAGTTAGAGGAGTTTGGCTTCAAAATTTCCTCATTAATATGAAAATACATGTGAAGCTCCATGAATGTCCTTATAAGTATGGAAAAGATTATGTATATTTTCTGATTGCAATGGCCATGATGACTTCTAGTCCTTGTGTTACTAATTTTACATGGATTAAGGGTGTTTGGTTCTTCCTCCTTTGTATCTAGAATTTTCATTTTCATTTGTTGGTGTTTCTTTTTAGGGAGAAAGCTATGTTCAGTCATACTTTGGTGACCATGGGGGGTGATAGGTGTAGATTGGAACCTATTACCTATGGAGAATTTCAAGTGAATGGCATTGTTTGGGAAATCTTGGAGAAGGGCACTAGGGTTACCGCTTTTATGCTAAAGCTTCATGGGTTCAACTGACAAGTTTCCAACAAGTTTGTTAATGGTTGGAATAATAGGGTGTTGAGAGTTTTCGAGGTGAGGATTAGTATTGTGGAGAACCTAATTACGAAAATTATCGGGTTATCTTTCGATGGAAAGAAATTTAATAGGGAATGATAAACTTCTAATTCATCTTTGGTCAATTTGTTTAAAGGGAAGGAAAGGGTGAAGCTTAAGATATTAGCTTGTGGAGGTTATGATTGGCATTCCATTAAACCCATTTGGAGGGAAGTTTCCATGGCCATTATGAGATACTTCACTCTAGATGACAGATTCTCTACTATTTATGGTTACCATTTCTTGTTGCTTAACCACTTTAGGCATAATAAACTAGTGTATTTCCCTTTCTATTTGATCCTCTCATTGGAAAATGGAATTATAGAATTTAGAAAATAACCCAATAACCCCTTTCTGTGTGAGGGTCTAATGCTTCTGACTATGGAATATGTAAAAGTCAAGTATGTAGTACCTAAATTAAGCAGAGCTTGTAAGCTTAAGGAGGTCCTCTTTAGTTATGAAATGGGTAATGACTCTGAAGGAAAGGATGAAGGGGTGAAGATTCAGGTTTGTTTGAAGAGGAATCTATTTCTCTAGAAGCTTTTGACAATCAGCCTAGGAAAAGGGGGAAGAAAGAGGCTAGCCCCTCTTGGTTTGGTGGTTCACATATAGATTTGGACATTAAGGACTCTCCCTCAGTTAAAGGCTCAAGAGTAAAGGTTTGGCTAAGGTTAAGAAAGGGAGCCATAGTTGTAAAAAGGCAGAGTCATCTCCTCCTTCGAATGTGTAAATAATAATTCTAGTAGTGGAAGGTCAGAAAGGGGTTGAGGGAAAGATCTTGACGGGGAAGAAAGCCTTAAACCTCAAGTTGGGTAAGGATAAGGAGATTGTCTTTGTGGTAGAGGTGATGAATGGTAAGGTGAAATTCTAGGGTGATGTTGTGGGTGAGATAGGTAAGCTTCAGAAGTTGGAGGATCCTAAATTTGTTAATGTGAATAGGGCGGATATTGACTTGGTGGACCTAGATGTCTCTCTTTCTAGTGGGGAGTTTGTGGGTAAAGGAAAAGCAAAATTGGATTCTCTTAGTGGTAGAGGGGTTGAATAGTTTACAAGAGGAGTCTATCAATTGGGAGAATGTTGACCTGAATGATGTTGTCAGATTGGTGAAGGATGGGACTGAAAACCTCTTGAAACTCTTTAAATGGCTTCTACTTGAAGTAAAATAGATTAATATCAAGGTGAATTCAATGGCTAATATCAATGCTGACATTATTAACAATAGAAAATTGGAGATATCTAATTACAATAGGGGTAAAGAATATGAATGTAGTTTTGAATAAAGTTAAGGATGATGCTAAAAAATTGGGGCAAAATCATGAATCTATATTATGTTCTCTTAAAAGGAGAAGGTTAAAAAAATTCATGAGGACTTGAGCACTCTTGTGGAAGTGAACAAATCTACTCTATTCATACTATGTGCAGAGGTTATCTATCTTGAATGAGAAGGCTCGTCAATGGATTGGGGAACAATTTATTAAAGGGAAAGAAGTGCATGAAGTGGAGGATGATGGCCTAAAAGGTGATATGGAAAAGGTTATGGATGCAGGCCCTTGTATCAGAACTAGAAGCAAGACGAAGAAAAGTGTAGTCATTCTAGCTAGAGATCTAGAAGATGTTATGGAGATGCATGAGGTCATCTCTAGAGATTTGGAAGCAACTAGGATCTTAAAAAAATTGCAATAATTTTTCATCTACTTTTTTGTTGATTTTTGTTTGATTGTATGCTATTGGTGTGGTAATGCTTATTTTGTAACATCATTTTTGAACTAGAGCTACTTTTTTTAATTGTATTTTCTTTCTAGTAGCCTATTTTTGTTGTAAAGGGTTTCAAGGTCCCTTCAAAACCTACTTTTCCAATAATAAAAAGCATACATTAGGGAAAAACTACCTTGATATAGAAGAGCCTAATGATGAATGAGATATTTCCAATTCTTACATATAGTTTTATGTTTTTTCTACAATCTAATCATAACTTTATCCCACAAACCAGTATTGAAATTCACTAGAATTAGGTTTTGGTGTTGTATTTAGGATTTGTGGAGCCACAATTGTGATCAACAACATAGTGAAAGTGCAAGACATAAGCCAAATGTATTATTAATGTAACCTCTTCAATTTATAGTATTTATATCAAGCCTATACAAATATTCATGGATTAAATAATCTCAAATAATTGGTAAGGCTTGGTGGCCAAGGATGAAACATAATGGTTGAAGTTACAGCAAACTTGTTTAGCCATTTTTTCATTTATTCAAAAAATAGAACATGTCACACTCTCCTTTGCCTTCATAAAGGAGAACATCTAATAAATATAAATCCCACAAAACATAAATCATTGGGCCACTTGGATATTTGTAATAAATCCTTTATGATGCAAGCCCAATTAGGCATCCAATATCTTGACCAATAACTATTTGACCCTTAAGTCCATGGCATAGAAAAGAAAACTACAAACAACTCTTTTCTGAATGGATAAATGATAGAATTCACAACAAAGAATTCAACAGTTTTTGTTCAGATATAGAGTAAAGAGAGTACATGTGACTATGTACATTACTAATGTGCCAACACAAAAGTGAGAATGTCTTGTTGTTGAACAAACACAAAAAGGTTTTTTACCTATCATAAGCCAATGACCAATTAGAAATAAACTATATGGGGAAAAGTAGGGTCTTAGACATTGTTATAATATTCCACCATCACTATAACACAAAATATTATCAAAATCATAAATATTTAATAAACATGTGTAGGAGAAACAAAAAAAAATGGCATCAATCATATAACTAGGTAAAGGCATAAGGATGAAACCCTAATTTGAATTCCTTAGATTGTTTGTCAATGTTAAGCATTCTCAAATACTATAAAGAGATAGAAACAGGTTATTCCAATAATGGATGTCAACAACACCTCTTATTAGGGACTTAAATTTCCAAAAGGTACAACAAGAATGTAGAAGTCTCTAATAGAGCATACCAAACCAAGAAGATATTAAGAAGAATTAAATAAAGCCACAAACTAAAATGCACAAGAACAATGTACAAATATAAATTAAACATAAAAGAAAGAGAAACCTAAAACTTAAAGGCTCACAATGAATAACATTTCCCACATATTAGAGACATGCAATTACAACTAGGAATATTATAGCATACATATGAAGTTACAATGGTCCATACAAAAAATGTGATACACTATCATCTACAAGGACCTCTTGTACACAAAGGTTATAGGAAAACATAAAACTAATACCTCCCTAAATCAAAAACAACATTTTAGATTAGTTATTCCATTCTTTTTAGTATAATGCAATTACTACCTAGCTAAAATATAATTATTCTCATGCATTCAAGAATGTACACATGTACATATTTTGGTTGAAGATCAAGAATAAAAATCAACTTTTGGGCCCTTATATGAATCAAATAGCTCACTATGGAACACATAGAAATCTTGCATATTAATATTACCATAGTTGCATCAAGTATTTATGCTAATATTACATGGTTCATCATTATTGGAAAGTGAATCTATCCCAACACATAGGAAAATAAAATTCTTCATAATCTAATGTCTTGACATTGTCCTAAATGCAAATCACTTTACATTTATTAATATCAAACTTAAATGCCTCATATTCACATGTTGCCAAATGACATACTAGGCTACATGATTTTTATAAAGAAAACTTTTTATTAGGAAATCCCAATCAAAACTCTCAAATATAGGAAAATTCTCTTAAGTAAACTATATTGGGTTAAATATATAGGTCACCTAAAATGTGTAGCTCATCTTCTTCTTCATTTGCACAAAGATCCAAATATTACTTCTACTATCAATTTGGTTAACTTTATTAATGTTTGTAAAATATTATAGGAACATGAAAAACTAATGCTATAATCAAAATAGGAAAAATCATATACACTTGAGTCATATAGGTAACCCAAACCATCATTTAGATCATTAAAGTTAAACATGGAAAGTTGAGGCACAACATGTGAAGGACCTAGTTTTTCATATTATAGGATCTTTATTTTCTATTGTGCATTCATTGTAACATGCTACATGAGACTCATTAATATAACCAAATTCATTTATAAATCTGCTAGAAATTTTATTAAGAAATAATGCTAAATTGACTTCATTAGTAGTTTATTCATCTTCTTTTGTTAGAACTTCTCTTTTAACATATTTTGTATCTAATTGTTGGAATGCTTCAAACAAAAGCAATGAATCACTATATACTATAACTTGGTCATTAGCATCAAAAATATTTATAGCTGACTTATTAGACTAAACATCCAAATCTAAGGGATTATAAAAGAAAATTGGATGTAAGATGTAACTTCATTGATACCCTAATGGTTTCATCGATATTTACCTCAATAATAAGCCCATGAGAGACTTATGAGATTCATCTCTTTTGAAAAAATATTATACTTAGGATCAAAGACTCCATGATAAAATTTCAAACATTCTTATATAATATATCTTACATGCTTAGGGATATTTGTCACAAATCAAAGTGAGATTATCTTAGAATAGTAAATGGACAAATTGATTCATAGTTTTTGATAAAGGGTAAAACGGGTTTTATAGGGACCCGAAACCACAAAGTTTACAGAAAAAAGATAGGACACAAACGTCCAATAGAAAACACCAGCTGCCCAAAAGAAAAATTAAAGAGCAAGCAGTAGCCACTCGAAATAGACCAAAAAGGTCAAGCCAAAAGGATTAGTAGAGCAAGCAACAAAAAACCCACTGCAACCAACTCAGAGTCTTGAGGACAGACTTCGTCTCCGCCTCCAAATTCTGCATGTCATTGACACCCTTTTTAAAAATTTGAATCATCTTTGGAGTAGGGGGGGCCTTTTGCTTTAGATTGGCTCTGGTTCTCTTAGAAATCCCAACATTCGTATCCTAACTTTTGTCATTGGTTTCCTCCAGATCCACCACCAAAGACCCCCATTGGGCTCTCTCTAACTTCTCTGTCATCGCATTAATGATAATGGCATTGTGTATGGCCATTCAATTGTTTTGCTCAGCAACAATTTTGATAGTGTTCCTGATATTCTCAACATTAGAATCAATATTTCTATTTTTGAGAGATTCTTTGCTGAGACCCTGAACTCCACAATCCACTTTTTTCTTTTCAATCACTGTAATCTTAGCACCCAGCTCTTCCAGCTTGCTTTGAAGGGCCCAATTTTTTAACTTTAACTCATTAATTTCATTGAATGTCCATTCTGAGAGTTTGAAATGGGACTCAGCATTAGTTTTGGCTAAATTTAGAACATCCAGTGAGGGATCCCTTCTAGTATTAAGACGTGTTTTCTCAAGGTTAGGAGTAACAGGGGAGTCATCTTTAGCAGGTCTATCCAGCAAAGGGTTGGCACAAGACTTAGTTTTGTTGGCACTAGACTCCTCAGAATTAGAGGAATCTTCGGAGTAGGAAACAAGGTTTTTGCCCTAGGGGTTCTTATCAACAAGATTGTTCTTAAGGGATGGGCTTCCCAGCTCAAACTCAACACGAGCTTTATCAAAAAAAGGGATAGATTTTTTATTCCTGGAAGGGACAACATGCGGACTAAGGACATTTCTAGCCGGACTTAAATTAGGCAGAAAATCTGAGCAACTAGGCTTAGTGTCATCACCCTCAGAATTAGGAAGAGTCTCCATATTAGTGGGGAAAGGCATTTTTTGATAATGCTCTATAATCAATTCTAATGAACCCAGTATCCAGGATAGGGAATCTTTTAGGGTTTTTCTTATGATCATCCAAGCTTTTCCTCAGAGAACAGAAAATATAATAGGGGAAAGAAACCCTAACCTTTTAGCGGAAGTGATTGAGCAAAGCAAAGTGGTAGCCATAGACTCTGGTGAAGCGCCCATCCACTGTAATGTACTCCATGATGACCCGTAGGACCTTTCTCCAAATGGCTTTTATGCTATCTGCTTCAAAGTAGCTGTTAGCAATTTTCACTAGACTCAGCCTTTCTTTATATTTTTTAGGAAATCTGATCATAGCCTCGTCAAAAAAAACCTTGTCCCTGAAAAAATTCTTCCGATCAGTAGACAAACCCATAACATCAGCGATCAAATTTTCATTGAGCTCCACACTCCTACCAAATAGGGTCAGATTTCCATTATTCCAATTTTTAACAAAGAGGTTCGTAGCCTCCTAATTGGAGCCATGGAGCTTCTTTAGGAAAGGATGTAACTCGCCACTTTTAACTTTATTCCAAACCTTGACTTTTTTGTATGCATCTCATAGCTGTCCAGCTTGATTCTTTTTCTTTCTCCACCCATCTTGGCCAACACAATGGGTAGACACAGACAAAATCTTTACTAAAATTAGCCCTGCCAAATCTAAGAACCCACAAAGCATGCAGAGCTATCTTGCAAATTAAGCCACTAAGCTCAGTCCCATACAATCTAATGATTGTGATGTGAAAGATCCAACCTGTCCTCATTAAAGGGATAACATGTCTCTTGTCCATGCAATTTATCATAATTCAATAGGGCGCAGACATTAGAATTTAGATCACTAACATTAAGCCAGGTGTGTAAATCATTACTCCTAACTCATTCATTAGTGAAAAAACTACAACAACATTGAATTCTCTATAAGCATGTGATATTTTAACTTTATCAAATTTAGCCAAGGTCAAGATGGCATCATCAACCCAAGATTTTATTGTCCACGAGGGGGAGACTTACCATGAAGGCAGTCAATTATATTTTTGGAATCTCCTTCAAGCCATATATTTTTAAAGTTAAGACTTTGGGCTAAATTTATAATGTGAAAAGCACTAGCAGCCTCCGCCAAATGATTGGTTTGGGAACCAAGAGGAGAGGCTGTTGCACCAAGGAAATTAACAAAGGAATCCCTTATGACTCCACCACAGCCTGCCACCCCCGGTTACCTTTAGCTGCACCATCAAAGTTAGCTTTGATCCAACCGTTTGGCGGAAAAGACTAGCGAACACCCTCTCTATCCTTCTTAGCTTTCATAGGAGCACTAGGCAAGTCTAGGCTTATGTTCCATTCCTTAGCAACCGTAAGGTCATAGGGCGGATGTCCCACTTTCACTGACAAGTAATCCTTCTGGACCAAGACATTGATATTTTCCTTCAAGAATCTGATAATTTTATCAAAAACAATATCCACAGAAGCTTCTTTATCTCTATAAATTCTATTGTTGCATTATTTCCAAAGACCCCAAGCAACATGAGGGAAGGATAAATCCCATAAAACCCTGAGCATTGAATTTTTAGTCGGGGCTTTCCATTGAAGGAAGAAGTCTTCAATGGACGAAGGAAAAACCCAAGAAAGATGCCATAACCTAATATTTTTTCCCAAATAGTAGTAGCAAATGAGCAATGAAGGAATAAGTGATGCATAGATTCAGCCTCCATCTTACAAAGAAACCATCTGTTAGGTATTTGAAATCTGCGTTGCAAAGGTTATCAATCGTGAGCACCTTGTTTTGAAGAAGGATCCAGAAAAAGATGTTGATTTTAGGGATCAAATGTTTTTACAAAGCCTTCGACTAGAAGGGAGGATAGTCCTGAGAAGAAGTAATCCTGGGAAAGGCAGAAGAAACAAAAAAATTGCTCGAGGGTTCGTCGAACCAGACAACATGATCTTCTGACTACTCAAAACAAAATCTAACAGCCAGCAGAGAAGACTGGATAGGAGCCAGAGCCTGACTAACACTACACAGATCCACCCATTTACCATTCACTTTGTAGTCTTTCACATAAGATCTAAACCGGGCCTTGCATATCTCAGCCCATTCACTAAAGGAATTGGTTTTTAAAATGGGCTCCTTGAAAAGCCATTTGTCCTCCCAAAATCTTGTATGATTACCATTTCTCACTTGCCATCCAATTCCAGCGTCCATGATATTTTTTCCATTGATTAGATTATTCAAGCAGGTAAAACCTCTAGGAAGAAGGTGGGAATCCTTCAGAATTATGAAGGAGCGGTTGTTTTCTAAATATTTGCTTGCCAGGATATCAGTCCATTCCCCAAAAGATGAAGAAATTCTCCAAATTTGTTTTGCGTGGAGGATTTTGTTAACCGTTCAGATTCTTCTAAGACCTAATACTCCAGCCTTTTTAGGTCTACAAACCAGATTCCATCCAATTAAGGGAAGTCTTTTTTTTCCTCAACACCCGACCATAGAAATCTTTTTTGAATATTTTCTATAGCATCAACAAATTTAGTAGGAATCTTAAAAAGGCTCAGGCCATAAATATTAGAAAGTTATGCAATTAACCTACTAAGATCAACTTCATCTCTAAATTACTCAATAATAATATTTTGAAATTTTTCGTAATATGAAATATAATTATCTAAGAAGCTAATATAATTATATTTTATATTACCCTTCTAATAGTGAACAAATAGTTTCAACAATACATCCTCAACGAATATCTTGAAATAATTCATTAGACTAACTAAGACATGAAGATGCACACTACGTACTGTAAATCACTCCCATCAAACAAGGACAATTAATTTTTGAGTGTATTAGGTATTGAATTTATATATTTAGATATTCCATGAACTTAATTTTTTTATTTATCTTCACAAGAACGAGTAGTCTCTCATGATGAACTGTATATAATTATAAGTGAAAATACAAAACATTTAATTAAAAAATACCTTGCTCAATCTTGTAAATTTCTTCTATATTTAGAATTGTTATTGACACAGACAAACAATGCTTCCTTGATTACTAGTATTTGAGGGACTACCCTTATGAAGTACACTTACTTTTAGATTCACCATATGTTTCTTTCAAGAATAATTTTCTTAGAAACATTCCCACTAAGAACCCATATTCAAATACATATAGGGGAGAGGACCTAGTAGTTGAGCACCTTAACTTCGTGCCTCTAATTATCCTACGTGAAAATTTCAAATCACTCCAATTTTTTTACAGCAGCTTACTTGACAAGTCCCCTACTTATAACTAAGGTTTTAGGGCCACATCATCAAATATAATGCCACATCAACATGCTTTTTGTCAAGGTGTCCAAAAAGGCCCAAAAAAAATTTGAGACCAATACTTGTGCATTCACAACATGTTTTATTGAGTGCTGATGTGGAATCACATGATTGGTTGGTTTTCAGATCAAAGGAATACATTTTGTTTAATTATGGTAGTTATCATCAACACTAACAACTTTAAAGTAACAACTATTGGTCCCATATTGATAAAAATATTGGGTATTATATAACAACTACTATCACAACTATCAAAACATGCTCAGGTACTACTTGGATCCTCTCTCCTACTATGCGCCCACGTAATATATGAAAGAACCCATACAACTCATCACTACCTAATAAGTGATGCTTTCAATCATGAAAACATGTAATAAAGAATAATAAGAACCTTAATAATTTTGACGTCCTTGGATGCATTTTGTTAATATCCTGCAACCAGGGCATTCCATGACAAAACATTTCTTTGAGGCATTCTGTCAAACAGTTCTCGTGCCTTGTCTATGATTCCAACATTTTTGCATATGTCTACCAGGGTAGTTGCGACTACAACATCTGATAAAATTCCGCTATCCATTATCCTGCGATGGATTTTCATGCCCTGTTCTGAAGCTCCCATTTTGGCAAAGGCGCAAGGAATGCTGGCAAAGGTGGCGGAGTCTGGCTTTACAACTGCAAATTGCATTTAGTTGAAAGTTTCTAAATCCTTTTCAACAAACGCATTTTGCGTATATCTTGCAACCATAGCATTCCATGAGACTGCATTTATTTGAGGCATCCGCTCAAACAGTTCACGTGCCTTGACTATGCTTCCACATTTTGCATACATGTCTACTAGAGGATTTCCAACTTAACCGTCTACATGCTTTGCAGATGGAAGAAAAAAAAAAACAAGAAGCAGTAGCAAGCTAAGCTTCCAGAAGAAGTAGCAGTAGGGGGAAAAAGACATCAAAGCAGCTTTCTATTTCGGAAGGAATATCTACTCCTGTTGCTGCTTGAGCGGGAGAGGCAAATTCAAAATTTCAATTCAAACTTAATCGTAGTTTCATTATCAATGAGTGTGACGGGTCAGCTGGATTAGGCGGAAGTTGCAGTGACTGTGACGGTCTAGAGTCAAAAGAGTGCAGTAGAAAATAGAACGGGAAAACGGAAGACGAGAATTCGACCAAACAGTGAAAGAGTGGGACCCAGAGCCACGTAAGAAGTCAAATCCTTAGTGTGTGATGTTTTAAGCCACGCCAGTAAGAAGTCTTCATTAGAACTGAGTGCAAATGTTCAAATTGCCAATAATTATAATTGAACAGCAGTGTTCTGCAAAGGGTATCACCACTGTTGCTTCCTGACAACAGAGAAGAGAGATCCATGGAAGTCTACAAAAACTGAAGTGGTGTCTGCGAAAGCTTCTTGGTCTGGCAATATAGAGTGTGAGTTTGTAGAGGAATTGAAGAAGAAGATCTCAACGTCAAAGGACGACAACTTAATGACCAGGTTTAATGAGGAAGTTATTGTTGAAACTCAGACAGGTTCATCCTGGCCCTGCCGGAGTTCTCAAGTTGAACACGTGGAGCTGAAGGTGAAGGTGACAATTGTGGAGGAACATCCGTTCAACATTGTTTATAAAGCATGTGAGTTGACACCAATGAAAAAAGACATATCTGAACATAATAGCAACTCAGGGCGTCCAATCGTCCCAAAGTGTGGAGAATCAGTAGAGTAGCAGCCATTAATCCTCAGGATGAAAGATTGTATAAAGTTGTCGTCCTCAAGTCCAGAGAGCTGATTGTTTTTGTCCACAGATTTACAGATTCCTCTTTGTATTTGTACCGTTGTCCCAAGATTGGTGTGAAGATAAATAACAAGGATCATCTTATTCATGTATTTAGGAGGGGATTTGATTTGTTGGCTGTAATGAAGCTACCAGATCTATCGCTCTCTATGAAAAAGAGACATCAAAGATTGCAAAATCTAAGTTTGACGAGTCTTTTAGGAAGGTCTATTGGAGTGGAGTTGAGGAAAATCTGGAATCATTTAATGGGAGGCAGATCATTGTATGGATGCATTTAATTCCAGGGAAAATGGAGCTACTCTTGGTTGATGATACCGGCCGAGTAGGAGTGGCTGAAATCCATGAGAAGCCGATGATGAAGGCAACGCATATTTTTCTTCCCTCACAGTAGCACTCTTTGAGAGCATGCGTTTCTGTTGACGGTGATTTCTTCCTCATCTTCAGGCAACGTCAGAGTGAGGATATTGAAGCTGCGGGTACAAGCCATGTAAGTCCTAAAAACGTACTTGATGTTTATATTTTGGGTGATAGCATAAGCTATTTGAAGACAATCCCTTTGAATGCAAGAGAATGCAATTTATCTGATTTCAAACAATTTGGGGCGAAGTTCACAAAGTTCGGAGCGCAAAGTCAGCTTTTGCTATATAATCCTATAGATGCTCCTGGTATTATCTTTTCCCATGTTCTGAAATGTTCTTTAGTTAAGGAAGTTATACAGTTGCAACAAGTAGATCAGACTAAAGCTCCTGAAGATGAAACAGAAATTGCTTTGTCCTGCCCGTATTTGGGTTACAAATATCACATTTTTGACAAGTTTGCAGCAACACCTAAGTTGTTTCCCAAAGCTCAGGAGCGTATTATAACATTCAATGTGGTACTGGAAAGTAGTAGATCAGATCGCTCCAACAGTGAGGCATGTGTAGAGTATTTAAATGCACTTATTAGACAACTTGAGGAGGGAAAAGGAAAATATTTTTCAAGTATGAAGATTCAATTTGAAGTGAGAGATGTAGAGAATTGCCCAATTTCAGCTGCAGCACAGAAGCAGATAGAGGTGAAAATGGGAACATGGGTTTGCAAGCTTGTTTGCCTCATTCCCATCCAAATAGCTCGTGCTGAAAACAATGCAATGGTAGTTCTCAAGGATGGACTTCAATTATCACCTGATGTTAGTTACGTGGACAGCGTATCGCTTTCTAACTCTATAAGCTTTGGGTTCTATGATTGTGTTCTCAGCGGTTGGAAGGGCAAGATTAAGGTCATATCTTCCGTGAGAAAGCAAAGTAGCGAAAAGTCATATTTGTTGAATCATCTGTCAGGGTCTCTTTTTGATGTTACAGGTGGGAGGTGCACAGATGGTGTGTGGATGAGCATTGTAACGGGCGAAGATGGAGATGGCAGCGGGGGAAGCAGTTGCTTGTATGTGCTATTAGATTTCAAGACGCTGCACAGTTTTGAGAGAAGCGAGCAAGAGGGTATGCTTCTCTCTGCTCTTAATGCTGCTGTTAGCAACATCACAATATTCAACCAAAAGGTACGCCATTTCCTTCTAAAAACAATTTTCTACTGTTTTTCTCTTGAAGTCTTGGTCGCCTAGATACGATGCAATGAGTAGAGGGGAAAGGAAAATTCAATTTATGTGAAATATAATAAATGAATAATGTGGTGGCATATTCTAAATATATATAGAAATATTTTGGAAATTGAGAAAGATATTATTTGAAATAGAATGATTATATTATTTAGGCTTTTATGAAAGTTTGTAATATTTTTCATTTTCTCATTGCAATAGGGATATTGAAAATTGAATTAGATCAAACAAAAATAATTTAAGCAATTGCATGTTCTCTGTCATAACCAATAAATTCATTTGTCTTCCACCCTCCTCTTTAACAGAATAAATTTTAAGTTCTAAATATATTACGTAAATCTTTCAAAAAAATTATAAGCTCAATAGCACAAGTATGAGTTAACATAAACAAGATATATCAAGATTTGAAAATATCACTTCTATAACTATAAGGATCTTCAATCACTTTGATAGTCAACTGACCTACTACTTAATTGCAATGTAAATGTCAAAGCTTAAGATAAACTATATTTATATGACTTTGAAAAGTGAAGAAAAAGAAAATACACTTGATAATGCATAAATAATAGCAACCAATAGAATATTGTATAGTAGATATACTTTGCAACACCATTTTAAATATACTACAACTTTGACACATATTTCAGCCAAGTTCCAATACCTCCAAGTAGGTTTCAATGCCTTTGATTATTGATAGTACAAAATAGCAGAAAAACCATAAACTTCAATGCTAAACCAACAGTATTCAACACCAATACAAAATTCTCAATAGAATTAAATGTTAGGATATATGCAAATAGTTTTTCACTCCCTAATTTCATGTTCCAATCACCTTAATTTTTGAGAGTGGCTCAAATTTATGAGTGTATAAGATTTAGATTCAATGTATTTCAAAATCATTTTAATGCTAATGTTAATGTTTAATGAATTGTTTGCATCCACCAATATGAACATATCTTATCCAACTATTACATAAGATTTGTCTTATAGAAAAACATTAAAAAACAAAAAGATAATATTTAAAAAAAAAATCTAACTATACATTAATAATATAAAAAATTATTTATCAACAAACAATACCATTAAATAATATCTTTTTATTATATGAACATCTAACTTGATACTACTATAAAAACCAAAATTAAATATGTAAAATAATAATAATATTTGCATCTATAAATAATATAAAATAGACAAAATATATTATAAGAAAATAGACTACTTATATTATTTACTAATTTTAATAGAAGACCTTTACTTCTTAACTTCTAGAACTACATTTCTAATGCAAATTTGACGATGAATTATCCAACATATTACAACTAAAACATAAATGTACATAACTACAAACTTTATACTATTGTATTTCTAACAAAGTAACTCTTATTTCTAACCGTGAACCTTCATTTGATATGACAGGGTTTTCACTTAGATAAGGACATAGAATCTGCTTTAGTCAAGCAGGACAAAAAGTTATTTAAAGGTCTATTTTACATTGCCATCAAGGATGTGGACAAATCTCTTGCAGGTGATCTTCTTAAAGAATTCAACGAGAAGATTTCTCAAATATGCATCAAATCGCCAGAGAATCTTATTTTAAAAATGTATTATGGCAAGGTCGAGATTGCTGCTAGGGCTCCTTATAATACATCTGAGTATTATAAAGAGAGCTTGAGCGAGGTACAAAAAATGGTGGCAAACAGAATCGATGTTTGCTACATGATAATGGATTTAGTTTTTTGAGGGATCTGAAGCTTATTGTAGCTCAAGTTGCATTCAAAGACTGGACTTCTATTGAAAGAAAGCGAGTTACTGTAACAGTTGATATTCTGAGGAGAAATCTTATATCTGCGGTCCAAATGGGATGTCTTTCTGTGACAAATAAGAATGATCAACTTTGGGTGTTGGATAATTTCAACACACAGGAAGAAGTTCCCGAGTTTCCTGTTGTTGAGGTCTGGGATGTTTTATGGGACATAAAAGATTCGGGACTCTGTCTTTCTATTGGAAACAGGGGAGAACAAAAAACCAAAGATAGATTTATATTAAACAAAATAAAACATTACATTGATTTACAGAGCTGCAACTCTTACATTCAGACTAATATCCCTAACAGCTCTACGGAGCTGGACTCTGCTGAAAGAGTGAGTAGCCATATCACATTTTCCTCTATTTATAGAGGGCTTAGGAATTCTCCAGATTATGGAACAGTAAAATCATATGCCAATTGCCATGGTCGTGAGAACTTTCTAGAATTGTCGGTGGGGAAGATTCTAGATTCTACACTACACAACTTTGACCACATGGGAGAAATTACTTGCCAACACTCCCTCCTAATTTCTACCATGAATTCACATTACAATATTAGTCTCTTTCACTGATGCTGTGGCATCTAAAATCTTCTAAATCTAGTGATCGAATCTAGGAAATCCCATGTTACAGTTGGGATGCTCTAACCGCAAGCTCTGGCCCTCTTGGGTACCAGTCCATCGTAGGTTCAGGTGTGATTCACTTGTTTTATCAACACCTCCCATTGAATCACTCTGCAGGTGCTCCAGGATCCTAGTTTTAATGGGCTGCATTGGCCTGATACATTGCTTTCATACAAAAATAGAATGCTGCGGCATTCAACAATTTTAACAACTTCACTTCTCTTTTCATAACAAACATCTACTATCCTCCTTGATGTTCTCACCTCACTTGGCAACTCTTCATTCTTACATTATTTTACAAACTCTAGAAATGCCCTTCACAATTTTGACTCTCAACCTAGACAGATACTTGTCCAACCTCCGCAAAACATACTACAACTCTTATCAAATTTACAACTTGACGATCTTCCAAATCTTCAATCTTCAATAGCATTTGTTTTGGACTCTTTCTCAATCTTTACCAAAAATTACTTACCACAGATTCTTGGCTGCGAGCCTCTAGTGAATCTCCCCTTTTACTGCTACGGTAGTTTTTCCTTGCCATCAAATTTCTGACAATGTCTTAGACTGCAATGAATTTTTCAACCTTCATACTTGATCGACAACCTTTTCTTCTGATCTTTTCTGACACTTGTTGACTGGGCAATCCCTTGAATAGAGATATGCTTGGCATCAAACATTGAATTAGATGGCTCCCTCTCAAACAACAGTCTTTTAAAAGGTGACCTTTTTGCTTTATAAAATCAGCGATCATCTTGCAAACTTGGACCTTGCTCTTCATTCAAACAACCTTTAGGATTCTAAAAGCTCCTATGCCTTCTTTGAAACTAGAGATCTCCTCCAATACTGCAATACCTTTTTCGATGTCAAAACAATGATCTCTTCAAACCAAAATCCTTCATGTGACTTCTATGATCTCTCATCAAATCGGTAGCTCCAAATCGTACACTTCCAGACTGCTCCAGACATCAATCAAATCTCCAATATCTGCAAACTCTAGCAATGACCTTTGGCAGCAAATTCTAGTGATCCTGACCTTACGGCTCTGATACCACTATTGGAAACAGGGGAGAACAAAAAACCAAAGATAGTTTTATATTAAACAAAATAAAACATTACATTGATTTATAGAGCTGCAACTCTTACATTTAGACTAATATCCCTAACAGCTCTACAGAGCTGGACTCTGCTGAAAGAGTGAGTAGCCATATCACATTTTCCTCTATTTATAGAGGGCTTAGGAATTCTCCAGATTATGGAACAGTAAAATCATATGCCAATTGCCATGGTCGTGAGAACTTTCTAGAATTTTTGGTGGGGAAAATTCTAGATTCTACACTACACAACTTTGACCGCGTGGGAGAAATTACTTGCCAACATTTTCCCCGTGTACAAAATTAGCAACTCCTATTACTATTAGAGACATTTTATCCAAAATCAGATCAAAACTGGAGATGGTTTTAACCAGGAAAGGTAGAAATGGGAACGATTGGTTTTCTTTATTCCAGATGTTCCTAGAGGCACTGGAAAATAGAAGGCATGACAGAGTTCAGCAGTGGATACGTTCAAACACCATAGATTTCAGTGATAGTGATGAGGTGCAAAGATTGAAGCAAGAGGCCCATGAAGCTCTTGTTAAAGTAAAGGAAGGCCTATCAATTTGTGGATACAAATGTTCTGTTTGCTTTTGGAAATGTGTGCTAGAAAAGGGCCATTGTGACGAGCATAATTTCATGGGTACTTATTCATGTAAAGAAAGGTACACTTGTTGTGCTTGAGAAGGGAAAAACTTAAGCTCATGCAAGGATTTGGCAAGGCATGAAAGAGCTAATGACTGCAAAGAGAAAAATCTCACTTACAGCGGGAGATATTCTTTATATGAGAAGTCTTTAAATTGTAATGAGGTATGTTCTCTGATGCTTGGGCACCACGGCAAGCACAAGTGTAATTCTCTTCAACACATGTACAACACAAAAGGTTCTCTTCCAGGCTAAAATAATCCCTGTGCTATGGCGATTGAATCCACTCATAAAATGCATTAGTTCCATGAGAGATATTTGTGTGGGAATGAACATGTCTGCAGTTGCACCCAAGAATGCAAGGTGTCGGGAATATGTGAAATTTGTACTGAGCTTGTCAAACAAACCTGGGTTGTTCAGGGCCAAAGGAGATGTTTCGAGCATGAAGATGTGTTAGAGAAAAATGACATGCGTAAAGGCTGTTGCATTCACATTCCCATTCACACAATTAGTGAAGACTATTGGGTTAACTGAAGCCCAAATTAGCATGTTGCCTTCATATTTCAAAATGCTTTCTCTTTTTTATAATTACTTCTATTGGCATGTGTGGCCAATTTAGAAGTTGTCTATTTCTGAATGGATTTTTCCATTAATTCGTTGAAGGCTTAT
Organism: Sequoia sempervirens; assembly: GCA_007258455.2. Taxonomy (NCBI): domain Eukaryota; kingdom Viridiplantae; phylum Streptophyta; class Pinopsida; order Cupressales; family Cupressaceae; genus Sequoia; species Sequoia sempervirens. The sequence goes on along the minus strand of VDFB02000017.1, from coordinate 3,195,502 downwards.
TTATATAATGAATCTGCTAGCTAAATGTAATTGATTTAGAACTTTGAAATAACAAGAGATAATCCCTGAGTGTGGACGTAGCCATCAAATTGATGGTGAACCATGATAAATTTGTTTGTTCTTGATTTGTGATTTTTTTTAATATTTTACTTTCTACAATTTCTTTTTCACTTTTATTTTGCAATTATATTCAACAATTGGTATCAGAGCAGGTTGGAGAAATTTGTTGCAGGAATTTGTGAAGGACTTTTGCGGCCATGGAAGATGCAGACAAGTAGAAAATCGAAAAGTTTGCAGGGAAAAATTTTGGGCTTTGGAAAGTGTAGATGAAATCTCTTCTCATCAAGAAAGATCTTTCGAATGCATTGGTTGACAAAACCAAAGGGAAAGGATCTCTATCAGATGAAGAATGGGAGAAACTGGACAAAAAAACAAGAGCTACAATCTTCCTGTCGCTCTCCAACAATGTTTTATTTAATGTCTCTATAGAGAATACTACACAAGAGTTGTGGGATAAATTTTCTTCAATGTATGAAATGGCATATGCTTCCAATAAGGTATTTATTATGAAGAAATTGTATAATTTAAAAATGTAAGAAGGAGGGATTATGTCCAATCATTTGAACGAATTTAATACTTTAGTTACCTAGCTGATTTCAGTAGGCATAAATTTGGATGATGAAATAAAAGCTATTTTATTATTGTGTTCTTTACCAAATAACTGGGAAGATGTTGTGATGGTAGTGAGCACTTCGGTGGCTGCCAAAAGCAAGCTGAAATTCGATGATGTTGTAGCCACTTTATTGAGTGAAGATATGCGAAGAAAAAATCAGGAACCCTCATCTAGCAAGGCATTAACGGCTGTAAGTATTGGGAATAGAGGTAGAAGTAAAGGAAGAGGAAAATATAATAATCGAAGGAGATCAAAATCCAGATCGCAGTCAAGAGGAAAAGCGGGTGCCTGTTGGTTTTGTGGCAAGCTAGGCCACACAAAGAAAAATTGCTGGAATTATAAGAAGGCACAGTACAAAGTCAGTAACAATGAAACAAACATTGCAACTGAAAAAGATGACGGAGTTTTAATCTTGGCTACTGGAAACATGACTGCACATTCTTGGGTACTTGATTTCAGAGCTTCTTTCCATGCTACTTCATGTAGGCAAGCTTTCACAAATTTCAAAGAAGGTGTTTTTGGTAAGGTTTTTCTTGGTGACAATAAGGAGTGTGAAATTGTTGGTAAGGGTGATATAGTTTTAAATTTAAAAAGTGGTAGTCAATGGACTTTAAAGGATGTCAGATATGTTCCTTTGTTGAACATAAATTTAATTTATGTTAGTCAATTAATTGCTTTTGGGTGTAATGTTAAATTCTCTTTAGAAAATTGACAAGTAACAAAAGGGGTTTTAGTGCTTGCAAAAGGAAAGAAGTTGGGTAATCTTTATATTTTAAAATGCCATGGTGAAGTGGGAGCTGCCATGACAGTCATGGACAACAATTTAGAGATTTGGCACAAGAGGCTCGGTCACATGAGAAAGAAAGGGCTTGAAGTAATGCTTCAATGAGATCAACTTCCCAGCTTGCAATCAGTGGATTTGCAATTTTGTGAACATTGTCTTTATGGTAAATAAAGTCAGGCCAACTTCTTGAGGACCGACTGTGATCAAAAAACTATTCTTTTGGCACTTGTGCATTCAGACATTTCTGGTCCTACTGAGTTAACTTCATTTGGTGGTGCAAATTACTTTGTTATTTTCTTGGATGACTGCACTAGAAAAGTTTGGATTTACATGCTTAATAAAAAATAGAAGTTTTTTCAATGTTGAAAATTTTTAAGGATCTTGTTGAAAATCAAATAGGGCATAAGATTAAATGTCTGAAAACTGACAATGGAGGAGAGTTTTGTTCCTTGGAGTTTGATAATTTCTATGTAGACAACAATATTTGTAGAATCAAGGTGATCCCATTCACCCCTTAGGAAATGGCATAGCTGAGCGGTTGAATCAAACAATTTTAGAGATAGCTCACTGTATGCTCTCTAATGCCAGATTGGGCAAATAGCTCTGGGTAGAGGCATGCAACACTGCAGTATATTTGATCAACCTTGCCTAGTCATCTTATTTGGATTTTGACATTCTTAAGGAGAGATGGCTCGGGAAGAGGATTTCATATCATCATTTGTGGGTGTTTGGCTGTGAAGAGTTCATGCATATTCCAAAAGAACAATGAACGAAGCTGGATTTCAAATCAAAGAGGTGCATTTTTTTGGGCTATAGAGAAGATCAAATTGGTTTTAGGCTGTGGGATCCCGTTGCTAGAAAGATTGTGCATAGTTGGGATGTTGTCTTCAATGAGAAAAAATTCCTAGGTTTGCAACCTCTGGACAACTCTTCTAATGAGTATTTTGAGGTTGATTTATTTGAAAATGGCCGTGTTAAGAACACTTCAGTTTCTTTCTCCCAGCCTTTAAATGTTTCTTCAATCACAAACACCCCTGTTAATTCCCATCCTTTGTTAGTCAATTCACTGCCTTTACCAGTTAATTTACAGTCAATTCTTAGCTCATGACCATCTGTTGTTCATATGCCGCCTTCTATAGTCCATTAAACGCCCCTAGGTTATGGTATGCAACTGTCATTAATAACTTCGCAGTCTTCAACTGTGGAACCACAACCTTTTAAGGAACCAATGCCTTCTCTATTTAATTCGCAGCCCATGCCAATTGCAACACAGTCCCATTTAAATCAAACGTTTCCCTTGCTAACTCACACACAGCCTCTACCATATCAGGTGCAACCATTAACTGATAATATGCATTCATTTCTTGATTGACCACCTTCATTCATTGGTAGGCAGCCTTCACTAAGACATTCGTTGCCTATCAATTCACATTCGCATCCTTTCATAGATCATTTGTTGCCTTCCTTTGACCATACTTAGCATTCAAATGTCACATCGCTACCTTTATTAGGGGACATGTAGACTTCATTAGGGGACTCACACCCTTTGCACAACACAATGACAAATATTTCCTCTAGATAATTCACAGTCTCACACAATGCCCTCCTTAATGCATCCTCAGGGACAATGTTTTCATAAGAAAATCTTAGGAGAAAATACACGACAATAGAGTAGTGTGCAGGCGCGCATGGACACAAAGGGCAGTGGTGCAAATTTACACACTAATGAGAAAAATATCCAAAGACAGGGTAATTTACAGTCAGAATTTGGTCCTCCATTAAAGAGATCAACTTGGACAAGGAAGTTACCACAAAAATATGATGATTTTGAGTTATTATTATTTGATAATTATGATTATGATTTATTACTTTGTGGTGAGATAGAGCCGGCGACATTCAAACAAGCTTGCAAAGATGCAAATTTGGTAAAATGGATGGAGACGATGAATGAAGAAATGGAGTCTTTGCATGCTAATGACACTTGGGATTTGGTTTCTCTTCCACCAAATCAGAAGCCTTTGAAAAATAAATGGGTGTATCGTGTAAAAAAGGAAGAGAGAGGTCATCAATGTTATAGGGCCAAATTAGTCATCAAGGGTTTTGCTCAAGAAAAAGGTATTGATTTCAATGAAATATTTTCACCAGTTGTGAGAATGACCACTATTCGCGCTATGTTAGGTTTGGAAGCCATTTGGGATCTTGAAATTGAGCAATTAGATGTCAAAGCTGCTTTTCTTCATGGAGATGTTGAAGAGGAATTATACATGGAGCAGCTTGAAGGTTTTGCAAAACCAGGTCAAGAGCATTTATATTGCAGATTGAAGCGGAGTTTGTATGGGCTCAAGCAAGCCCCTAAGCAGTGGTATTTAAGGGCAGCAAAGATGATTCTTGGGATGAATATAATTAGAGATACGAAAAAGAGAGAACTTAGATTATCTCAAGAAAAATATATTCTAAAAATATTAGATAGATTCAATATGAAGAATGCCAAATCTGTGAGTACTCCTCTAGCTAATCATTTTAAGTTATCCTCAGTTATGTTTCCAAAAAATAGAAGAATAAAAATAGTACATGAATCATGTTCCATATTCATTAGCAATTGGCAGTTTAATGTATGCCATGACCTATACTCGTTTGGATATTGCTCAGGCACTAGCAGTAGTGAGCAGATTTATGAGTAATCCAGGTAAACAACATTGGCACATAGTTTAGTGGATATTTAGATATTTGAAAGGTTCTTTTGATCGCGGTTTATGTTTTGGTGGTAAGGACATTCATCTACAAGGTTATGTTGATTCAGATATGGCTGGAGATTTGGATAAAAGGCGTTCTACCACTAGATATACATTCACTTTTGCTAGGGAAGCGATCAATTGGGTCTATCGGTTGCAACAAGTGGTTGCACTTTCTTCTACAGAAGTAGAATATATTGCTCTTTCTGAAGGGGCAAAAGAAATGATTTGGTTGTAGAGATTGATAGGTGATTTATGGTTTTAGCAATCCGTTTTCACTCTCTTTTGTGATAGCAATAGTGCTATTCACTTGTCAAAAAATTCATCCTTTTATAATTGAACGAAGCACATAGAGCTACAATATCACTTCATTCACCATTGTATTGAAGAGGGGAAGCTGCAGGTGGAGAAAATTGACACTAAATTAAATCCAGCTGACATGTTGATGAAAGTAGTTTCGAGGGAGAAGCTCAAATTTTGTAGAGCTTCTCTCGGACTTGTACAGCTCTGACTTTAACTCTGCAGTGATGGGATATCTTTGAGCAGCAATTTGGTCTTCAAGTGGGAGATTGTTGGGTTAACTGAAGCCCAAATTAGCATGTTGCCTTCACATTTCAAAATGCTTTCTCTTTTTTGTAATTACTTCTATTGGCATGTGTGGCCAATTTAGAAGTTGTCTATTTTTGAATGGATTTTTCCATTAATTCATTGAAGGCTAATTTATATAATGAAGTTGTTGGTTGAATGTAATTGATTTAGAACTTTGAAATAATAAGAGATAGTCCCTGAGTGTGGACGTAGCCATCAAATTGATGGTGAACCACGATAAATCTGTTTGTTCTTGATTTGTGAGCATTTTTAATATTTTACTTTCTACAATTTCTTTTTCACTTTTATTCTGCAATTATATTCAACAAAGACTCTATGTAGAATGAAGAGAGCAGAGCCAAGAATTTCACTTCACATAATTTTGTTTGAAAAGTATCCGCAAATGAACATTCTAATTGAAATGGGAAAGAAAGAAGGAAAAACTTTTGTTCAAACATTAGATGAGATTTAGTTGGCCCATAGGTTTGAGAATCTTGCCAATAGTCTCAAACCCCAAGTTGCAGCATTGATGAAGCCATCCCCTACCTGCTCTACCTTTTAATATTTTTTTTAGGTATATGTTTAGTTTTGTGTTGCTTGTATGTTTTGAACTTTGATGTTTTTCTAGGTCCAATATTTAGAGCATGCACCCTAGTTGCTTAAGATGCTACGTTGTATAAGTCTTGGGATTTGTTGTAGGTTACTTATGTTTCCATTAATCATCTTTTTTCCTATAGAGCACTGGAATGTTACATATTTAACTTGTTGGAGAGTGTTTTTTACATAAGTATCTATAAATATAAATATCACTTTATTCATACTACAAGTCTTTTCTTGCTTTTGTTATTTATTTATTTTTATTCGAACAATTTAGTTGTCGTGTTTATTATTATTAATTTAACTTTTTGTACTTATATCATTTTCTTTCACTTATTTTTATTTCTTAAATATAAGTTTCTTTCCATTCCAAATAAATATAGCATATGAATTTTTGGAATGGTAACATTTTGATAGTTTGAAAAATTACAATTCTCTCATTTTTCTTCAATCTAACATAAGTAGTATTCGATCAATTTGGAAAAGAAATGAAGGTAATAACTTGTTTTATAAATTTCTAATCATGAAAATATGAGAATGATAGAATGAATGTTTGCATATTAAATTTCAACAGATTTTTAAAATATAAGTAATAAATATATGTGAAATGTTGACATAGATATGCCATTAAAATTTGAGTTAAGTTTTACTAGATATTATGTCCTATAGTTAAGATTTTTAGACCATGAATAATATCAAAATAGTAAAAGTTACAATAGAAGAAGAGTCACAATAAGGTTAAATCAAAGGAAGATATGACAATGTTTTAACTCATCTTTTCACATACAAACCAAATGAGCATACCATATAGAAATATTTATAGCATTAAAAACCAACATACAACACTATTATAATCTCTTCTTCAATTGATAACAAGAATATTTCATGATTTACATCCTTTTAAAAATAACCCCATGATTCCTTTTCTACAAAGCATAAAAAAATATTACTATAGTAACCAATAACAATAGTTAAGACTTCATTTGGTGGCCTCTACTACCCTTTCTTCTCATAGTTATGCATTATCTCCGAAGTATTTTCCAATTTGTTATCAATGGGAGCTCATGATTTTCCTATGTATGTAGGTCATGTCTCTCTTATGAAAAATGTGTAATGGGTTGGCTCCAACTTTAGGTTTCAATCTCATACTTGTGGATAACTTTAGTTTTTATACTATCATTTAATTTTTTTTAAAAATGTGAAAATGACCTCCTAAATCTAGTTTGGATCTCCACTCCAAGAATATGTTGTGGAGATGGTGGGTTATAGGGGCATGTGGGACCATAATGGGGATTTAAGGATTGTGCAAGCTCTTGTTAGTGGCTCTAGTGGGTTGGTTTTGGTCTTGTGTGATTTGTGCTTTTCATTAGCCTTCTCTCTAGGAATTTTTTGTTTTGTAAAATGGTGAGGCCTCTTTCAAAATCCTTTTTTACCTCTTATAAAAAAAAAGTTATAACTAGAATTAAAAAGTAACTAACCATAAAGAAAATAATGAATAGTTGGATACAATTCTTTAAAGGGGAGTTATATTATCCTTCCCATATTCTAAAAATGCAAAGCCTCCAAGTTTAGAAGAACATGATCTAGTATGTTTCATCTTGAATTTTATCACTACTAACTTGGGAATGAAGACTTCCTAGTATTTTTTTCCCTCCAAGTGTTCTCTAAGGACGCATTGGTCTTATTTGAAGAGTCATTGATATAAATACATTCCTTACACTCCCAAAGCTAGGAGAAATCCAACATTCATTCCACTATTGGTTTGGATTTCTAAAACCATATGCATATGTTAATATAAAGCTAACAAAATTATTTCTATTCTTAACATTTCCAAAGCTAACACTCTTCAAATTTCCTTTGTCATGGTTGATATTAGTCCAATAAAACTATTTTAGGATCTTAACTTTTACCAAATTCTATTTCATTATTGGAGGATTTTCTATGTTCTTTCTCATACTCTCACAAATCACTATTCCTACTATTTTCTCTCTCCTTAGGATCAAGTTTAGTTTCTACTAGGAGATCCAAAGATGAAAACTTGAACATTCCTTCCTTTATAAATAGTTTTAGTATATCTCTCCTACCCTCATGTTGTATCACATGTATTTTATATTTGTCATGGAAGATGACATTCTAGTAATTTTGGTAAGGTCTACCTAATAGTAAACTAGAAGAATCCATTACAACCATGTTAGATATCACTTCATCAACATAAGGAACAATTTTTAAAGCAACAATACATGATTTATCCATTAGTACACTATGACCCTTCTTCAAACAATAAATATTGTATGTGATAGATTCTAAAATGTAAGCTAAATGTCACTTGTTAACCATTTATATACTTAATATATGTTTCATAGATCCACTATGTAAGATCAACTTGTAAAAATTTCCTTACGTTTAGATTTCAATTAGAATTTGTTCTTATTATTCTAATTAGCTTCTAGGGTTTCTTTATTCCTATATGTCAAGGTTGTTGACAATATTATGCTCTCTCATCTCTGCTTCATCTTCTTCATCTTATTGGGCTATCATTATCCTTTTGGATTTCATCTTCAAGTTGAAAATTTATCCCATCAAAGGGTGGGGATGATAATGCATAGCCCTTTTTTAACTAGATATCTATAATAATATGATAAGTTAGTATAGATTAAGAATTAAACATAGAAATAAATCCATATTATGAAATAACTCTACCTTTACATCCATAGTTATAGCCATAGCAACAACTCTTGTTATTTAGAAATATTCTAATTTTTTTTTTCTTACCAATATATTTGGATGCTTTGATACCAATTTGATATAGATAAAAAAGTCGAACCTTTAAAATCTAATAGATACCTTATTTCCAGTTGTTAAGAAACCTATGAACAATATCCAAGTAATATAGGAAACAAAATAAGATTTATGTTAAGGTTAGTTTGTAAGAAGATATGAATTTTTTTCATCATCAAATATATGAGTCAAAAGAAAAACTAAATATAAAAAACATTTATTAACATTAAAAAATTAAAACATAAGACTATTCTCATCTCCTTGTTTTCAAAATAAGAATATCTATATATCTTTTTCAAATTTTTAGAACCTTCTAGTCCCTTCCTCTAGGTTCTTAGGTGTTTTTGTGGAGTCTAGCCCCTCTAGTTCTGTTTGAGTCTTGTTTTTTGTCATTTTGGCCTTGTAATTGTGTGTTCTTTTAGTGTTGATGTGATTTTTCACAATTGAACACGTTGTTGTCTTCTTCCCTCACAACATCCACACTATTTTCTCTTTTCCCTTAATATATTATAGAAAAATGTCTTGGCTTACTATAGTTAAAACAAGTTGCATCCATTCTTCTTCCTCTTCCTCGCCCATGGCTTCTGCCTCCCTATTATGGGCTATTATTGTTGTGTGCTCCCAAATCTTGGATGGTGTTAGCATTTCTTTAAATTTTCCATGGAAAAGCCTTGAATCCATGATCTTGGGAAAAAAAGGTTCTTTCTACTAGTCCCTTTACATAAGTCATTTCCTGATCATAATTTGGTTCTTCCTTCACCCAAAACTTGTGGGATGGGAAGTCTACTATCTTTTGATTGTCTATTCTTTGCAAACACCATAACTTAAAGAGTTTGGTTTTCTAATGGTGTGAAGGTATACCCTTAAAAAATTTGACTTCTCTCCTATTTCTATTGGGCATTCATTCCTTATGTAGTCTTCTCTATCATAGTAAGAACACAACATGTTAGACCTTTATAGGCCAATTTATTATTTCATAAGATCCCGTCTCAACCATAATTGGTCCATTTCCAATTGTAACCATTCCATTTTCTCATTCTCTTTCCTCTTCTATCTTCATCCATGACTAACCCTCTATCCAACATGATAATCTGACCAATTAAAAATATGAGCCAAAGTGTCTACATTCCAAGGCCATTCTAAGTTATAGAAATATGGTGGAGAGGAACCATTCTCACCTTTTTTTCTTATCATTTAAGGACTCTTCTATTTTTTAGGTTAATTCCTTGAATCTTCTATCAAATTCCAAAATTGATTCATCTTCTCACTGAGATAGTTCTCTTAATTTTCTTACTCTTTCAGTTGGGCATTTTGAACTATCAAAATTTTCTAAACTGCTTGTTTTACTTCATCCCAAGGCATATTGTTCTAGGGGTATGATTTGTGATAAAAGAATTAGTGCTTCATCTCTCAAAGAACCAATGAATTCAAATATCTTTTTTATTTCTTCTTTTTCATTCCGAATTTTCCATATTGTTTCTAATAAGAAAATATAATGTGTGGCATTATTAGTATCATTTTCAAAGACTAACATCTTCCTCATTGCATCCACATATTATTATGATGATTCTTCCTTCGGATTTGTGATTCTACATCCTTGATTGCTAAATATGGAGTTGGAATCAATGTCACTTTCTAACCTTCCATAGATATTTTATTCCTCTTGGATTCTCCACTCAATAGATTGATTTTTGCCTTCTATAATATCCCAATTTACTGTATATGTTATCAAAAATTCAAGTTTTCTACCTTTCTCTATGTATTTTTCTATCTATGTGTGTAATATATCATGCTCAAGGGGTGAATCCTAGTCCAAGGTGCTGTTATGTGGAGCCCAATCAAACTTGTTATTTAAATTTTCTCCTTTTTTCGATGTATTTTCCACCCAAATTAATTAATAGGGGAATGCAATGGGGTAGAGCCCCTCTCTTAGGTTCCAAAGAAAAAATTGGCCTATTTTAATAAAGGAATTTTATTTTTATTGTGTATTTAAATTTCAGTTATAATAGTTAATAAAATACTTGGATGTTGAATAGTTATTGTTGCATGAAGTGAATTCCAACAACCACATTGGAATGTCTACAACTAGCACATGTGTGGAATACCAATAGTCACATGGAAATAATTTTTTATTTTCTATAGGGCATGTGAAGTGGGTGTCAGAGTGTGCAGGTCATGTGGGTTTCGTGGCAGTGTAAACTGTAGATGAAGTTTTAGGCACACATAGCACTATGCACCGCTGAACATTAGTAGTTATCAATTGAATTTGATTGTTGCAAGCTATTGTAAATATCATTTTCTAGAAGTAATAATAAAATTGGACTCTAGTTTGTGGATGTTACTTGAGTTTACGTGAACCACGTTAAAATCACTATTTTCTCTCACTATTTCATGTGTTTTAATTCCTCAATTTTATCTTTGTTGTATACATTTAATTGATAATTCTACCTATAATTCCTAACAAGTAGTACATAAAATTAGGCTATATTAAATTATCCTCTAAAGGAAGATCTCATGGTTGAGTGGGAATAATGGTAGATGAGGTTAAATTGAAGGGAGATGCATTCAATGGGAAGAATTATCAGTTATGGATGATGCAGAGGGAGGACTATCTCTATCAAAAATATTTATGTCAGTTGTTGAAAGGGAAAGAAAAGAAACTAGAAATAATGGTTGATGAGTAAAGGGATATTCTGGATAGAAAGTCACTTGGCAGTGTTTGGTTGTGTCTGGAAGCATTAATGAAATTCAACATCTCAAAAGAAAAGAAAATGGAAGAGTTGATGCATACACTATAAAATTTATATAAAAAGCCTCCAACTTTGAATAAGGTATTTCTTATGAAGTGTTTATTTAATATGAAAATGGAATAAGGTGGACATGTTAGAGATCATTTAAATAAGTTTATATAGTTACCAATCAATTGATTTCTATAAATATAAGTTTTGATGAGGAAGTTAGGGATCTCTTGATATAATTTTTTTTCTTGAAAGTTGGAATAGCTTGGTAATGGTGGTGGGTAACTCTACTTCTAGTTTCAATACACTAAAATTTGATGATGTTGTTTGTGTGATTCTGAGTGAGGAATTTTTTTGAAAAAGCTCAGGTGGAACTTCCATATGATCACGTAGTGTTTTGAATGCAGAAAGTAGGGGTAGATCAAAGGAGAGAGGAGAAGATTCTGGAGGTTGTGGGAAGTCACAAGGAAAAACAAAAGACAAAAGGCCACAATATAGAGGAAATAAGGATTGTTGGTACTTTGTTAAACTAGGTCACCTAAAGAAAGGTTTCTAGTCTCAGAAGAATAAATATGGAGACAAACAAGAAGAAAATAAGGAGGAACATGTGGTAAGAAATTATGAAGATGATGATTTGATTCTTTCCCTTGATAATGCTGAAGATTCTTGGGTGTTAGATTTAGAGTCTTCATTTCATGCCATGCCCCATAGACGTTATTTTCTTGATTATGTCCAAGGGGATTTTAGGCTATTTTATTTAGGAGGTAATGAACCCTGTCAAATGTTCCAAGTATGTAGGTGTTTTCATTGATGTCAACAAGCTTGTGTTGTCATGAATGATAGTTGTGCAATGGTTGAGAAGAGATTGTTTCTTTGATTAATTGCATTTTGTTGTCATCAGTTAAGTTTCTAATATTAAGCTCTTTTGTTGCTTTGATAAGCTTCTATTTATGGTTTATATGTTAAGGATATTGAGAAAATTGATAAAATAAGGAAACATGGTGTTGCAAAGGTGTTTAGGTTTGCAGATGTGTTGTGGTTTTTCTTCACATTTTCTTGGCTTGAAGATCTTCTTGTGTGGCTTGGATATGTTGGTTAGAGGTGTTCAAAAATTCTATATCCAAAATCTTGGCTTTTGGATCAATGGTGAGAGGAAGTTATGTTCACTAGTGTGTGAATTGGTTTTATAGTGCTGCTTACAAAGGTGTTTGGGAGAAATTTTCTTCATCCACATTTCTTTGCAGTTGCTCTTCACTTCTTGAAATTTTGAAGGTATGTTGATGGTGTTGATCTCTTTCATGTGTCAAGAGGATTCTTGGTTTAGTGCTCTAGAAGTTGGATTTTAGAGTTGCAGTACTTGGTAGTGTAGTTTGAGTATATTGGGCATGTACATTCTGAAGGTGTGAGTTGTTGTGAAGGATTTTGATGAATTTTAGGGTGATAGAGGAATATTTCTAGATCATGATGAAGTGTGGTATGTAGTTTTCAAGTCATCCTTGGATTTGAGGAAGTGTGTAATTCAAATTTAATGGTGTTTGCATGGGTAATGGCTGACCTAGTGTTTACACTACATTCAAAGATGCTTGAACATCAATGAAGGTATTGCATGGTGTGTGAGAGTTGATTTGGGTCCTAGTTAAGTTTGGTATTAGTCTAGTTTTGTTCCTATCCACTGTGAGAATGCTTAGTATTGATCTATTTTGAATTCATAAAAGTGTAATGTGAGTATAACATACTTGAAGATATTTTTCAAGTTGTGGATAGTATAAATGCAAGTTGAATTGATGCAATATGGTGTGTTGAATAGAGTTGAGTATTGTGATGTAAAATTACGTGTAGAGGTGTGAAATGCAGTGTGAGCTATAATGCAATATTGTTGAATGTAGTGAGCTGAGGTATCTTGATATTTTGAAGGTTTCTAGTGATGTTGGAGTTGTGGTGGAATCTCTATTGCATTGAGATTGTGCTCTTTGTGTAGCATTCTATCTTATTTTATTCTTTCTATTTTAGCAATGAGCCTAAGTTGCGAGTCTTTCTGGACAGTGTGTCATATTCTAGTAATGAGCCTCTTTGTACTAATTTTACAATTGTTGCAAGTATGAAGGTGTGGTCATTGATGTCAATTGGTTGTTGTTTTCATTGATGTCAACTATGGGAATGGAAGTTGGTCATTGGTTGTATATGTTGAGGATATTGAGAACATTGTAATAAAGAAGGTTTGTGGGTTGTGCATGTAAAGCTGTGATGATATGAGTAAATGGAGTTATCCTTATGTTTCTAAGTCTGGAAGTATGTTAGAGTGAAGTAATGTGCACTATAGTGATGTTTGCAGTACTTGGGTTCCAAGTGCTTTTGAGAAAATTTGTTAAATAGGGAAAATAGTGTCATGCAGGTATTCAGCGTATAATCTACCTAGATGTTCTCCATATTGTTTCTATGCTTGTATGGATCTAAGGTGTTGTTCATGATTGTTGATAGTTGCTATATCCAAAATTTGGGCTTTTGGATCATCATACAGTGTGAAATATTTTCACCAGTATGTGAACTATGCATTTTAGGGTGTCTGACTGTGATTTGGGAGAAATTTAACTCCTCCATATTTCTCATAATTTTTGTTTCATGACTTTCAATTATAAGAAAAAGTTGATGAGTTCATGTTCAAGTGCAATTTGTTGTCCGAAAAGATTAGATCGTGTTAAGGATGTGTGTGCTTAATTTTTTTATGTGTTTTGCATGAGTGTTGGTTGACCTATGTTAAACACTACTTACAAAGTTCATGGAAGCATGTTGGGACTCATTTAGGTCCTCATTAAGTATATGTTTGGGTCACCCTTATTCTAATTCCACTGTAGAATCTTTTGGTGCTGACCTAGTTTGAATGTATAAATGTTCAAATCACTAGTACACAAACAACAATATATGACTAAATAAACTACTAAAAATTGCATATAAATGACTAATTTTGGTCACATGACCATTAGTAGTTTATTGCCGGTCATTTATAACGTGACCAAATTTATGACTAAACTATTTTAGTCATTTATTTAGTCATTGATTTTTACTCATTGATTTGGTCATTAATTTAGTCATTAATTTAGTCATTGATTTATCGTTAATTTAATCATTGATTGTTATTAACTAGTCATTTATTTAGTCATGGTAGTGATTTATTTAGTCATATATTTAGTCATTAATTTAGTCATATATTTAATCATTAATTTAGTCATTAATTGTTGTTAACAGGTCATTTATTTAGTCAAGATAGTCATATATTTAGTCATATATTTAGTCATTACTTTAGTCATATATTTAGTTATTTAGTCATTTAGTCATATTTAGTCATTAATTTAATCATTACTTTAGTCATATAGTTAGTCATTAATTTAGTCATTTTATTTACTGGTTTCCATTAATTGGTAGTAAATATAATCACAAAATAAATAATTTATTAAATACCATAAATTTTATAATGCAAAACTAACATAATATTAAATTTAAACTAAAACATAAAAGTAAATAAAAATATTACATATGCGTACAAGCTGCAACATACTAAAATTAAAAGATTGATTCAATATCATGATAAATAAAGGCAATCTATAATAATAAAAATTTAATGCAAATATACATCAATATATATATATATCAAGTTATAAGATGCCAAAGATGTCTAAGAGTATATATGTAAATATAATAAAAAAATGTCAAAGTTTTCTAAGAGTTTCCAAGACTTTCAAATACACCATGATAATTAAGAATCTTGAACAACATATTCAAAATACTACATAAAGTAGTGAACCAAGATGTCTAGTAACTAGCACTAGTAGAATTTGGCAAATAAATGACTACGTGACTAAAACTTTTAGTGACGTGACTAAAACGTTTAGTCACATGACTAACACTAGTAGTATTTGGCAAATAAATGACTAATTTGGTCATTTATAAGTGACTAATTTGGTCATCAGATAAAATCACAACTAAATGACTAAATAAATGACTAATATCAGAAAAATAAAAATTACTAAATATATGACTAAATAATGACTATTACTCCTCTATTCTTTTTTCTTTCAAATTTTATCATAATCCATAGAGCTTAAGCCTCCCTCATGGGACCCCTACCTAAGTTGACCATTTGGCCGCCTAGGTTGCTTGGTGCACCAAAAATACCTATTGCGTGAAAGGCATTGCCTCTCGGTATAGTCTTAAGGCCTTCACATATTTTATAAAAAAATTTAACATTTACATTCTTTAACTTTTATTACTCATTATGTTAATGAATCATTAATTTTTTTAACTATGATTTGAAGCCAATTTGATAAAGATGACTAAATTCTTAATTGAAGTGGATAATTAAAAAAAGATTGAATTGAGGGAGTGGGTGGTATTATAATATAATATAATAATAATATATTTTTTTTGATACGTAAGAGTTTGATATATTATATTAAAATTAAAATTAACCATACAGAACATCTGCTATAGTAGGATATGCCATCACCCAACCAAGAGCCAAAAAAAACTACCATAGACCACTACAACTAGCCTGATAAGGAAGCATAATTTGAATAGAAATGGTTGAGTCCAAGCCAATACCAGTAAGCCCATAAAATAGACTCTCAACCAAAGAGAGCAAAATTTAACCACAACAAAAAGAAGCCATACTTCAGAGAAACCCATTCAATTTAGAAAAAGTGTCGAAATCAACTACCAAGTCCAAACCATCTGCCACCATCAACCCTAACTTCCTTTTTAGAAACTCCACTGCCACGGTCAAAATCATCCTATGCCTCATAAGCTCCACTCCTTTCAAGTTTACGAGGAAAGGGAAAAATTTCACTGCATCATCCGTTTTCCAGAGAAGCTCCAAATTTGTTGGTCACAGAATCCCTTTGCCAACAATTGCTGCCTTTAGAGTTTCCTCTAAACCGCCCACCAGGTCCTCATGAAACAAGCGCATGAGCAAGTCCTTAGCCTCCGCCTTAGGAACCTCGACATCCAACAACGATTCTAAGAAGCATGAGGAGATATAAGCATTATCCCTTGCATACTCCTTCCTTTCTAAATGGCCTTTCCCTAAGACCATTTTAACCATGACCAAAACCAAAGGATCTTTATCGAGTAGGACGCGCTTAAGCCGCTGGTCAGTAATTTCTCTGAAAGTGACTTCTCTCTCTGTCACCAACAAAGAAATGGGTGTGTTCGTGTTGAACGACTCCAACCCCTCCACAAAAAATAAAATTATGAACTTGGAGTGACCAAACATTGCCATCTTCAGAAGCCTCTAGAAGTTGAACACAATCGATCAACTCGCCACCAACTTTAACACCGCATAATCACTGCAATACAAACTCTACCAACATGCCGTCTACACCACCTATAAATAATACCCATGACAACAAAGCCAAACTCACATCACATGAGTGAAGAATTATTTTGATGCAAGGCAATCTATCCTTGCAGGATCATCCGTCCTGCGCCTCCTACCTTTAATGCAAGACAAGTCTTGAAATGAGAGCATTTCGCTAGCTAACATCAATGCATGTACTTGCCGCATACAAAGTACTCCAAGACAAACACCATCTGTTGTTTCCACTCCCTCCACTCATACCGGTGGTGTCAACCTCAACAATAAGACCACATATGAACAAAGTCATACTCCTTCAATATCCCTCCGTCAACGTGGAGGATCACCCGCCCAACCACCCACATAATAATATATTATTAATATTTATATTATAATGTATTTAATATTATATAATATATATTATATTATAATAATGTCATAATATTATAATATTATATAATTTAATATTTATATTATATAATATATTTAATAATATCTATTATATAAATTTTAGAAATTTATATATCATAATTTATTTAATTTTGTATCCTAATGGTCGGGCATAATTGGGGGGCAAATCTTGGCCATAATTTTTAGACTCCCCGCTATAATTTTCATTTATCATTTGTTTCCTGATCTGCTTTCTCGCTGTCGTCTTCCAAAGCAATTGTTCTCAGGGATTCTAAAACCCTCGTTGAAACCTTATTTTCAAACTATAGCTCGCCAAATTAGAGAAGTGAAAGGTCAAAACTAGGGAGGAAGAGTTTGGAATAGCCGAAACCAATAGCGGTGGGGAAAGCAACAAAATCCGCAGGTAAAGGATGGCTTAATGTTAAAACCTAAATGTGCTCAATATTAGGATCTTGGCCATAATTTTCAAGGATTCCCTAATGTTAAAACCTAAATGTGCTCAGTATTAGGATCTTGTCCATAATTTTCATTTTAAAAACATACTCTAAAATCCTCGTCAACAAGGACTTACTAGGTGAAGAATGACTGTTTTTCCTTGAAAAATGACTATTCATATGGGTAGAACATGTCCATCATTGTACTCTGCTATAGTAGATATGTAGATTATCTCTTCCTAGTAACTACCATGGAAAAAGTTATGCCTGTCTTAGCCATATATCTTTGTTTATAACTTATTTTTTCATTTTTTAGACAACTATTGGACATGCTTTTGGAACATAAATATGGAGGATCTAAAGAGTTGCTTCTTGGAGAGCTTTAGTTTTCCTTCATAGCTTTCTTGGTATGTATTTTTTTGTGGCTAGTGTTGTTCCTTAATTGCTTTGATAAAAAATCCCTTTATCGAAGGATGCAAAATTCCTTGTTTGGTTAACTTTATAGTGTAGCTCTTCCACCCAATATCATGCTTCCCAATGTTTAATGATGTAGGATCCCTGGCATTAAAAATATTATCAAAACTTGAGTGCCTACTTCCAATGTTCCCTAAATTTAGCTTTAGCTGCCTCCTGGATTAGCTATTAGATTATAAACTAGCGAATACTTTTGTTAACGAATTAACTTCATGTATTGAATCCTCTGTTTTTAGTGCAACTGTTACTTTCCTTACTAATCCCTACAAACTCAATCCTACACTGCTGCCAACTATGAGATTAATCCCTCTTTTGATATCATATGGTAACTACTCATAGAAGGAATTAAAGAAGCACAAATAAAATTACGCACAATAATATAAAAATTGTTATGATTAAAATGAATTTATCCACAAAAAACACATCTATAATAATAAGACATATTTTCTTGCAACGTTTTCCTACATCCAATTCTAAGTTATTCCCCAACTTTTCTCTCCTTATGTAATGATGTCTCACCCTCTTACATAGAAAAGCATACATGCAAGTCTAAATTCTAAATATTACCATGATCTTTCTTTAGTAAAATTCTACTATAAACTCCTTGCACATTACTACACACTTTGCATGTCAGTCCAGCTACATTTTCCTTACCCTAACAAAGGTCCTAAAATGCTAAATGAAACAACACTATCACCGTACATCTACTCTGGTTGGGTATGGCTGTTATGTATTTTTTCGTTATGACTAACTATATATTCTAACTATGTCTAGACTAAATTAATGACTGGCCAGACCGCTGCATTGTATAATTTCCCAAGATGCAAAATGCAATAGTATTCCAGTTTGACTAATAACTAATCTATGGCTATCATCTAAGGGATTACCCTGCTTATTCACAACAAAACTAACCAGTATTAAAAACACTTGGCATACAAGGAAGTTCAAAAGAGTGTTGTGTCATGGGGAAAAAATTATTATATAGAGAAGCACATTATCAAAATTCTGAAAAATGTCATGTTTGTATCCAAAAGAATGGCATTGTCATTGTTTGTGTGAAAGTTATATTCAATTGTATCCATGGAGTGTGATTAGAAATATCAATGTTAAAAATACATACATAATTTTCTATTTTGAAATAATGAGTATCCTTGTTTAGACAAATAGAAAAAGCAAGATAGACTTGATTTGGTTGTAATTGTATCTATACCTAGACCAAAGAGTACCTATATACACTTCCTAATAACTGAACTCCAATTTGAGTTTCATCGGCAAGTAAGAAGGTTTTATACTTATGCTCAAGTGAAAAGTAGATAGTGAGGAGGGAATATACTATTCCCCTCTACTCTACTCTTTGCTCTCCACTATCCTTCCACTGCAAGATCTAGTAATGCAAACAGTACACAACAAGAGATTTATAACCCACCTGCAAGTGCAAGGCAAAAGAATATTTTGAGGCACCAGAACATAGCCACCACCTCCAGCTGCTATTAGTACATTTTATCTCACATCCTTAGCAAGTTAAGAAAAACATCATTCATGATGGTTAGTTTATTCTTATTTTCCATGTTTTCCTTGCAACTTTAAATTATGAGATGTTTACAAGAAGTAGAGATAACTAGAATCTATTTTAATATTGTTATTAGTACAGCTACAACTCTTTTCTTTTTCCCATTAGGCATTTAATTTGTTTATACAAATCTACATCATAGTTGTACAGGAAAGCAAACTTCATGACCTCTTTTGTTTGATAATTCCACATGTCGTTGGATTTATTTGTTCTACCAATTATGATTATTTCTTATCAACCCAAAAATATGTAATATCAGATATATATATAGAGAGAGAGCTACTCAAATTCTCAAATTTCTACACTTTAATGGACATCAGTATAATAGTAGCAATATAACACAAAACTGTTAAAATGATGTGGATGATGTCTGCAGAAACTTGCATGCCAACCACATTCCAATTTTTTGATTGTTTGTTTGCACTTCTCACACAATACCACACTGTACCAGACCTTGGCCAATGCACCCTTTTTTTAATAAAAAGGGGTAAAAACTTTATTGAAAATCAGAACAAAGCATTACATAACAGCAAAGGGCCAAAGCCCCAGGAAACAACAGAAACCACAAGAAAAGCCAGGAACAAAATCACCCTTCCCCAATACCACTCCCATCCTCTACAAGAATCCTCTCCAAATCCTGACATAACTCACAGGAAATCTACTCCCACCCATCAATCTTCCCACCATCTATATTCTCTAATGCTCATTTGGCTAGACAATCAGCTTCCCTATTCCATTCCCTTGGAATATGGACATAAGACACCGACTCCATCAAAGAGCTAACCTATAATATCTATTGCACCATCATAGCCAACTGCCAGCTAACATCAAAAATATTCTTTTCATGAAGTAAATTGACCAAGACCAGAGAATCAGACTCACAAATAACCTTACGCCACCCTAAAGCATACACCCGCTTCAAGGCATAGAGGATAGCCAGGCCTTCCATCCTATTGACAGTCTATATCCCTTCATTAGTAGAAAAAATAAAAACCACTGATCCAGAAGAATCCCTACCAACCCCACCAATCCTAGAGGGTCTATGATTTCCCCTAGATGAGCCATCCGTATTAATTTTCAAAAAGCCAGCAGGAGGGGGCAACCAACTCCCCACCCTTTGAACTTTTTTCCTCACACGCCTACCTCTCCTGACACAAGCAGAAGCCGAAGATAGCCCCTGAATTCCCGACCGATCAACCATCTTAGCATCTCATTTCTCTAACGGCAACACAATCTCACCTTTAGCTTCGACATTCTCTTGGATCATTCCCACAATTCTAAACCAAACTTGTTGAATACCCAATTTTTCACCCCAAAAGATTCTCTAATTCCTTTCCAACCAAACTTGCCAAAGTAGAAAGATGGGACCAACATACCAAACATCCTGCAAGAAAGAGGCCGAGGGGGGCCTCCCCAGAATAATCCAAAACTCAACCAGGGAGGAGGCATGAATGCATGGGATTTTCCAAACACCCCACTAGAAATGTCAGAGCTGTAAGGGGTGTGTGCAAGAAGTTGAGTCCACTTTTTGGCCAAAAAGTGGAAGTGTTTTCCCCGATTTTCAGTATTTGACACATTTGACCTTAAAATTTGAAGCACTTAGAGATGAAATCTTTAAAAAAGTCACTAATCATAGAATGTAGTGCTTAGAGTCTAGTTTCCAAATATGTAATTTATTTCAATACCTAGATTGTACAAATTGAGTTTCAATAGGCATTACAAAAAACCACTGTTTAAAAGTCATTTTTTTGTACCATACCATGCACGTGTACGACATCCATATTTTTACTTAAATTATCATATTTTTCTAAATCCTTTTGGGAAAAGTTTTATAACTCACGAACCTTGCTCTTGATATTTTTTTGTAATTTTTTATTGAATATTTTTTTTTTGTTAATTTTTTATTAGGCAGATTTGTCGTTTTGAAAAATCATCATGTACTGACATGCATAAGATGACCTAAACTTATCATTTTTTTGATTTTTTTTTTTTCAAATTGAAAAGAAATCTAAAGTTTTCTCGTGCAATCTGTTTGTCAAAATGTTATGTTGATCAAAAGTTATTCAAATAGTAAAAAACTCTGATATTTAAAGTTTATGGACCAATTTTATTATAAATTAATTGAAAAATAGAAAAAATAATTCAATTGCAAAACAAATTACATATTTAGAATCTACATTGTTTGATCTAAAATGGGTTTTAATTTTGTCAGAAAATTTTTGAAAAAAGGTCGTCAGCCATATGTCCAAAGTCAATATTTTTCTTTGACATTGTTAGGGCCTTCAATTTGCAGGTCAAACCAGGTTGAAGGCTTAGGTTTGGACTTCCAAAGCTTTTCTCGAACTGAAAACCTTGGAAAAAACCCGCCCATGATGCAAAACAAAATTCAAATTAAAAAAATAGGATCCTGATTATAAAATGGGATCCCGTGCTATAATCGAGATCCCGTTTCCATTTCGATCGTTGTAAAGATAATGGGATCCCGTTTATAAGATGGGATCCTATTTCCTTTACAACGACTCCCACACTCGATTTTAGTGAATGGGATCCCGGTTATACAATGGGATCCCGTTTATTAGTAAACAAGATCCCGTTTGGTAATCGGGATCCCATTTAATTATAAGCAGGATCCCGTTTTATAGACGGGATCCCATTTATATTATTTAAAAACACTGTGCACAATTACTGTCAAGTCTGCAACTTTGCAACTTCACATGTACAACCGAGAGCACTAAAAATCAATTATTTTTCATAAGTTATTGTATTTACAGGTGGTCAATTTGATTTTTTGTTGATTTTATCAAAGGGAGCATCATCTACACCATTTTTGAAGTGAAATTTGCAATATGGATTGAATTTTTCAAAGGAAGCATAAAGAAACAAATTTTTAAAGTAGAATTGTGGTAGTTTTCTATTTGTTTTGAGAACACAAGAGGAAGAATTTTACTGTAATAGGTATTCAACTTCAATTTGGATTCAATATTTTGAAGTATTTCACTATTAACATTCATTTGTGCTTGGAATTTTATAATTATGGGAGATAAATTTAAGTAATAAGAGAAGAAAGACATTGACTCCTCAAGTTGAAGCAAATAAAGAAAAAGAGAGACAAAGACAAAGAGAAAGAAGAATGAGAATAAAATCAATGAACGATGGTGGAGCAACCAATTCAACAACTATTGAAGATGAAAACATTGAAGATACCATAGTTGTAGATGAAGCTAATTTGCAAGGAGTCAATTTGGAGAAGAATATGATTATACAAACAATTCCTACTATGTCTTCAAATCCCTCTTTGAATGCTATGGAGAATGTTTCAATATACACAAATCCAGGCATGTCTTCAAATCCACATGTTAGTGACATGGTAAATTTGTTTGTAGAATATTTACAAGATGCTGGATATAATGATGTTGACATTGACTATATTCAAAGAGATGAAACTTTTATAGAATTTGTTGAAACAAAAAAGAAAAATCTTTTGTTGCAAATGAAGATCAAATGATCATTTTCTTGAAAATGAAAACAAAACCTATATTTTTGATGAAAATGAAAAATAAAAATGAAAACCGTTTTGTTGATGAAAATGAAAATGAAAATGAAAATTGTTTTGTTGATGAAAATGAAGATGAAAATCTAGAATGTGATGTTGAATTTAATGAAAATACTTTTTTTAAAATTGGAAGTGGTGTTTTCGATAATCTTCCTGATCAAATTTCTTGGAGGAAAATAAGAACACATGCAAATAGAATATACACTGAATTCTTTTATTGTAAAAAAATTGCATTTCAATACCAACTAATGATGCAATTGATGAGAATACAAAAAATGAGGAAAGTAATGAAAAGGTTAGGCTTTTATGTTAAACCAAAAAGAAAAGATCAATCATTAAAACATGCTATGTCTATTGTTGCTAGTGCCATTCAATCTATTGGCAAAAATAGTCGATCTAAAGATAAAAACGCAGCAAGAAGAGCTATAACTACTGCTATAGTCAATAAAACAACTTTGAATAAAAGAATGGTAAGCAATATTAGTGAAGTTTAAAATGCATCCTAAAAACATTACTAAGAGCAGCAAAAGAAGAGAAAGTATAGAAAATGATCCTATCAATCAATGTTGGAGTTTGGTGGGCGATCCAGTCCGATATAAAATTGAATGTTGAAATTAAATCTTTGATAAAAAAATATTGGCATGATAATACTAGAGTTTCATCTAATGCTAGAGATGTTTTAAAATTAAGGGTGGGGTCCAAAGTTCGCGATCCTCACCCAAAATAACTATTAGATACAACACAAACTGAATTTTATAGAAAATTTTGTAGTGATTCAGTGTTACTTGGTAATATTAAAATAAGTCAAAGGTCTTTTGAAAAATGTAAACCCTGGTATGTAAAAATTAATAAGCAACAAATATCTTGTTGTTGTAAAATACATGTTCAATTTCGTTATTTTTATGATGTTTTTCGATATATACGTTGTACCTTGCATTCTAACATGATTATACAAGATTGTGGTATTGATATGCCACCTGAAGCAATAAGAGAGTTTATTTCGGGTTTGTTTTGTGAAAAATCTAATGATAGATTATTTTATTTAAGTTCTTGTATTTTTGGACAATGCGACTGCTTTGCTTGAAATCTTTCATTTTAAGAAATTGTTTGCATGAAAGTGTTGATCATGATTTTGGACAACAATTAGTAGATGTTAAAAGATTTAAAAATGTTCACTATTGTTTAAAAGATGGAAAAATAGGAGAGCGTTGTGATTTACTTACAGAAAAAGTTAGTGTGCATGCATTGATGAGTGAATTTAAGAATAAAATTGTACCAAAATATGTCATGCACTTTGAACATGCTTGATGGCTTGATAGCCAATTTCGTGCATGTAGAAACAAATTTCCAATTGGTACTATACTTTCAGTGGTTGATTTTGTGAAGAATTATACTCTCGCTTCGCAAGAGGAAATTCAATCTCAATATTATGAATTACGTACGAAGAGTAGCTATGTTTGTCCATGTTTATAGACATCTTGGATGATAGCCAGCGAGGATGATAGAAGAGTTTGAAGAGTATATTTTATTTGGTGACAATGGAGTTACATTCATCGAGAGTTTGTTCAATATTGTTTTAGTATATTTTATAGAAATTTAAGAGAAAGAGGAATCCATATGAAGGAACGCCTCATATGGTCAAATAATTGTATGGGGCAGTTCAAAAATGCTAGAATGTTCTATTGGTTAAGTAGGGTTCACAAGGAACTTAATGTCCAACATATATGGAGTTTTTTTGAAGCTAGGCATGGTAAAGGAGAACATGATGGAGCTGGTGCGGTGTGTCAAAAAAATTCTTGCTAGAGAACAATTAAAATTCGAGGATTCAGTAAAATTTAAAGATGCACGTGAGATTGTGGATTGGTGTAATAGAATATTATCTACACCTGGTTCAAGTGATTACTCTCTAGTTCATCGATTCTTTTGGTTGGTGGAAAAGGAAAACATTGGTGGGGGGTTACGAGGTGGAGGTGAAGGTGTTGGAGATGGATGGCATGGGTGGATTGCGAATATTGTGAATGGATCCATGTGATCTTTAAGATATGAGTGTGCATTAGATTTTGTATTTCAAGATGTAAGATACATGTTTAGGAAATACCAGAAGTTAAACCATTCAATATAAAAATGGCCTTAAATAGTGAATACAAATGATAAAAATTATATATAGCCTCATTTATATGTCTAAGGCACATGTTATTTGAATGAAAATACAATTAACTATTGATATTGTATAATCTTGCGGGGATCTTATTATTGTTAAATTTGCTTGGTTGGGCCTTGGGCAGCTTTGATCGCAAATTTTAAGAACTACAACTGATCCTTAAAAATGTCATATTGGAACCCCTTAAGAAAATTGAATTATGATTTAGGGTGACAGGATGGCTTAAGGGGATTTACGTCTAGTGAGGTCCTAGGAGAAAATGGCATGGCTCAAATGAATAAAATTTGGTGAAGTTTCCCAAGGCAACCAAATTTCATTAACAGCCTTCAAGAAAAAATGATGGCTTTAGGGTTTAGGGTTTAGACTTTAGAGTTTAGGGTTTAAGGTAATAGGATAGCTTAAGGGGATCTACATGCTGCAAGATCATAGGAAACAATTACATGGCATAAGGTAATGAAATTTGGTGGAGTTTGCCTAAGACAACCAAATTTCATTAAGAGCCTAAGAAAAAATGATGGCTTTAGGGTTTACGGTTTAGACTTTAGAGTTTATTATTTAATTAGCTAAAATCCCCAAATCCTAACTTTTAATCAACCATTAAGGGGATAATCATGTCACATCCATAGCTTAAAATTAAAATAATTCCAAATCACCAATCCAAACTCAAACTAATGTAACTTACTTCCAGTTCATCAAATCTAAAATGAAATTAATAATCTATCCTAGCCATCAAATCAATTAGACTAATCATAGCCATTCATTTCCAACTACCTTCAATCCAAATTCAAATTAGCATTCAATTATTCCCATCTACCTAATCAAGTCAACACAAGCCCTCCATCAACCCAACCACCTACATTTAATTCTCTCTTCCCTCTCAAATACAAAATCAAAAATTCTCTCATGAAATTCTAGTCCTCGATTCCAAAAAAACCTAGTCCTCCATTCCTTTCCCCTCAACTCTATAAAATAATGACATCCCCAAATGTTTCCATATGATAAAATTTGTATGTATATGTTATCACATTAGAGAACCAAAGAGCAACATCAACACATAAATTTAGAGCCATAAAAGAATGTTATGGAACATATTATGCTTCTCTAATCTTTCATTATTTTATTTACCTTTCATTAGAAGTAGAGTATTGAGTTTGCACTTGCATTCTTGGTCTAGAATTTCTCTTCTACACTAAGTACAAAAATATAATATTGGATAGCTTAGTATATCTTTCTCTTCTAATATATATTCCCTAGTTCTCCTTATCCATATTTGAGTATCTTAGCATATGTGTAACACGACATGTTAATAATATATCTCATATAAATGTAGGGATGTGTCGCTAATGTCATCTTCAAACATATTTAACCAATAGGAGATACTATAAGGTATCTAATATAACTATACAACCTATACAGGTATGACATATGGTGACCTTTGGCTTTTTTTGATATGTCAAGGGTAGTTTTGCAAATATTAGTTTCTAGTGCTTTTGTGAGTTTTCACCACTTGTAAGTTTATTAAGCTACACTTTTGGGTTTTCAACCTAATAGGGATAAACCTAGTAGATTTTTTAGCTTTCCAGCCTAATGGAGATAAATCAAACCACACTTTTTGGTTTTTAGTTGCACCTATCAAGTTATTTGTTAGCTATTAAATTTACAAACATTCTAGGATTATAAGTCTACTATAAAATTTGATGTAAAATAGATTACACATTGAGCCCTATAATTTAATTACAACAATGAATAAATATAGCAACATTTAGTAGACATAATGAAAATCAAGCCATGATAGTAATATAGAGATAATATACAATGTTTAATATAGATAAGTTAAAGAATCATTTTAAAAATATATATCTATATATTCACATCATTTTTGTTTTTTCTTTAGATTTCAAATATATCCACCAATCCTCCTTATCTTACATTAACATAAACTCAAAAAACATAGTGGACATGTACACACATATAAAACTACATTAAAATAGTGTTAGATCTTACAATTTTTCAAGGCTTATTTCATCCTCTTAGACGATCACTCTTACTAAATCATTGGCATAAATTAGATGCACACAATGGCACATTAAAGGTTTATTCCTCATGTTGGATTCCCTATTTTATATAACTATATCTTTATTATCTAATTTAAATATATCTAAGCACAAATTTCTTTTATGTAACACATTGATAATTTCAACTCATTATAAAAACCAAATACAAATTTAAAGGGGGTACACTATATTTATAAATAAGAATTTAAATACCATCCCAATCTCCATGGTGTGTCACTTGTTCACTAAAAAGCCCTTACATAAATCATCTACTTAGGTCAATCTTGTCTAGATTTTTCTTAAATATTAATATTCATAAAATATGGCACAAAGCATATTGATGCATTTCTATCCTTCCACATAAATCTATATAGTATCAAAATATAGGTAATTTTATGGTTAAATTGAATCTCTCTTAATTGCTAAATAATCCATTATGATTGAGGATGGGTGGATTATTATCTAGGATCACATCTTAAAAATCCTATAGAGGTCATGTGGTATGTTTTTCTTAATACATATATTCCCATACAAACCTCTTTCCATGTATTATCAACTCGCCTATATGATAGACACCTTCCTAGATTTAAATTTCATATGATATATATGTACCCAAGTGTTTCCAATTGGAATTGCTATAATTATACTTTTATGGCATTCTAGATATTCAAAATAGTTTTCATAAATCTACCAAATAGACCCATTCTTGACATTGAACCTACATAATTTTAGGTATGTCCATTGAAAGATTAGGGTCTAGGGTTCATAAATTTCAAATGCTTTAGTGTTATGGGTTTAGATTTTACAGTTTAGGGTCTAGGGTTTAGCAAACTTAGGGTGAAGTTTGGGTGGCCCTTGGCATAATTTAGAGTTGCAAGTTAGTGTCAATTGGAATCGATTGTACATGTTTAGATTTACGAATTTGTTAACTAAATTTGCAAACAAACATCAAGATAAACTTTATGAATTTTAACCATTCTTTAACATATTGATTTCTAATCTAATTATAATTTAAAATTGAAACTAAAGTTTAATATATATCGTTTTTTCCATACAAAGCAAATAA
The DNA here is from genome assembly GCA_007258455.2 of Sequoia sempervirens. Classification (NCBI taxonomy): domain Eukaryota; kingdom Viridiplantae; phylum Streptophyta; class Pinopsida; order Cupressales; family Cupressaceae; genus Sequoia; species Sequoia sempervirens. The sequence goes on along the minus strand of VDFB02000017.1, from coordinate 3,167,542 downwards.
AATTTAAAACATTTAAGCAATGTGAATGATTTTTTGTTCGATTCCAATTTAGGGTTTTAACAAAAAAATTTGTTCCAATTCAATTTAGGGTTTCAGTTTTAAACAATTAGGGTTTTTAATGAATTTTTTTCGTTTCAATTCAAACTAGGGTTTTCAAATTCAATTTTTTTCGTTTGATTTGAATTCAGGGTTTCAAAAAGCTCGATTTGGATTTGTAAATGCGATGTTTTTATTTCATTTCGATTTCTAGGGTATTGAAATGCAATTTTTTTTGTTTTGTTTCAATTAGGGTTTTCAAAATCAATTTTTTTTGGGTTTAATCGAACAATTTAAGATTTAAAAGTTAAATTTTGTTTCTAAAACACAATTCAAGGTTTTTTTTTCATTTTTATTAAAAAACATTTAAGCTTCATTGCAAGTTTTCATCTATTTTGACAATTATTGAATTCTACTATAACAATTAAAAAAATGATTAAAACATGACATAAATTAAAAAAATACATGCTAAATTAACGTATTTCTTTTAAAATTTCAATTCAAACTAAAAAAATGCAAAGAAACGGGTTTAGGTGGGGTACCTGTAGCTGGTCGTGGGGTCATTGTTGCCAACAATCACTCGGGGTCTCGTTCGCAGAGCAGTGAAAACTGTTCTTTTAAAAAAAAAAAATAATAGTATAAAACGGGATCCCGATTTATACAACTCGGGATCCCGTTATTGATAAATCGGGATCCCGTGTTTTATAAATCAGGATCCCGTTTCTTATAAATTAGGATCTCGTTCCGTGTCCATTGCTTCGGAGTCCGAAGGGAAACGGGATCCCGATTTTTAAAAAGCGGGATCCCGAACCGTAACGGGATCCCGATTTTTAAAAAGCGGGATCCCGTTTATTAAATCGGGATCCCGTTTGTTCGATGCCGATTTCAATTTTTTGGCTAAGGCAAAAAACTTCCACGTTTCGTAGACTCAACTTTGTGCACCTACCCTTATGTAATATATCATGTTCACACCAATAGTAATAGACTCATGCATTACATACTTTGAAGAAAAACACAATTACATACATTTAAAGGATCAACTATTTGGACACATACATTAAGAATCCCCTAAAACTAGACAATAGATGGATATAGGCAAGAAAATACACAGCCTAGGCTTGAACAATAGTAGCATATTCCTACACACAATCCAACATTAGAGATAAGTAAGCCACAACAAAGAAGACCTATTGTAAATAATCCACCCTCTTCACATTTGAAATGCTTCAAATATATAGAGGAGAGAGAAGTGGGAAAGGAGAGGAAGAATAGAAGAGGAAAGAGAAGCATTGTAGATGAATTGACCTACATTTAAATTTTAAAAATGCTAGCTTGCTAGAGATACATTCATCCCTATAGCTACCACTTGCAAGTTGTCAATTTTATATTGTTTCTTTTGCCTATGTGAGATCTTCCTTTTGAAATATTTCAGGGAAAATATATACTAGCATGTCTCCTAATGAATAAAATATTAAAACAATATTTTTAATATTCTCTTCATAACCTTCCATGTGCATGAAAATGTTTACTTGCCCTATGAAACTTGCTTACCTGTGCATTTACTATCAAAATATTTCCTCACTTTATTCTTCCTTATAAATGAATTTTATATTCTCGTGAAAAAAAAAATCTTTCCTTTGTGAATAATAATAATTCATTTGCACATGTTTGAATTTTCTTTGCAAATATTTCGCTCTCTTCCCATTTCATCTATCTGTAAAACTTGCTCACCTTCATGATTTACTTTGCTTCCTTCCTCGGGTGATCCCACAATACTAGTTTACAATTTTTGGCCAAACTGGACACTGAACTAAGTTTTTTCTTACTAAATCTTCACTTTCGAGCACCTATAGCGACTAAACTATGAGGAATTTGGAGATGATGCAAACTAGTGATTTGTGACATTTTGTCTGTAGATTCTAAATATATTTTTTTCAAAAATTTTGGAATCATATTTCACTTCTTTTTCCATCTCCTTCGAAAACTAGTTTTTTTTAGTAAACACTATTTTTAAGGAGTGATGCTTACTGTATAACACATAACTTTTTTTCCATGAAGGATAAAATTTTTTTTTTTTTAATTTAGATTTGTAACTACGATATCTATTGCTTCCAATTGGTTTCATAGTGTTTTATTGAATATTTTTTCCTTAATCAAGTTTCAAGTCAAACCAATTACAATTCAGACATAGGCGGACATATAACACATAACTTTTTTTGTATGTATCGAATTTTTTTTTTTTTTTGTTGGATCAAGAGACTTCAATATCTAGTGCACTCATATTTTTCAAAAAAAATGATATCTCTATTTTTCCACATGTCAGAATAGAGAGCTTGATCTTCGGTGAAAATCTACATTCACAAGAAATAAAAAATAAATATAATAATAAAATTAAATTTATTTAAAATTATACTTTTTTGGGGAAGCTTATATTAAGGACTACATACTTACAAAAATAAATTTTAAATGAATTCATTTGATCCCCAAAAGGTAAATCAAAAGTGTTTTTTATTAGCATTTTGATAGGTGTAAAGGAGATTCCATTATAGGTATGGTTTAAAACTAGCGGGATTATATCCAAGGGGGTTTGATCTAAGGTAGTTTGATCAAACCTCTTCAATTGGAATGCTTTAAATGGAAATTTTTAAGGCTTAAATCATTATATTTTCTAAAAGTATGTGATTTAAGCAAAAATCAGAATCATCCAGAAATTGTAAACTAGCTTTGTGGGATCACCCCCTCCCTTTATGCCTTCTTATGAAATACTTTAATATTTCCCTTGGATTTACATTCTAACACATTCTCCAATTAAATTTTATCTACCATATTAAATATTAGTTGAAATCCAATATTTAATACATTTTGCACCTTACAACTTTCATTTTTGTAGACAAAAAACAATTTGATCTACAATCTTGGAGAATGGGCTTTTGGATTAAATTTCACTTGCAAATTGAAGTGACACGCTAATGGATCTCAAATCTCTTTGTGGTCCATGGTGAATACATTGTGGATTTCAATAGATCAAATTTAACTTCTCAAAAAAAAATGAGAAAATATTTCAATCTTAAATATTAAAATATAATCAATCTTTGTTACTATAACCCGCCAACCAATGGTAGGTTTTTCATTTTCTCTTCTTTAATTTTCTTCCTAAACTCTCAGGGTTGTTGATCAACTTGATCAAATGGTGTAGATTTAATCTTCAAATTTTGTGAAATTTTGTGTCATTTCCTAGCTATTTTAGATTTTGTCCATTTTTTGACAAATTTGTGGTTGCATGAACATCCACATAGTAATGGCTTAATCTCATAGCAATGTAGTCATACAAACTATAATCCAACATACTTGTCAAATTTTCCATTAAGTTTGTGCATAATGGCTTTTTGTGTGCAGAGCTCTCTAAATTTTTAAAGTTCTCTTTTTCTATAATTCTCCTTCCCAAAATAGCATGTCATGAATAGAAATTTTTAAATTATTTTATAATTTTAATCTCCATGACTATTTACCACTATATTTTGACACTCTCATGCTATTGTACTCTACAATATTCTTGTTTACAACACTCACATTTATGTGAGCATTGTTACTTGTGCTCCCTTGTGTTTTTACTATCTTTTATTTTAGAGATCCTTGAGCTTTCATATTTTTTATGAGAATCTCCATTATTGGTTGTGTTTTCCTAGAGATTCACTCTTCTTGGATGAGCAACTCTTCTCCACTAGTTTTTAGAGATTTCTCTTCACGGGCTCCTCAAATTAAGAGATATTACCTTAATTTTATTTTAAGCTCTCCATTTATATTTTGGTACATTTGTGTATTGTTTAGTATATTTTTCATATCCTATCAACCATCTACGAGTTTATTGTTTGTTGTGAATCCTTGAAGTTTCTTAGGAGATTTTATTGTGTTTTCCTTCTTTTGGGAAAGCCAATAAAAGTATTTTTCCCCTTCTACATTGTGGTTTTGAATCTTCATCTTGACATTATTGATTCTACATCTCATTTGTTTTCTCAATAGAATGTATAATATACACAATTATTATTCTTATATTCGTTTATAGTATTTCTCTTAATTATAGATGCACATAGGATAAGATCATGTGCATACAATCATTTTTTCTATATCAACTATCTATAGAGGCCAAAAGATCAAAATAATGACTTGACCACTTTGGCAAGCTCCTATGCACTCCCCCCTTTTCTCTTGTTCTCTAGACAATTAGTCTTTTGAGCTTCTTTTCTCCAAATTTGGCATCTCATTTGGTAGTTTTGTATGCTTCACTTTCCTTTATCATCTTAGTCATTTTGTTTACCTTAATATATATTCCAATATTTTGGTTTTTGCTTTGGTGTTTTCATTATTTCTATTCATATGTTTCTTGTTGTGCAAACTATTTTACTTTTGTTTACATCAAGTACAAACCTACTTACATCATGGTTTCATTCTATATCATTAATTTATTCGATTTTAGTTTTTTTTTGGTTTGTGATTAGATTTCCTATTTCTAAATCTTGTGTTAACCTACAATAGTCATCCAAAATTTTATTAATAATCATTTTACCAACTTTTCTCATTTCTTTATTTGTTAGCATTCTATCTTTATAATGGATGAGATCCTATCTCTCTTTTTTGGTGTTAGTTTAGCTTGACAAACCTCACAATGAATTCTCTTACATGTGATAAAGCTTCCAATAGTGCATTATGTATGTTTACATTGTTCAATGTGTGCTACTTTCATATACATTGAGGCAATTAAACATCTCCACTTTGTATATTGATTGTCATGAGAAATGATAATATGAGTGTGAATGTACATTGCATATATTATAAATACTAATAAAGAAAACATT